>JARKIE010000375.1:0-85860 GCA_029378255.1 Mycena rosella | reverse complement strand
ACGCGAGAACTTCCGCCATGAGGGAAGACAGATGACAGGTAAGTCGCCACATGGAGCGGCGAGTCGATCGGCGAGTCGATGGCGTCTATCACCCGGAGGGCCGTTTGGACTGGGCGGGGCACTGGCGTTGAAGATGATGGTAGTTCTGGGAGGCGCGTCGAATTGAGGCGCAGCACGAGGTGCGTCAAACGGGGACAGTGTCGAGCAAACACAGAAAGTGATCCAATGGAGGCAGTCTGCCGCTCCTGCGTTGTATCCCATACTGGGAATTGGGAGCGAAGGGCAACGCTCTCTAGGTGCGATGCGAAGAATATGGTGTCGGAGGGCGGGGAATTGTGGATTGGCGTGAAGGGTATTCGGCCCAGGAACAAAAGGTACATCATCTAAATCTCCGGCGGTCAAAGATTCCAAGGTGGATAGAGTCGCCAAATGTGGGTAGGCAGCCGGGCGTATCGACCCGCTTGGAGCATTTGCACATTGTTCAGCGCAAGTATGAAGGAGGTTAACACATCTGCGAGGTGTTCATCGTCGAACTCCGTGTGTATGCGATCATAAATCGAAATGCGTCTGAGGGATGGGTGTCTGGTCGCCAGGAATGGTAAGAGTGACAGGTTCGCGACGGGCCCAAAGAGGCCGAGATCGATCTGGATGAGTTTGGGACCGAGGGAAAGTCGAAGATAAGGGAATAGTGATAATAAATCAGGTGCCCAGGAAATGCGCTGAATGTTGGGAAAGAGACAGTCGACGGGGAAGGAGACCGAGATTAATTCCACCGCAGTTAATTGCGCCTGGTTATCTGCGATATCCAGTTTGAGGCGGATTACACACCTTGAATAAGTGAGGACTCGCTCCTAATCAGAAGCTTGGATGGTGGCGTGGACTCTCCGGGGGACAAGGGTGGAAACGAATAAAGATAACGTGGGTCGTATGGGAGATAACGGACAAATCTCTCTCCATCTTTGGACCAAATGTGTGGGAGTAAACACATCAACAGCGGGACCAGGCTGGATTGTGTTCTCCAGAGAGAATGCAGCGTAGGATCCAGGAAAAGGCTACTGGAGCGGGCAAGCCGAGAAAGCGCGATAGCGCCTGGGCGGTCGCTGCCCAGCTGTTCACAGACGAGGCAGACGAGCTCTGTGATTCTCAATTCCCGGTGCATAAAATAAAGGGAAGTGGTTAGGCTGCGAGTTGGATGCGAGAGCGAAATTGGGCGGAAGAAGCCCGAAGATAACTGAAGATTTGTGCGTGATTGCCTACCCCTCGGTGATCGGGCCGAGTAAGCCGCGAGCCCGCAATCCTGTACATTCAAAAATCTGCGATGCACTTATGGTGCACATGGCCTAGTCACCACTAGTGATGTTTTGGCTTTGGCCTCAGGCCAAAAAGCCGCGGCTTTGCAGGGTATTTTCAAGGGATTTTTTCGCGGAGCCCGACCTTTGGCGTTGTTTATTGAATCATGTCGCGTCGTGTCTTGCCTATAATCAGGTGCTTTGTGGCGGTGCACCTTCGTATCTGATGAATCAGACCTACCTTCATTTTGCCATTTTTTGGACACGACTCACAGGCTGAGTCGGTTATTACACAAGCTCATCAAACGAACTAGTCCTAATACTATGCCCCTTCGAAAACCAGACAAAATCCTCAAGTGATGTTTCTGCCAAGTCTCTGCCGGTGCTTTCTACATCCAAATGGGCCTCCGACTTTGAAATTTCTTGGATTCACCCGACTCTCGCCGCTTTCCGTATCATGGCACGCCGCCGCCATGCATTTTCCATGTGTTTCCATCCCTCTTCCACATGCAAAAACACATTTTCAATACCCCGAACAAAAAGGGCGTTATTTCGCAAAAAATTGGGGGACCGACCTGGCGGCCGAGGCTCGAAAAACGGCGGAAAAAAATGTAAGCTTTATCCATGTCTTCATCCGTTTTTGCGCTAAGTCCATTCGAGTTCGCGGTACGCTGGCGCAAGCTTAATCCAAATGGGGTTACAGCCTGACCTGCCCGACGCACCAGCTCTTTAGGCCGTCTTCTTAGGGAAATCACAGCCGAGATTGACGAGGAGGGCTCGTCTTCATTCTCTCAGCACCTTGATCCCGACCGGCCATGGGCTGATGAGTTCGATGACTACTACGACTCTTGTCCGGAAATGCTTCCCGAGGGTGTTTCGATGGTAGCTTGGTGGGGGGTGAGTTTATTCCACGCTCTTTGTCCGTACCTGTTCCAACTACTTTATAGGCATGCTTGGGACGGTTTCCTACATGGCGTTCACTGGCTCGGGACCGTCTTGCCATTCCTGCCTCGTCTATTTCCAGCGAGCGTGCGTTCTCAGCTGGAGGGATCACGATCAGCAAGCGATGCAACAGACTGAAGGGGGATATTGTGGAGGCGCTGCAGGTCTTGAAATCCCTCATCAAGGTGAAGGACATGTTCCGTGCACCACCTTCGATGGTGATCGACGACGACAATGATCCCATGGTCAAAGACGATGCTGAGGGAGGTTGGGATTGTTTTTTGGATGATGCACCCGATAATTACGAGCCAGATGAATCAGTAGAACAATAATTTGTATGGGTTCGACCGGATTCACAAAATGGGCCTGGGCCAAAGCCAAGGCAAAGCCAGACGGTTTGGCTTGGCCTGGGATTTTGCTAGGCCAAAGCCACCCCAAGCCGGGCCAAAGCCGCGGCTTTCAGGCCAAGCCAAAGCCAAAACATTACTAGTCACCACCAAATTTGGACACAGCAATGAGCTCGAGTCTGACTTCAATTTTTCTTTATCCCTCTAGCAGAAGTAGTTGTATTAGTACTATGAACAATATGGCTAGAGGAATACTTGAAATACTGAGTATCACAAGGGAAAGCATTGTCTGTAAGGGGACGAGGCGATGATGGAGGAAACATGTGGGGGAAATCGGAACGAGGCGTGGGATGGATGGATCACGGTGGGGAGAAAGTAGTAGCAGAATAAAAAAGGATCAGGACACTGGGTTCGCATACGGGAGGGGGAAGGAGGAAGACTTATCCAGCGATAAATGCAGTTCCCGCTGACGAGTGGCAAGGGAGACGGCCAACTCTTTCCGCTTCAGGCAGGAATAAGAATCCGAGCGATGTTTTGCAGGAAAGTTGAGACACTGGACAGGACCACTGCATGGGAACAGGTGATCAGGCGAAAGTGGTTTAGCGCATATGCCGCAGCACGGGTTCTTGACGTTACAGCGAGCCTTCGTATGACCGTATTTGTGGCAGCCCCGGCACTGCGAGACACGTAGGTGCGGGAATCCACGGGAAACAGTGGGACTATATGAGCAGAGGAGAATGCGACCACGGGAGAGGGCAAGGTCGACTCGATCGCGAGACTCGAGTAGGAAATAAACTGAGCCTGCCAACTTGGGTTTTCCGCCGCCCGCTACAATCGCGGCTGTGCGAGATTCGGAGGGTGGTCGATTCACCCAGGTTGGTGTGCCGATGACCTTGCCGAGGTCCGGATTCCTGAGCTCAAATTCGTGCTTGAGCTCCTTCATATCGCCTACATCCCTGAACAAGATCCCGTCCACTTGAAGGTGCGAATGGAGGGCAACTGGGGCAATACGTCCCCCAGGCAGAATTCCGGGAGACCAACGGAGCCATTGGACACGGGGAGTCTGGCAGTGAGGCAGCCAAGTCCGCAATGGAAGTGCAAGAAAAGCGTCTCCCGGCTATGCTCGCCTATCACTGATCTAATGCTCCAGTCCAACACCGCCAAACCCTCGGCTGCTCGTGCCGCGCTCTCTCCACTCTCTCAACCGGAACCTCCCACTACATCTGCCCACCCACATCTAAAGCGACGCCCTCGTCGCGTCCCACGATCTCCTCGCCCCCGTCGTCCGCGTCGAAGAACTCCGCTTCGTCATCCTCGCTGTCCGAATCTTCACTGTCCCGGTCTTCTGCTGGGGGACATCGCCCTGCTCTTCCTCGATTCCTCGCTCAACTTCCATCGCCGCTTGCGCCTCGGCCAACGCCGTGCCCGTCCTAGGGATAAACCGCCGCAGGCGCCTGGAGCTAAACCTCCCATTGATCGGAAGGCCCTCTAGCGTCTCGATCTTATACGAGTTCCGGGACCGGCTGACGATGCGCCGCGGTGCAGACCACTTGGGCTCGGTCTTCCGCTGTGTTCTGAAAGTGTAGTCGAGGTCGTTGCGGTATACCTGTACTAACCATCCCGCTTTGAACACTACCTCTCTGGGGGCTCGCGACATGATGTTCTTGTCGAAGACCGCTTTGCGCTTATGTGCATGATCGACTATCTGTGCGTAGCCGTCCACTCGTTGCTGATCCATGTATGCCATCTGGATCGTGATGTCCTCCTGCTGCAGCTCCGACGTAGCTAGGACTGGAATCCGTGCGCGAGGTGTTCACGACGAGGCCGAAAAGGAGCTCGTTGGGTGAGTACCGCAGACTCGGAAGGATTCGATTGTTGAGGTACTCAACGGCAGCGTCCAGGTGATCGGGCCAGTTCCCCGGTAGGTCTGTAGCTGACATCGCCTCGTACTCGTCTTCCCCGAGATCAGGTGCGCACATTCGCTTCAACCGTCCCAGCAGTTTGCTATTCATTCCTTCCAGGAGGCCGTTCACCCACGGCGAATACGCGGGTACAATGTGCAGTTTGGTGCCCTTGGACTCGCACCAAGCGCGCACCATTTGTTGTCGAATTCCGGCCCTCCGTCGCACATGACCGTTTCAGATGGGGGGAATCTGTGGGACAGA
Source organism: Mycena rosella (assembly GCA_029378255.1). Classification (NCBI taxonomy): domain Eukaryota; kingdom Fungi; phylum Basidiomycota; class Agaricomycetes; order Agaricales; family Mycenaceae; genus Mycena; species Mycena rosella. Next base: position 81,117 of record JARKIE010000375.1, on the reverse strand, counting down.
TCCTCGAGCGCAGCACAGGTGGTTGTACCAGTTGCTGCCGTTTTCAGCTTTCTGACGGACAAGTGACGTGAGTAGACATCCATGTAAAGGCCGAGTTTGTTGAAACCCCCCTTCCCCGGCGACATTGATAGGGTATCGCACACCATTAGCTCGAGAGGGTGTCGTCTTGTGATCGGCTCGAGCAAGGAGTGTATGTGCGGAGCTCCAAAGCTCTTGCAGCGACCGCACCCTGTGATGGCGTCCATAATCGACTTGTCGAGCGCGGGGCTGCAAATTTTGCTGAGCAGTTGAACTTTGATCATGTCGCGCCCGAAATGGCCGTTGTTACGGTGAGTCTGCCAAGCCAGCTCCTTGGCCTCCGCCTTCGTTACGCACTCCTGGCGTGCCTCCGCGCGGATCGACTTCCCGCCCGGGACCCGCCAGAGCTTTCCATTAGCAATCATGTAGCCACCTGCGCGGTGCCGTGCCCGCTTGCGCTCGCGCAAGCTTTTACCATGATCCAGCTCCAACAATGCTTCCACCACCTCCAGGAAAATGCGCTCGTCCTTGAAACGCTCCCGCATCGCTGCGTACTCGGGAGTCTCGACCGTCTCGCTCACCGCGAAAATATCGTGCGAGAGGCCCGTCCTTGCCTCCCAATCTTCGCTGACGGACCACTCGTGCCCGTCGCCAGCGCGAACTTCCTTGCCTACGTACTGACGGCTGAGACCGTCCGCAACGGGGTTCAGACGACCGGGCCGATGGCGAACGTCGATGATATGGTGGTCCAATACACCGTCGCGCCAGCGAGAGTGAGTGGAATTCAGCTTCTCGCTGGTGAGATGGTCCCGCAATGCGCGGCAATCTGTCTCCAATTCGACGGGGAAACCCCACACGAAATCGGAGAATTTATCCAGGCTAAACTTGAGTGCGGCAAATTCGAGGAGAAACGGTTTGTACTTTTCCTCGGATGCGGAAGTCCGCTTTGAAGCAAACGCGACCGGGTGAATCCTGACGATGTCTTTGCCGTTGGCGCCGACAGTCGCGAACCGTTGCGAGCACATCCCAGCAAGGCCTTTCTTGCACCCGTCCGATGTCACAATAAACGGAGTGCCATCGAACTTGGGACCCTTCAAGACGGGCTCGCTGGTGAGTGCCACCTTGAGTCGTAGGAATGCGCGCGTGTGCTCGGGTTTCCAGAGCTCGTTCAACGGGAAGGCCTTCATCGCTCTGCGGTAAGCATTCTTCCCTTTGAACTTGGGTATTTGCACGTTGCGACTGAGGTCCGTGAGTGGTTGCGCGATCGTCGCGTAGCCTTTGATCAGACTACGAAAGTAGCCTGTCAAGCCGGTGAAGGCACCCAAATTCTGTATGTCAGTTGGACGCTCCCAGCTGACAATCGCGGTTAGCTTCGACAGATCTGGCGCGATGCCGTCCTTCCCGACACGGCCACCCGCGAAGACCGCGCTTGACAGGAAGAAACCGGACTTCGACGCGGAGAGTGAGAGTTTCTTCTCGCGCACTCGGGTGAGCAACGTAACCGTATCCTGCAACATCGTGTCGAAGTCGTCACCGGCCATGCCCCGTCGTCGACGAACAGCTCAAACAAAATTCCCACCAGATCCCCAGTGCGTCAGCTGTCATCTGGGCGAAAGTGGATGGGGCACCTGTTAGCCCGAAGGGCATGCGCAAATATTTGAAAAATCCGCGGCCCTCGACGTAGAAGCAGATGTAGGGCTGGTCGTCTTCGGTTACTGCGCAGGCGTAGAATCCCGAGGCGAAATCGAACATATTCAACCAGCGGTGGCCGCTGAGTCGCTGCTGTTTCAGTCGAATATCGCCCTGAGGCATCGGCGGAACTTCTGTGACCTTGTTTAGGTCGTTGAAGTCCTGGCAAATGCGCCATTTCTGCTCGGAAGCGGTGTCCGCTGTCTTCGGGGATGGTTCTCGAGGAGGAAGATCCTCGAACGCTGGAGGAAAGCCGTGTGCGACACATTCGTCGTTGACCCTGTGCTGCAACTGTTCCAAGGTGAGCCCGGTACCGTCGTGAGCTTTCTTGGCAAGAGTTGTTGCGCCACAACACTTGATGTCGCGGTGATCGATAGGCGCGATAATATCGGCCTTCAGCATTTTATCGATCGCACTGTTGAGGTAGATTCGCTGTGGGGTGCTGAGTGGTCGTTGGTGGGGGTTGGTTCGAAATTTCGTGTCGCTGCGATTGGGGATGTTGAGTTTGTGTTCAGCACCATCGACGGTCAATACTTCGCTCATCGAGAGCGCGAAACAGTCTGCAAAGGAGCGCAAAGTCTGCTCCACTTTCTCCCGCTCCGTAGGGCTGAGATCCGTCCCAAGTTTTATCTCGGCCATGACGGTGTCACGCGCGCGGGAAGGAAGGGTTAGTCTTGCGCGTGAGGATGGACGGATCGGACACATCTGGCATCGCGGGCTGCTCGACACCGGCATGAGCTCCACTCGGACCGCTGCATCGTCGAGCATCCATACACTGCTCCAATTCTCTTTAGGTTGCATCCTCGGCGCCATGGAGCTGCGAAATCGTGGGTCAACATTTCGAAGTGCGGACTCGCTAGTCGTGTGTGGCGGAACTTCCCTCGTGGGGGAACTCTCATCCCCCATTGCCTCTGCACGCGTCAAGACTCTGTGCTTGCACCAAGCATCGGTCCTGCGATATTTATGGATCGCTCTTCGGAAGGCTCTCTTGGATTTCGTCGTGGGATGATCTGGGTGAGAGGCACGCCACGCTGCTCTCTCTCTGGCGCTCTTTCGCGGGCTGCCGGCGCTGGTCAATGGCGGAATGTGCACTGGTGCAAACTCGACGGGCTCGTCAACTAGTTCCCTGGAGTCGGCGATATCGGGCTGAGAGACTCGCCTCGTGGGGGGTTCATCATCCCCCCGTGTTTCAACACCCTCGAATCTCTCCTCTTGCCGTGCTTCTGCATCGCAGGCCGCTCCCTCCGGGTTTGATTCCCTCATTTCGGGCTGGTCAATCCGTTCTGATGCGGGGGAATCGTTCTCGGCGGGGACTTGCCTCGTGGGGGGTTCAACATCACCCCCCGGTTCCTCCCTCGCTAATGCTTGGTCTGCTGTCGCAGCCGCCCTGGTTTTGGCTCTGCGCCGCCGCGCTGTTCTGCCTAGCGGCGTTGGTAACTGGGACTCCGGCTGGTCATCGGGCTCCTCGGGTATGGTTTCGAGGGGAAAATGGACTCGCCTCGAGGGGGACGCGCACTGACCCCCCGAAAATTCGTGCGCTGTTTGATATCTGTTGCGAGGCCAACGAGGGAGGCTTGAGGACCACCCGGTACGTTGGTAAACTGGTTCGGCGAGGCTTATCCACCCTTCTCCATCGCGCAATTGCAGGATGTCCGGTTTGTAGCGGTGCAGGGCATCGAACGTCTCCAGTAGCGGCTTCCCGAAAAGGAGTGCCCACGCGCCGCCACTATCGAAGATTTCGAAGCACCCGCTATGTGTCTTGCCGCCCATGGTAACCAGCCCCGTCCACGTTCCAATCGACGGCACATGGGTCCCATTCGCCATGCGGAGCACGCGCGATGACCTTCCAAGCGCCGCTAACCGGTGTTTAAACCGATTGTAAACTTTGGTGTCGATGGCCGAAACCATTGCCCCGTCGTCCACTACACTCCTCATCCGCACCACCTTCCCGTTCGGACCGCTCAACGCCACGTTCTGAACAAACGGGATTGAACACTTTGCCCGCCCTTCTCCTCCGCCGACGCCGTACAAGTCAAAAAGATTGATTGCGCAATGTTTGAAGTACAAAGTTGTGTCTGGGATAGCCTCGTCAACAGTAGGTTTAGCTCCTTCCCCGCTCTCCGGGGTACACTTGGCGTCGGGCGTTGAGACGTTGTCCCCGTGCGTAGCCTCGACGCGCGCGGGGACTGGTGAAATCTCTACAGTTTCGGGTACTGGGGTCGTCGGTAGAGTTGCACTCTCTACTCCGACGACCCCGGGCCTTTTCCCTGGTTGTCCCCGTAGCCGTGCGCATAAGCATCGTTCGACTCGCCGTAGTCCAAAGTGAAGTAGCTGTTCGTGTTGGGATCGTAGAACGGTTGCACGGGGGCAACAAAATGCACGTTGGCGACCGGGCTGGCGGCGACGCGACGGCCAGTACGATAGATGAAGGATGCGATGCTTCTCCAGCGACGCTCGGGCTCGGGGATAGCCTTGGGATTTGGGCATGTGGAATTCCCGTCGCGATCTTTCGACATATGGCCGAGCTGCGCGCAATTGTAGCAGGCGCCCGAATCGAGCGGCTCACTCCCCGGGGTGAGCGGGTATGGGCGGCGTTCATTTGGCTGAGCAGTGTCGCCGTGACGCGCCTTATAGGCGGTTATCTGCTGAGCGTACGCGGCTTGGCCTGCCGCCGTGTTAGGGTGATGTGGTAGGAAGTTCTGCTGGAGGATAGAAAGGCGCTCGGCGGCTGGGAGCTGCGTCGACGGGGTCGAAGGCGAGAAGCTGGTTGGGGTGCGATTCGGAGCAAACAAATTGGATGAGTGTATTGGCGCGTTCGAAATGAAAGGGTTCGCGGGGCGGCAACTCGGCGCACGATAGGCGTCGCAGCGACTGGGCTATAGGTACGGAGCGGCGGAGGCGATGGCGCGATCGTGGTCCTCGCGAACGCGGTACGGAGCGGTGCGGTCGGGGATGCCTGCAAGACGGAATCAAAAGCGCGCAGACGCTGCTCTTTCTCGGCCGCTTCGAGAAGGTTCGCCACAGAAATTTCGCGTACAGCCTTGAGAAAGTCGGCCCAAGTTTTGTGCTGGCTCTTAACTAGGTCGTGCATAGCCTGCGGCAGTTTCTTGCGCACCATGGGAATGAGGTAGCCCATCGTATCCTTCTCCGAGAGGACGAGCATTTGCTTCGCCCAGTGGACGTGCCCGTACATCTGCACACCATGCACGTCAACCTTCTTCCCCATCTTGTCCTCCTTCAGCTCAAGCGCCATCATCTCGTCCAACAGCTCCTGCGACGACTTCTCCTCCACTGCCTCCTTTGGCCACTTTTTGTCAAATGCGGCCTCAAGCGTAGCCCATGTTACTTTATCAGCAGCCGGAAGGTCGTCGAACCATTTCTCGGCCGGGCTACTCGACGCGAGGGAGAGCGAGAACATGAGGACCTTGTCGGGCTCCCCGATGCCCGTACGACCGACGAAGCCACGCTGGATTTTTTTAAGATAGTCCCGCGGGTTCCAGTCGTCGCGGTTGCCGGTTCCGTAGAACATTTTGTCGCTTAGATTGGCCATGTCCGCGAAGTCGTCACTGACAGTGATGTTGGGCAGGGTAGAAGATGGGGTGGGGCGGAGCTCGGGAGAAGCGGGGGTGATATAACGCGGAGATTGTTCAAATTCGGCCGGGCGGAGGGGGCTGATGTCGTCGGAGGACAGGGTGCTGGGTGTACTCGGGGATGCGCTGCGATTTGGCGAGTAGCTGACAGGAAAAGTGGCGTTGGGGTCGAGAACAAGATTTCTACGGTAGAAGAGTCCGTTTGGAAGGCGCTCAGGGTAGTAAGCCAGGATGTATGGCGGCGGGTTTTCAGGTGGGATAACGTGTTAGAAGCAGATGCGGATTACTGAAGCAGAATTGGGGGGAAGCAGGTCGGGAAGCAGTATGGCGTGGTACAGTCGCACTCCAATCACCAGATGGACACGGGGAGTCTGGCAGTGAGGCAGCCAAGTCCGCAATGGAAGTGCAAGAAAAGCGTCTCCCGGCTATGCTCGCCTATCACTGATCTAATGCTCCAGTCCAACACCGCCAAACCCTCGGCTGCTCGTGCCGCGCTCTCTCCACTCTCTCAACCGGAACCTCCCACTACACCATTCCTTCGCAAGGACAGTTGCTTCGGCAGGGGTGGAGGGAACCAAAAAGATGCCGGATGTGTTCTGTTTCTGGGCATAGAGCAGGAGGGGGAGGGACAAGGATTGGAGGTGCGCGGAAACGATCTCCGGGTAGGACACATGAAAGATGGGTGGAGTCTCCCATCGAAGCGAACTAGGATACGTTCCTCGCATGGGGACGGCAGAGGTGGTGGTCTGGTTTTGGGAGCAGCTGGATGGGAGGACGCGGCAGATGCGGCAGCAACTGCGGCATACCGAGAAGATCTGCTGAGTTTTCGGCTTCTCGAGCTCCTTCGAGAGCGACGCGATTGCCTTGTGCTGAGCCTCGGACCTCTCCGCGAGCTGTTTCAAAGCCGGTGATACCGACTGGAGGAGGAGGGCGCTGAAGGACGAAGTGGTTTCCGACTCACGCACAATGGTGAGGTGGTTCACAGATGCTCCCTGGATCGCCTTCCAAAACTTTCCAAAACTCCACACTGATCGTTTTGTTGAACTGTGTCCACTGGAGGACATCGCCAAAGACCTCAGCCAACGCGTCGAAGGAGTCCACATCGTAATGTGCTCCGTCGATCTCGTATGACTCCTTCTTGAGTTTTGTCGCTGCAACTTGCTGCTCTTTGCTTCGGCAGAACGTTCGGTGGGCTTCGGAGGGGGTGCAGGAAGAGTAGACAGAGATGGATCCACCGAGGTGGGCGTAGCGGTGGGGTCAAGGTCGATGCAGGATCAGCCGCAATTGATGACGTGGCAGCAGCTGGCGCAGGCATTACAATATCGGTGGGCACTCGCCGAGTACGTGTAGACGAGCGAGTCGACATAGGGTCGCTGGAGATAGCGTCGAGGAACTTGTTCTTGGTCTTTTGATTTTTCGACATGGCGGGAGAATTCTGATCTCAAGGGCGAGGGGGGCAGGACGTTTGGACTACAGTAGGGAGAGTGGAGTGAGCCTTAAAGTAAGTAAAAACTTGCAGTGTGCTATCGCCGTTACGAGTACTTATGTAATCATTTTTGATCAATTGACATGAGCTTTTTGCACGCTAGCTGAAAAATGTCCCCCATTTAAGTGTGTAACGGATTTAGTGCAGTGCTGATACTATTGGTGGCGGTGTTGAATCCTCATTAGTGGCTGTGCCCTAAATTCCCTTCAAATAGTGTGGCGTAATAGTGGCTGTGTTTTGATAGTGTAATCTTCGCCTCTAGCAGCATGTGTTCGATCCGCTCCTCAGGCAATTTAGTTTTCTGTGTTTGGCTGTTCTTCGGGGTGGCATAGTTCCGTCTCAGAATCCAGATCCCATATAACCCTCGTGCAGGTAATTTGTAGGCTAGAAAAATCTGCAAACTGTTTTCCCTTCGGTCAATATCCTCAATTGCATCCCATATTCTCAGGTTTGGGCACTTATTCCATTGAAATAGCACTCTTTCCATGCCCTATTTGATTCTGGATGTTTCAAAAATAAGAAAACACATCCAGATGATGGCCAGTCAGGCATGTGCAGCGACTCTCGCGCCTGAGCTTCGGATGTGCCGGATCACGTGTCCCAATCAGATCTAAGCACATACTTGCTCTTTGCCTGTACCTTCATCCTCAGGCTCTCTTCTCCATTGAAGACGTTAATAGCAAGTAGAATAACCTGGAACACGAGGCAAAGTGGGAGGAGGAGCAAGTGCCTAAAGATGTTAGCAGGGACGACGACAAAGCCTTCTATGGTATGCGTATGCCAGTTCCCACTCCGGCCACTTATATCAATCAGTTGAATATCGGCTTTTTATATCCAGGACGGCTAGCGCTCGCCGTTGTGCATGGCCCTAAGCTCTGATATCCATTGACTCAATCTTACTACAAGAGCCTATGCCTATACTAGCTCCCGATCTCTCCTCCCATTCAAGTGCAGGTTGCCAGTGGACTTTCAAACGGGACGGTTACGCGAAATGGGGGACCCTCACTGCGTCCCTTCGAAATTTCAATGATTCTTATTGTCTCTACCTATTAACTCACAGGCACACAGACATGCATGGGACCGGCACGTCAACGGCTGCACCGCCCTGTCTCACACCGTTTAGCCATTTCGGTTCCACCACTTTCGGCACCCATATCCTTTACCCATTCACAGCGCAAGCCACTGCAGACTGGCAACCAGCAGTAGGATCTCATGCTCTTCTCATAAATATAACTTACTTAGCCTGCCTCCCAGCAAAATGCCACTGTGGGAGCCGATGTCCGAGAAGAGGTGAACAAGACTACACTAGGACTGTACAGTTTTCACGTCCTGGTCGACTGCGCCTACTCTGCGAAGTACATTGAAAAGGGGCAGCTCCCGCAGGCCCACGCCTGTGTTGAGTTTTGGTCAGTCCAATCGTAAATGACCTCTCGCTGCAGAGATCGCAAGGACTGGGGCCCCCAAGAAGAAGAGGATTCGGATTGACAAGCAGGAAAATGTGCTAGATCTCACTCAGGGAATCAGAACACACAGTGGGCGGAAATATACTGATTGGTTGCACGCCCGAAAGAAAAACTGGTGGTGCTCCGTGGGCCGGGTTCGAGCATGTGTCAAACACGGCACAAACGGAGCTTAAGCCAGCGCCCTGTGCACACCACTCCCTATTTCATCTCAAATTCGGACATGGAGGCTCCTACATATCCCTATATGGCATACTAATTGGTCGCACGCCGAAAGAAAAATTGGTGGTGCTCCGCGGGCCGGGTTCGGAACGTGTGCCAAACACGCCACAAATGCAGCTCAAGCCGGTGCCCTGTGCACACCGCTCACTATTTCATCTCAAATTTGGGTATGGAGGTTCGTACATATCTCTAGATGGTATACTAATTGGTCGGGCCTACCCAAGAACAGCTGGGGCTTAGTAGTGCCCGGGGTTCGGAACCGGTGCAAAGGTGTATCCGGCACTCATCACCGGCACGAGCAATGGGGATGTAACTCTGGAGTGGCTCGATAGAATATACGGTGGTCAATGCAATGGAGCTCTCACTCAATTCACTGTCAGTCGCCAGGCATGAGGCGATGTGGTGGCTCAGTATCATCCGCCAGATCAGGTGTGTCCATTAATCTCGCCGCGAAAACCCCTTCTAATTGTTACTTTCAGCTCGCAGAAATAGCCCGGCCAACTCTTCTCATGAACTCTCCCACCTTTTTCCCATCTCCATTATATCCTTCCCAGCGGCCTTTGAACGATGCTGTGTGATCATGGGTTCCCACGATCATCGCTGTTTATTTACGAGTACTTCAGTAATCGTTATTTAATCAATCGAAATGAATTTTTTCAGGTCTTGGTGCAAATGTGTCCCAGCTCAAGATTGCAATGCAAAGTAGGGGCTGTGCTATTGAATGTAATGGTGGTGTTGTATGCATAATAGTGGCTGTACGTTAAAATCACTTCAAATTGTGTGAATATATAGTGGCTGTGTTCATGCTTTGTAATTAGGTCGCAATCGTGCGCTGTGTTCGATTCTCTCAAGGGTTTTAGCCGCTCTTTTTGAGCCATTACTTTAGAAAACATTTCTTCTAGCTTTTAAATAGTTTTCAGCATCTGAATCGGCATGTAGCTTCTGGTTTACATTGAAGAACCTGTGGCTGTGTCTGTCTATTTGGTCTCGGCGGATTTCCCCTGGGCCCTCCACCTGTAACGGTACCCTTTTATACCCTCACCCACTCCCCACCATTTCTCTATTTACACGATCCCTTGACTCCGCGCCGCCTCTGGCGCGCGCGCATACGCGCCGGCTTGGTAACCGTCGCGTCATTTAATCTAGCTCCTTGTTTCACTCGGAGCCCCTATTTAGTCACAGTATATAACATGTCCGTAGTCACTAGTTACGCTAGTCAATCTACTTTTATCCCACTTACCCTGCGAGTTCGACTACCTCGCTTCTGAGCCTCGTGTGCCGGAACCTCGACTTCTCGACTCCGTCACATCTTTTTAAGTGCTCCAACCCTCGTCGCTGCTACTGGTTTACCCCTGGTCCGATCAACCTCGAATACCGCGCTGCGAACGATTCATTGCAAGAATACTACCACTATGGACAATTCTAGTAAGCGTCATATAGCATATACCAGGTCTTCCGTTCGCGGAGGCCACCACCCGGTGCCGAAGCCCCTTTACAGTCCACAGGCTATATCCTTTGGATCTGTCAGGGCTAACGCTCTCGACTACCCCCCGTTCGCTAACGCGACGGGGTACACCGTTGCTCCGGCATCGAGACCCCCTCCGTTAACGCGGATCGACCCACGTACTCGTCGGTTTCGAGACCCCTGAAGTCCCCTGTCAACAGCTTTGACGGGTACTCGTCCGACTTGCCTCTGTTGAGGCCGGTCTCTCCGGACGTAAGCGATGGAGAATCGTCCACGCCGGAATACTCCAGTGGTGGATGGACTCCAGTCTCGCGAAAGACCTCCCGTACTCATCGCGAGCGTCGCAGTGGTTCGAATAGAAGCCTACGTACCCCTGGTAGTGTAGGAACTGCTTCGAATGAGAACCAGTCCGATCCTGAGTCTGGGTCAGAGTCAACGTTGGCGCTTGCGACGAGCAACATGAGCCGTGATGAACTACGGGCTTTGTCTCATCGCCACGGCCAGATTGCCGAGCAATTCCGCCTCTTAGAAGAGCGGAAGGCAATCGCTGAGAAAAATCAGCAAGACCCGGTCGTTGTCATTAATGACTCACCGGTGAACGATAGCGCGGGCCCTATCCTTGAGCCCGTGCGCATTCTCCCGTCGGGACCCTCAACCGCGCACAAATCGCGTCGCGCGACCGTAGAGGAAGTCCCAGATGAGGACGACGTCTTCTTCCAGAACGCGGGAGCGGGACCATCCCGGAATAAGGGGAAAGGCCCGGACCCGCGTAATTGGGGGGACGTTACAGCCCTCGAAGGGTTCTCTCAGAAAGACATCGACGCTCAGCTTGCGATGCTCGAGAACTATGAGGAGATTAATCGTCTCAAGAAGGAAGATCAGTCCATACCTTCGGGTTGGCTGGTCGACTTCGAAGCATTGGAAACATCCTCGCCGCCTGTGAAATCTAGGCGCAAGCGCTCGAAGAGCCGAAGGAGAGAGGCCGGAGTTCATCTAAGAAGACTTCCGCCATAATGGCAGATGCCAGTCCGGTCGCTCCGGAAGCTGATGCCAACAAGCCGACGCGGCCTCGTGACCGCGGTGAGAGAGCACCTGTCGCGAAGGTTCAATTCACAGAAACTGAACCAAAGGAGTCAGAGGACTCACCTGCTGCTTCGAACGTCGAGCCTGTGGCCAACGAATTTAAGTCCGGACGATCTGTGGAAGAATTAGTTCTCAATCTCAAAAATAGAATTGATGAGCTTGAAGCAGAGAAGAAGCAGCGCGCTTTGAGAAAAGATAAGGCCAAGAAAGCCAAGCTCAATGCAGAACAGGATGCTAGCGCGTCGAACACGTCCAAGACACGTGCGACGCCGATATTTGCGCGAACTTCCACACCTGGAAGAGCCGCGACCGAGAATTTCTTCAAGAAATCCCTCCGAACAGGGACGCCCGCGGCCACAGCCGCTTCGTCATCGCCACCGTCCGACCCGTCTGACGACTCGAGCTCCGATCCGGACGCAAGTCCCAATCGCTCTAATCAGTCGGCGTCTGGATCCTCGCGACGAGGAGCCTCTAGTCCGCGTTTGTCGTCCAAGCGCAAGCGTGGTTCGGAGAGGAAATCTAAAATGAAGTTGAGGCCCATTCCTCCGACCCGTTATAATGGAGAACCCAGTGCAACCGCCATTCAGCGTTTTGCGCGCGAAACTCGGACTTACCTGAGAATGGGTTGCGTCGCCGCGGAAGACCAAGTCTTCTTTGTTTCCTATTTCTTGGACGGCCGCGCGCTTGATTTCTATACCCAAATTGTCGAGCCCGACCAGACGCCATGGGATTTAGAGACTTTCTTTGTAGAACTCTATGAGTTTTGCTTTCCGGCGGATTTCCGCAATAAACAGAGGAAGCGTCTTGATCGCTGCTATCAAGGCACGAAGGATGTGTCTGCCCATGTTGCCGAATGGTCAGCGCTGTATAATACACTTGGGTTAGAAGACAATCAGGAAAAAGTGGTTAAATTATTCAACAGCTTTAACCAGGGCATTCGCGGCGAGATCTACCGTCGTGATGTTGAAGCCGAAGAGGCTACCTGGGACGAGGTCGTGAAAGCGGCTGAAAAGGCCGAGATTCTCTTGGGGATTATCGGCAACTCAGGTGGATCTTCGAAACCACCGAATTCTGGCGCGCCTAGGAATGAGTCGCGTCAGCAGGAGCAACCACGTGCTCGGATAACCACACGCGTTCGAATCGTGGCGGTTTTAGAGGCCGAGGACGTGGAGGACGCGGAGGGCGCTTTGTGGTCCATCGCGTCCGCGCGAAGAGGTCTTGAGGACTTCATCCGCAGAAGTTCAAGGAAAGTCTGCGAGGAGGACTGAGCTATCGCCGCAGAAGCGGAACGAAATGCTCGCCAAAGGCCTGTGCTTCACCTGCGGGGAAGCAGGTCACTTATCCCGAAATTGCCCTAAGAATAATTCAGTGCCATCGAATAAGAAAGGCAAACCGCCCGGGTTTAGCACGCACGCTGTAAGCCTTGGGGCCGGTTCGACTTCGCGAGAGGCGTTGTTCGCGAGCACAACGGTGCTGGAATCCATGCACGTTGGCTCACTGATGCCCGACCTAGGCAGAGTCGAGGAGGGCGGGGTACCCACTCTAGAAACTTGGGATTACTCCGTATTTTCCGATTCCGACTCTGAAAGCTTTGACTTCGTACCTTCCGAACCGCCTTCGCCAGGCTGGTCTGACTCTAATTCTTCTGACTCCTCGGATGAGTCTAGCGTTTCGGATGAGCCTAGCGTCTCGGGTAATAAATCGCCAATTGGAGATCTGTTCGCGTTGAGATTAGCAGACTTGTTGCATGCAGCTCAACCGTACCCAGGTGATCCGTCGGACTTACCGGCTCAGCCAAAGAACGGTTGTATAGCCGAGGCGATGCCTGAGGGCAGGTTCTTGTTATACACCTGCTCCGAGACCGAATATGTCTTGATAGATAACATACTGGATCGAGATGTGATCTTGAGCGTGGACTTGGCCCGAACGCCGGTTTCCAACCAGCGTTGTGGTACGCTAGAACGTTAGACGCTGGTGTGTCAGAGGGGACGTTAGAAGGTCTATATACCGAGACCTCGGGTGACGTACAAGCCTACTGCGTCAATAAATTGTTGCGCTACTACCATGGCGAGTACTTTGAGGTCTACCAGGATCCCAGGGATGAGACGCGGTTGAAAATCGCGCGAGCCCACTCGGGGGTGCTTACCTCCATTTCGAGGCAATTGCTCAATGACCGAGAGTTCGACCTCAGGGAATGGTATGAGCAGGAGGAAGAAATTCCTCAGGCAACAACTCGGATGCGGAATCCGATAGCTCTATGCCTTCCCTGCAGGATGTATCTGATTCCTCCGACGATGGCTCGGGCGATGAAGATTCCGACTCGGATGCGGAATCCGATAGCTCGATGCCTCCTCTGCAGGATGTGTCTGATTCCTCCGATGATGGCTCGAGCGACGAAGATTCTGACTCGGAGTCAGGACGTCAATGCCATCTCTGCGGCCAGTTAGTGAGCTAACTGAGAGTGAATCCGATGGAATCACTCACTCCTCCATGCCGGGGTTGCAAGTCGTTCCTCTACAGAGGACGGCGTCTCGGAACCTAAACGAAAGGACTGGGCCACTGCCCTGAATGAAGTTCAGGAATGGAACCGCATGCACGGGGCGACAATGCCTTACGTACCGGAACCAGCGGTGAGCTCGAAGACTTGGCCCCATATGGGGATCCTCAGGATACGCTAGAGGACCGCCTCCTTCGTTGGCGTGAGGCTATCGAACATTGCACGCCGCGGGGAATAATTCCCTCGCGTAAGCGCCGTCTCGGGGACGTGCTTGGCATAACTGTTGCCGCCATGTTGGACTTCTTCCAACCATACCCGGGTGACGAGCAGGTGCCTTGGTCTGACGAGCGGCGAGACGCCGTGCGATTTAGGGTTTTAAACCCTGGAGGAGATAAGTTAGTAATTGAAGATGCGTTCTTCGATGAAGTTACGGTGCTCCCGTTGGAGTATCTGAGAGTCCCCGAGTTTTATATGCTTGAGTGGTTCGCCGGCCACTGCGCAGACGCGCGTGGTCCTGGAAAGGGCCTCGAAGTCTCCCTTGCATCACTTCCCCATTGAGGAAATACTGGCCGACGGAATTCAGCAGTATCTGGATGAAGTTAGCCTTGATTATCCTGAAATGGGAGGAGTTAGTATCTCGAGGGTGCAGAGGGAGCCTGGGTTGGACGACCTTGAAGGACCCGATAATTATCGGATGTTCATCCCCATAAGTCACTACGAGATGCAAATAATGCTTACTGAAGAGGAACTCATGAATCCCATGTTGGATCTCGTGGACTGGGGTCGCCAAGCGCAAGCTTAGGCTCCTGATTCGCGAGAACCACGAGCAGAAGTGCTGGAAAAGCACTGAGCGCGGCAGCATTTTCGGGAGGTTCTTTGAACCACGGCCCGAAGTGAAGGGGCGAGTTTATCCTGCATTGCGCAGGCGCTCAGATCCCCGCTGATGGCGTGAAAGGAATCGCACGCACCGCGTCTACTCCGCGAGTTACCGACCGCATCGTAGCGCGCCCCGCTAGTGATTGTGGTGCGCGTAAACGGTGAACCTGTTCGCGCCGCTCGTTGACACCGGATCGCTAGGCCGATCTAATTTCTAGCTCAATGGCAGATCAGCTAAGACTGAAGCGCAAGGAACTCGAGGATCCAATTACCTTGCAACTTGCCGTACAAGGTTCGCGCTCGAAAATAAACCACTCTGTGAACGTCAAGTTCAGTTATCAGGATATCTCCGAGTCGCGGAATTTCCTCGTGGCTAACCTCAGCGGTTACGACATGATATTGGCACTGCTTGGCTCTTCCAACACAAGGTGAGCATAGGAATTAATCCGGCTCGCGTTTGCATCGAAGCGCTAACTCCGTCCCTTTGGAAGGGGTCGCTACTGCTCGGGTATTCCGCTGGATCTGCTGAACTGAAAGAGGAGTCGCTGCAAGCCGCGCGGGAGGAGCTACTGAAGTACGCTGAGCCTATATGTTAAAACGGCGGGTGAAACTGGTTTACCCTCCATTGCGCGCGATCAACCACACTATTCCTCTCATTGATGAGGAAAAGATTTACCCATGGCGACCATCTCGTTGCCCTGAAGCGTTAAGACCGCAATGGGACGAGAAACGTAAGACTTACCTTAAGGCTGGTCGATGGGAGGTCTCTAACTCCGGGAATACGTGCCCGATGTTATTGATCCCGAAGGTCAAAACTTCGCCACCTAAGCTGCGCGTTGTTGTGGACTTGCCGAGCGCACAACGCCAATACGCGGAAGATGACGTCCCCGCTTCCGGACATGGAAGGGATCCTGCGCCGCGCCGCGCGGTGTAAGTATAGATCCTTGATTGGATGGCAGGACGCTTACGAACAAATTCGCGTCGTCCCCTGAGCATGTCGCGCGAACGGCTGTTAGTACACCGGATGGAACGATGGTCAGCCTGGTGTTGCAACAAGGCGATTGCAATGCGCCTGCGACTTATCAATCCTTAATGAACTATTTGTTCGGGGAATACATCGGTGTATTCATGGACGTATATCTGGACGACATCATTATTTACTCCCAATAGCCTGGAGGAACATAAACAGCATGTCAAAAGATTATCGACATCTTGAAAAGAGAAAAGCTTTACCTAAGCGCGAGCAAGCTCCAGCTTTTGAAGCCGGAGCTCAGCGTTCTGGGTCGCGTTATTGACAACGACGGGATCCGTATGGACCGAATAAGGTCGATAGCGTAGTCAACTGGAAAACTCCCACCAACCGTGAGTTATTGCGCGGATTCCTTGGATCCGTGACGTACCTTGGAGGTGATGTTCCGGGCGTGCAAGTTCCCATGGGGATACTGCACGAAATGACCAGCGATTCCGTCGCCTTTCGATGGGGATTCACGCAGCAACGAGCATTTCAGGACCGTGAAGAACCTGGTCTCTATGCATCGCGATCATCATCGAACGCCACTGGATTACGAACCTTCAGCGCCGAAAATTTGGCTTGTGACGGACGGATGCTCCAGTGGGGTGTCTGGTGTCGTGTGCCAAGGCGACGAGTGGAAGAACCCAAAGTTGCGGCGTTCTTCTCCGCGAAGCTGAATTCGGCACAGCAAAACTATGCCGTGCACGAAATCGAGATGCTGGCGGGCGTGGAATCCATGCTGCGCCATGCGGACATCCTGCAGGGATGTAAGTTCACGTGGATAACTGACCATAAGGGTCTAATCCACCTGGCTAAGCAGAAGGACCTGTCTGGAAGACAGGCGCGCTGGATTGAGAAGATCTCCAGCTTTAACTTTGATATTGAGTACATACCTGGTACGAGAACGTGCTAGCGGATGCGCTGTCTCGGATCTACTCGAACGAGGCACCTGGGACTGTGCGCGCTCGATCAGAGTATACCTACCACGACGTGGTTAGCAACAATGAGCTGGAAACAGATGCATTCTCCATGCCTGTATTTGCTGGTATGGAAGCGATGGCATTGTCTTCCAGTGACAGAGTTACGCGTTCAATGGCCCGCCCCACTGCAGAGCCCGACGCGAAGTCGGGCAAGAAAGCCGGCTGACTCAAAGTTAGCCTCACGCGACGCAGAGTCGGCGCATTTGGGTCCAAATCCGGTTTGGAACCAAGGAGGGCGGGGGGTCCAAAGAAAAAAACCAAACAGAGCTCCAAGCAGAGCTCCAAGCACACAAGAGAATCTGCAGCGTCAGACACTGGAAATCCCGTTAGACGTCGAGATGATGAGAAGAGCCAAGAGAAGGGATTCGATCCGCTGTCAACGCGGAAGCAAAACCGGTTAACACCGGCCCATCGGTTTTCCGTGCCTTCTGATAACGCCGATCAGCAGGATGAATCAACCTCGCTTGACTTAGAACAACTCGACGACAGTCTGCTCAATGTCGTGAACTCCCGGCTGGCAAGGTCTCGACCTCATCAAACTAATAGCCAACAACTATGGGGAGGACCCGTTCTTCAAGAACATTCTGGACACTCCGTCTGCCTTCCGCAATTTCGAAGTCGAGAACGGACTGATTTACCTGCGCGAAGCGGACCACCGCGTCCTGTGCATTCCTCGTATCACTTACAAGGGTAGGAACCTCCGTGAGATAGTTATTTCGGAGGCGCACTCCATCCTCGCCCATTTGGGCTTGAGGAAAACTCTCGACTACATCTGCGACCACTTCTGTGGAAGGATGTTGTCGACGATACTCGCAGCTTTTGCGAGTCCTGCGTGACGTGCAAGCGCAGCAAGCCGAGCAACCAGAAGCCCCAAGGGCTTCTTCACTCGCTGAATCCCCCACTTGAGCCGTGGGACTCCATAGGCGTGGATTTCGTTGGTCCACTGCCTGAGTCGCGAAACCGCGACGGCGTATTCAATGCATTGGTCGTAATCATTGATCTATTGACAGGAATGGTACACATTGTCCCTACTAGGATCAATTACACCGCGAAACAAATGGCGGAGCTAATGTTTGAACACGTCTACAAATTACATGGACTTCCCAAGTCTATCGTGAGTGATCGCGATTCGTTATTCACGAGCGTCTTTTGGAAACGCTTACATGAGCTCATTGGCATTCGCCTGCGAATGTCCAGTGCTTATCATCCTGAGTCGGATGGGAGCACCGAGCGTGCCAATCGCACTGTGACACAAATGCTGCGCCAGTGCATTGGTCCGAAGCAAGAAGGACTGGGTCCAGAAAGTCCCAGCCATCGAGTTCGCAATGAATTCCGCACGTTCAGAAACTACGGGGTACTCTCCCTTTTCCCTGAACACGGGGCGTATGCCGCGCCTTCTTCTGTGGAACAATGACAAGTCCCGCGAGTTTCCGGGCATCGCTAACTTCGCATTGCAGCGTCGTCTGGCCATTATGTCTGCGCACGACAGTATGATCGCCGCCCGCGTTAAGCAGACACGTGCCGCGAACCGCAAGCGGCAAGCCGCCTCTTTTGAACAAGGGACTTGGTTTACCTCTCCTCAAAGAACATTTCATTTGAGAAGGGCCTCGCGCGGAAGTTAATTCCCAAGTATATTGGTCCGTATACCATTCTACGCGATTTTGGGAATAGCTCGTTTTCTCTAGACTTACCCGCGAATATGAAGCAGCGCGGGATACACCCGGTATTCCACTCCTCATTATTGCGCATGCATGTGCCTAATGACGATCCTCGATTCCCGGGCCGCCTCGAGTGCCAGCTTGGCATCTCGCTTGACAGCGGAGAAACGAACGAGTGGGCCGTCGATCGGATCGTCAATCACTACGGCCGCCGCGCTACCGCTTTATTCGAGATCCTCTGGAAATCTGGGGATCATAGCTGGATGCCTTATTCCCAGGCAAAGAAACTGCAGGCTATGAACGAATACCTGGAGTCCGTTGGAGTTTCGGAGATCCGGGAGCTCCCCTATGGTGCGGGTAAGCCTCCCGCCGACTCTGAGGAGTTGATGGTCGGATCAACCCTGTTTCATTTCTGGAACTGGAGGGCGGGCGTTTCTATTAAAGGCGCCCTGGAGGAGGTCGCTCCTCCCTCTGCTATTATGTCTATCCCCACCGAGATCTTCACTGCCAACTTCCCTTATGGCGTCGACCCTAAATGGGAGAGCTTCAACTCCAAGCACAGCGTTTCCCAGCGCGTCACCAACGAGTGGTTCTCTATCTATATCCCGGGATGGACGTCGAACTCATGTCCGCGGTGGAAATGCGCCTTGCCGTGGATTACAACATGGCGATTCTCAATTACGACACCGTGCCGCAGAACCCCCCTGTCGGTTACGTCGAGTTCACCAGTAACATGAACCGCCTCGACAATTCGAAGCAATTCTGGGTGTGGCTCGAGGAATCTTCCTCGGGCGCGAAGGTTATCGCTTGGGACACCGCGTTTGATGAGGCTGGGCGCTATCCCGCCAGCGCCACCTCTATGCGTGTTCGGGACGACGAGATCGTTACTCGTTACGTCAGTCCCACGGATCACATCATCAGCGATGTCTGGTTTCGCCACGCCGAGCTCCTCAAGGAGGAGGATGTTCGTCGTCGTATCAACGGCGAGGCCTTCCGGAACAACAAGCGCCGCCGCGATGGGAGCGCTCCCGACGCCCCGGCCACCAGCAACAAGGGCTTCGCTCGCCATCGCACCGCTCTTGCCGCCGCCGCCGCTGAGTCGGATGCGCGCGCCGCGGTGGAGAAGAAGGCCAAGGAGGTTACTGCCGCCGCCGCCGCCGCTGACGCCGCCGCTGCCGCCGCCGCTGCTGATGCCGCCGCATCTTCTTCGAAAGGAAAAGGGAAGGAGGGAGAGGGCATGGACGTGAGCGATTAGTCCGTCTTCGTCGGCCTGAAGGGCGGATGTAACGGTACCCTTTTATACCCTCACCCACTCCCCACCATTTCTCTATTTACACGATCCCTTGACTCCGCGCCGCCTCTGGCGCGCGCGCATACGCGCCGGCTTGGTAACCGTCGCGTCATTTAATCTAGCTCCTTGTTTCACTCGGAGCCCCTATTTAGTCACAGTATATAACATGTCCGTAGTCACTAGTTACGCTAGTCAATCTACTTTTATCCCACTTACCCTGCGAGTTCGACTACCTCGCTTCTGAACCTCGTGTGCCGGAACCTCGACTTCTCGACTCCGTCACACTTCTAAGAAGAAGGGGAAGCCTCCCGGTTTGAGCACGCACGCGGTGCGTCTGCAGTCAGGATCCGCTTCGCGCGACGCCTTATTCGAGAGTACAGCCGTGCTTGAGACCCTGCACGTTGGTGCGATGCAATTCGACTTGAGCGGGGTCGAGAAGGGCGGGGAACCCATACAAACTTTGGACTTTTCCGACCCCGAGAGCTTCGACTTAATATCTGAATTACAGTCAGTTATTTCCGATGATTCTGAGCCAAAAGGGACACCTCTGAAGAAGAGGAAACCCGGTTGCGCTGACCCTACGTGCTGGTGTATGAAGGGAGGCGGCATAAAGCCCATTGGGGACATTTACACGTTTAATGCCGCGCTGATGCTGCAAGCTGCGCAGCCGTACCCGGGAGACGCGAGCCCGTGCGAGCCAGACGATGCGTTCAAGGAGGAGAGATTCCTGCTATACTCCGTGTCAGAAGACGATTATATTATCATGGACCGTCAACGGGACTCGGAGCTTACCATCAACAAGGAATTCTTGCGTAATCCCGACTTCATGCCTGCACTATGGTACGCGCAGGAGATCCTCGAAGGAATGGGTCTTGATTCCCATGACACTGTAAGCGTAGAGCGATATCTTGAGGAACTGGGTGACATCGAAGTCAGCGTAGTTAAGATAAAGCTGGAACAATACTACATTAAAGGATCCGGAGTGGAGCCTGCCGCCGTCTTGGACGTGTTCGAGATATGGTCGGCTGGGTAATGAAGCGACACCTGCGCTGTGCTTTGCGTGAGAATCACGCTCGCCACTGCTGGTATCGGACTCATTGCGAGAGCCTATTCGGCTCCTTGTTTGACAAGCCGGCCCCCACCGTAGAGGGTGAATACTTCCTATATTGTGGCGGCGTTCAGATTCCCACGGACAGCTTGAAGGGAATTTCGCGCACTGCATCCATCCCGCGCGTCTCGAATCGTGTGGTCGCAAGGCCGTTGGTCATTGTCGTCCGCGTAAATGGCGAGCCTGTTCGCGCGCTCGTGGACTCCGGGTCGTTGGGAGATTTAATCTCAAGCTCTGTAGCGGATCAGCTAAAGCTAAAGCGTAAAGAGTTGGATGATCCAATCACCTTGCAGCTTGCGGTCCAAGGATCGCGGTTGAAGATTAATAATTCTGTGGACGTGAAGTTCAGTTACCAAGATATATCGGAGAAGCGAAGCTTCTTGGTGGCTAACCTCAGCGGTTACGACATGATTTTGGGTATGACTTGGCTGTTCCAGCACAAAGTGAGCATCGGTATTAACCCTGCTCGCGTTTGTATTGGGAGTGCTGACTCCGTCCCTCTTGAAGGGGTCGCTACTGCTCAGGTATTCGCCGGAGCCGCGGATTGAGCGAGGACAAGCTGCAGGCAGCGAGAGATGAACTTCTGGAGTATGCTAAGCCTATATGTAAAACGGCCGCGGAAACGGGATTACCTCCGCTGCGTGCAATAAACCACACTATCCCCTCATAGACGAGGAGAAGATTTATCCTTGGCGTCCTTCTCGGTGTCCTGAAGCCTTGAGGGCGCAGTGGGATGCGAAACGGCAGACTTACTTGAAAGCTGGCCGGTGGGAGGTTACCAACTCGGGAAATACTTGCCCGATGCTGCTGATTCCGAAGGTCAAAACGATGCCTGCAAAACTTCGCGTGGTTGTGGACTTACGGGCCCGCAACGCGAATACGAAGAAGATGACTTCCCCGCTTCCCGATATGGAAGGCATCTTGAGGCGCGCCACGCGCTGCAAATTCCGTTCGCTCATAGACGGGCAAGACGCCTATGAGCAGATCCGTGTCGTGCCTGAGCATGTGCCACGTACCGCCGTTAGCACGCCTGATGGGAATATGGTCAGCCTCGTACTCCAGCAAGGGGATTGTAATGCGCCCGCCACTTATCAATCCCTGATGAATTACTTGTTCGGCCAATACATTGGCATCTTCATGGATGTGTATCTAGATGATATCATCATCTATTCAAACACGCTTGAGGAACACATCGAGCATGTGAAGAAAGTAATTGACATACTCGAGCGCGAGAAGCTTTACCTGAGCGCCAACAAGCTCCAGCTTTTGAAGCAGGAGCTGAGCATCTTGGGCCGCGTTATTGACGACGACGGCATCCGGATGGACTCCGACAAGGTGGACGCAGTGGTGAACTGGAAGACACTGACAAACCGTGAGCTTCTGCGCGGGTTTCTCGGCTCGGTCACATACCTTGGAGGGGATGTGGAGGGCGTCCACATCCCAATGGCATCTTGCACGAGATGACCAGCGACAGCGTCCCGTTTCGATGGGTTATACGCAGCAGCGGCCTTCCTTGATGATACGAAACGGCTGTAAAGGCTCACCGAGACCATCATCGCAAGCCGCTGGACCACCGCCTGAGGCGCCGAAAATCTGGTTTGTAACAGACAGATGCGGAACTGGAGTTTCTGGCGTCATCTGCCAAGGCGATAACTGGAAGAACGTGGACGTGGCGGCGTTCTTCTCGGCAAGCTGAATTCTGCGCAGCAGAACTACCCCGTCCACGAGATCGAGATGCTCGCTGGCGTCGAGTCGATGCTTCGGCACAGCGATATCTTGCAGGGATGTAAGTTCACTTGGATTACGGACCACAAGGGTCTAGTTCACCTGTTGAACCAGAAAGACCTTTCTGGCAGGCAAGCACGCTGGATTGAGAAGATATCCAGCTTTGATTTTGATATTCAATACATACCTGGGACGGAAAATGTCCTTGCAGACGCCCTGTCTCGGATTTACTCCAACGAAGCCCCAGGTACTGTGCGCGCTCGCTCAGAGTATACCTACCACGACGTGGTCAGTAACAACGATCTAGACATAGATTCGATATCCATGCCTGTATTCGCGGTATGGAGGCAATGGCGCACTCCAGCGACTGCGTTACGCGCTCTATGGCCCGCGCAACGAGAAATGCTGAGGCCGGATCTTCCGGAGCGGTGTTTGGGGACAAAGACGGTACGGCCCCAAAGGAGGGCGGGGTACAACCAAAAACGAGACGCAAAACGCGAGAATAAGCACAAGATTAGGCCAGAGACCGGCTCTGGCGTAGCAGATGGTGGAAAGAGAAAGGCTGACACAGCTCTGATCTCGGACCGCAGTCCGAACGGCGATCAAACGCGGAACCAAATTTGGATCCGCACTCTATCCCCTTCCTCGAGCACGAGCTCGACGAGCTCGATGATTCCCTTCTCCACGTCGTTAACTCGGGCTGGCTAGGCTCGACTTAATCAAGTTACTTACTGACAACTACTCTGAAGACTCTTTCTTCAAGCACATCTTGGACCCCCCAAGACTTTCCGCAACTTTGAGGTCGAAGACGGCCTCATTTACCTCAAGGATTCCGACCATCGGGTTTTATGCGTCCCAAAGGTAACGTACAATGGGCATAATATTCGCGAGATCGTAATCTCCGAGGCGCACTCCATCCTTGCCCACCTTGGGCTGAGGAAAACGATTGACTATCTGCGCGACCACTTCTGGTGGAAGGAAATGGTCGAGGACACGCGCAGCTTCTGCGAGTCCTGTGTTACGTGTAAGCGTAGCAAACCGAGCAATCAGAAGCCCATGGGCTATTGCATTCCCTGAACCCGCCTTTGGAGCCTTGGGACTCCGTGGGTGTGGACTTCGTTGGGCCTCTTCCGGAGTCCGCAATCGCGATGGCGTGTATAACGCATTAGCCGTTGTCATTGATTTATTAACAGGGATGTTCATATTATCCCTACGCGTATCAACTATACGGCGCGTCAGATGGCTGAACTGATGTTCGAGCACATCTACAAGCATCACGGACTTCCCAAGTCCATTGTCAGCGATCGTGACTCGCTGTTCACCAGGTGTTCTGGAAGCGCCTGCACGAGCTGATTGGTGTCAAGCTCCGTATTCGAGTGCGTACCATCCTGAGACGGATGGCAGCACCGAGCGCGCGAACCGAACGGTGACGCAGATGATACGCCAGTGCATTGGCTTGAAGCAGAAGGATTGGGTGAGCAAACTCCCAGCCATGAATTCGCTATGAACTCTGCGCGTTCTGAAACCACAGGCTATACTCCCTTCTTCCTGAACACAGGGCGCATGCCGCGCTCGCTTCTATGGAATTCGGACCGCACCGCGAGTATCCCGGCATGGCCAACTTCGCGCTCCAGCGCCGGTTGGCTATTATAGCCGCGCACGATAGCACCATAGCGCTCGCGTCAAGCAGACGCGTTCTGCGAACCGAAGCGCCAAGTCGCTCCTTTCGAGACAGGGATCTTGTGTACCTGTCGTCAAAGAACATCAAGTTCGAGAAAGGATTAGCTCGTAAGCTCATCCCTAAGTACATCGATCCTTACTCTATTATCAGGACTTGGCAATAACTCGTTCAAAGTGGACTCCCGCGAACATGAAGCAGAGAGGGGTACATGACGTATTCCACTCCTCGCTACTTAGGGTCCACGTTCCTAACAACACCGTCGTTTCCCTGGCCGCCTCGAATGCCAGCTCGGAATATCCCCCGACGACGAGACCAACGAGTGGGCCGTGGATCGGATCACCAACCACTACGGGCGCCGCTCGAAAGCGCTCTTCGAAATCCTCTGGAAATCCGGGGATCGGAGCTGGATGCCTTACGATCAGGCGAAGCGGCTCCAAGCACTGCCCGAGTACCTGGAAGCTCCAGGAGTGGCGGATATATCGGAGCTTCCGTATGGAGCCGGTAAGCCTCCCGTTAATGGAGAGGAGTCGCTGATCGCTTCCGCTATGTCTTGCTTCTGGGCGGCGCAGTCAAAACCCTTAAATGGGGCCGTGCTCGAGGAGATATCCATCCCCTTCTTGACCACCATGGCTCCTCAGAACGAATTCGTCGACATCTTTGCTACGCGCTTCCTTTCGACCGACATTACCAATGCGAACCACTTGCTGGCTGTTCAACAACCGGCACGCCGCTATCCAGCGCGTTTCCACTGAGATGTTCCAGCTGGTAGCGCTCACCCCCGACGCTCAGCCCCTTCTTATCAGCGCCGCCACTGTTCGCCTCTACGCGACTACAATGTCGCGCTTGCAACCGGCAGCGTGATGCCCACGACGGTCCCTGTCTACTACACCGACTTTGCCGCGTACATGAACGAGCACGACGCGTCCGGATTCGGTTGGGGCCTACATCCACGACGCCGACGGAACCATCGCCTGGACCGACGGCCTGGTTGTCGCGTGTCCCGAGGCTTACTACGTCCGCGACCACGAGATCTCGGAGGCTATTTGCCTCCGGGTCACATTGCCGTTACTCAGTCTTACTTCGACAAGTCTGAACGTCTTCATGTCCAGGACGAGAATCGCCAGAACCGTTACACAAGGAGCGCATGAGCCTCAAGCGCTCGCGCCAGAGCGGGCACGCCGTTGGCTCCAAGGAGAGTATGGAGCAATTCGCGCGCCGTCGCCAGGCTCTCAGCGACGCCGCTGAAGCGCCACCGCAGCCGCAGCTGCTGCTGAGGCGGCTGCTGTTGACATGCTGCCGCCGCTGCTGCCCTCGCGAAGGCCAACGGCCCCACCAATGCCGTCGCCGGTAGCTCAAGGGCCCCCGACGAGATGGAAGAGTAGGTTCGCAGGACACCGCGAGCGATGCCCTGGAGGGGGATGTAACGGTACGGTTACGCCGTGTATACCACTATCATTTACTATTTTACTTGCTTACTTTTACTTGATTATTCTACCTCGCCCCTGCTCGGCATCACTACTTTACCTCCTATATCCCTTGACAGCTGTTTCACTTTAACCCCTAGTAGTCAGTATATAAACCTGTTGTCCCTAGATTAGTTCTCCAGTCAATCTACAACATACAACACTCACCTCGTTGGGCCGACTACCCAACTACTTGAACCTTTCGTGTGCTGGAACCGCCCGCGCTATCTAGCTGAGCTATCTAGCCGACCGCCTCCGTCACAGTTGAACATTAGTTGAACATCGGTGCCAGACAGTGTGGGAAAATCAGATGAAGGCCTTCAGCTGCCCTTCAACCTTAAAGCCTTCGCCCTTCGGAACCCCTTCACGATCTGGGAAACCAAATTGAAGGCCTTCATGGCAAACACTGGCTTAGATCCCTGGCCGGGTCTGACATAGAAGGATCTGCGCAGGCGGCAGTCAGAGCCAGAAGTAACAGTAGGAGCAGATAAATTGTTCTTGCTCCTACAGTCATCTGGACGGAGGGAAAAGATGGATCGATGGGTGCCCCATTCTTGCGGCTTTATATATGTACTACCCGGGTATAGGACACCACGTCGGACGTGTGGATGCCGTGATAGTTTGTAACAGTCAAGTTTCAATGGCAAGTCTAGTCTTGGATCATACTCTCATGATATCCCATTCTGGGAACCCCAAGAGGCCACCGATCTCTGGATCCGATCCACTGCAAACAAGACGTGCACGGCTGATTGCCGACTCAATCCCCGTTTGGGGAAATCCCGCCGCAACACAGTAATTCAACGAAATATGTACTCTAGACTCCACAAACATTAGTATGTAATCTAAGATAAGTGTCTGTTCTTTCGCTGAATGGGTTCTCGTCTTGTTGGTGGGTTCACGGCGGCTGCATATCAGGCAGATTGGGGCTGATTTGAGAGGTCGGGGAGGCGTGGAGGTAAGCAGAGGTTTTCCAATGAGAGTGTACAGGCCAAACGTGGCGTGGCGCGTCGTTGGTGCGCCGTCGGCACGTTGCGCGCAAGTGGCGAGGTGGTTTGTTTATGTCCAAACTGGTCAAAATATTTGGTAGGGGGGGGGTCGCCACATGTTTTGATGGGTGGGTCCGATAAGGAGATCAGACGCCTCTTGGGGAACCTGTCATGAGAGTCTGGGAGGCCCCCAGTCACTACCTTTGATGACCGTCCGATTTCTGCCGACCAGATTCGTTGATTTACTCTATAAAAATTGGGGTTTTGAAGCCTGTTTTAATCTATTTCGGACGGGTAGGTCGAAAAATGCCATTTTTTCCCCTCTTAGGTCCAATTTTTCCTCTGTGGAGCGTGCTGTGTTCCCTCGCACAGTAGATATCCACCGCAGGCATAGGATTTCAACGGCAATGCGGCAACCTGCGGCACCCTCTCAAAAGAACAAATTCGCGCGCTCCAGGCGACCATACTAGCTTTAAAAAAAATCTTGTGCTCCGCACAATTTAATCTATGTACGACAAGGTTCTGTGACCCTGGGGTTGTTTTACTCTATTATCGACCAGGATATGGATCATTTTGGGCCCTGATTTAATCTATTTCGGACGGTCATCATAGGTAGTGACCGGGGGCCTAGTCTGGGCCTAAACCAACCCGTTAACCGTATCATTGCGCTATCAAAATTGATCTCAATTTCCCATGCTCGGCTAAGCCCGGAACCAAATCCGACTGAGTAGAACAAGTCCGAAGGCTTGATGAACCTCGGCTAACTTCTACCATCCGATTAAGCTCAACTAATTCTCTATGTATCTTATCCGGGAAAGCGGGCCCGCTTTGCCTTGTTGTAAGGCCAAATTCTGCTACAATGATTTTGAAATTGGGCCTTGGGTCAGGGAATCCGGGTACGGAGGGATTTGAGGGTTAGAATCGTGTTTTGTGGTCTATTTTGGGTTAGAATGTCTGTTTTAGGTGATATATTGGGTGAGAACACGGTTGTAAGCAAGCAGTCTGTTCCTTACAATTATTGTAAGGTTGGAAACGATTCTTACAACCATTGTAAGCCTTGACAGAATCCTACTAGTTTGCCACCCGGTTTAGAGGGTCAACACGGTGGCTATATCCCTCCAGGGGCATCGAAGATAAGGAATTTCTTATAAGGAAGGGGGGGAGGGGTCCCTCTTGGCCGTGAAAAAAAGTTTAATACCAACTTTTGGAACTTGGGTCTTGTCAGTGTTATATCCATGCACTTGGGCTTGAATACCCCCGGTCACACTCCGGTCGCACCCCGGTCACACTTCGGTCACACTCCGCTTCCGGCCCTCCGAGACCTTCGGAGTTCTGTCGCATCTCGGGTTTTCACGCAATGAAGGATTACTGAGCGTTTCCCGTCTATTGCTTCATCTTCTGTCCTCCCCTTCCGTCCTCCAGATTTCGGACCTTCGGACCGGTTCGGAGCTGGCTCGGATGGTCTCGGACCATCGGACATATTACTCTATCACATATTACTAAGTGTTTTCCCATTTATCCGTTTATCCAATCTTCTCAAATTCTCGTTTATTGTCTTGTCTACTCAGTTAACTTCTGTGTCCATATATGGACTCTCGCTTATTGTTATGCTTTTGGTCACGTTACATTTACCTTATTTAGGTTAACAATAACGGACTTAGTATAAATACACTTCAATATCCTCATGTACTTTAGCTGTAAAATTAACGTGTTTCCATGTTTCCTCTCATGGACTGAGACCACTTCACCATCTTGTCTTTGGCTCGACTTCGGAGTTGCACCAAACACTCCGGACGTCCTCCTCATCCTCCGTCTTGACTTCCACTCCATCTCCGACCTCCGACCTCCGGACCTCCGGTTCCCACGCTCTTCCGATCCTCAACCATCTTCCCCGGATCGTATCTGCGGACCTTCTGTTTGCTTCTGGAGTTCTTCCGGGAGCAGGACTCCGACCGGATCACCATTTTCGGAGTAGCCCCTGTTGGCTTGGCTATACGCCATGGAGTATCTGTCCCTCTGTTTGTCTCGGCTTGGATGCCAGACTGTCGCACACCCTTCTGAGCTGTGGTGCTTGCGAGAATAGCCGACATCTTTGGACTCCGGTCCCGTTCCGGTCTCCGGTTTCCGGACTTGTGCCGGACTGGACCCCTGCGGGCTCCGGGTCCTTCCTCCTCTGGCTCAGGATATAACAGTCAGTGAAAATAGATGTTTTAATGTCTTTCAAGCACATTTTGATGGTCCAATAAAAATTCAATTCAAATTTCCATTAGAGTGCGTGCGGACCCCTCGGGGCCCATGTAGCATTATACATATAAACATGGATGGTCACTAGCTATTGGAGAAGTAGACGAGGGGGGGACAACGAGGGAGAGAACAAGATGCCAAGAAGTAGCTCTGAGGATGGTTTTTAGGTGGGGCAATGCAAGATTTCTAGACTAGGTATCAGATATGTACATAAGGAGACGAGGTATAAGAGAAAGAAAAGGAAGATGAGAAATGCGACCATACGACTTAGAAGGAATATTGCGGCAGGCGGCCAGTATCTTGAACATTCACATGATGAGAGTGAGCCATTGGCAGCGAGAGCATGGGCAGAAGAGAAGGAAATGCGGGACCGAGGCAGAGCAGGCAATCAGGCGAGGGGGCGAGGTGGAAGCGGTAAAGGAATGCATTGAGGCCTAAGTATGTGAGACGTGCACAGCTGCGTCAAAACGCTGCACTGCGGACAGCTCAGTCGCAAATACATGTGCGCCACCGTCCCCGACTGTTTGGCGTTGTCAAAGAGGGTGAGGTGTCAGCTGCGCGGGAGGGGCACTCCACTTGGCGAGCCAGTGCTCGTTGAATTCCTTCGTGCCTGCTGCGATCGCCGCCACCTTACTCGTCAGGAGGGGGGATTCAAAGAGGGGGATGCGAGATGAGAGCGGCGAGGAGTCTTGGGCTGCTTCCTTCGCATGTGTGTCGACCACTTCGTTTCCGGCGATGCCGATATGTGCCGGTACCGAGTGCATACGGAATCGGAGGGTGTGCAAGGTTGCAAGGAGATACTGGCCAAGCCGAGGCTTCGGGTTGGTGAGGGCCATGATGGCAGGCTGACAGTCCTCCAAGAACACCTCGACTTGACATTAAGTGGTTCAATATGGCCACCTCTATACCGAGCCACCCGTCTTTGCCGCTGCAGATCTGGAGTTTGGCAGGTGTATTTGATGCACCTAACTCCTCATCCATCCGAATCTTTGGGCTTTCAGCTGTTCGGTGTCCCGGTCACGGTGGGCTACTACCCCAAACCACCCAATCTCATGTGCACAGACAAATGTATTTTTTGGAGAGGTTGTTGGTATATGGGGGACATACTTCACCAATAGGTATGTCCGAATACATCTCATGGAGCCATATATACCTTAATCTGGGGCATAATTTATAAATACGCTCTGTGCTTTGCGGGGCGCATCATTCAGTCCACACGGCAATCCTGCCCATCTTCCTTGGCTTTCGAGGCAAATAGTCACAGTCCTCGTATACCTCAGATGTATAGTTTGAGCATATGGAACAATGTACAGTTGGATTTGTCATAGTGCATTAGGTTGGAATGCATAATGCTCATAATGCATAGGGTTCTGATTGATGGGCAGGGATTTTATGCATTTTGGTGATAATGGCATAGTGTATAAGCTTTTGAGGTCTATTATGCATTTTGGGACTGGAGAAGAGGGTAATAATGACTTGTGGGACACTAATAGTGCTTGTTTCTCGAGCCCAAATGAATTTCGACTCACCGATAACACGATCATGCTCTCGTGGTTGTGTTGGAGGCCGTGGGAAGACATTGTTTGCGATCAGTGTCCGAAGGAAACATGTCAATTTTTTAAAGCTTTCTTCCTCGACGAGATCTTCCATGCCTCCTGAGAAGAGATGCAAACCTCGAACTGCACCGTCTACTCCATACCAAACTGAATTGTCATAATCCGGAATTTTTTTCCATTATCCCGGAGTTCAACTCTGTTATTAATACCGCGCATTAACCCTATGTATTCTATAACCACAGACACCAAACCCCCGAATCCCCTATAAATCCCTTGGCACTTGTATATAAACCCTGTATTGTTCTACTATTCTCTATACTATTCTGGTCTATACTCCAGCTGCTTGTTTGCTCGTCCCTTTCAAACTCTGCTTTTCCCTCGTCCAGTCGCCTCAGTCGCGTTTCGAGAACCCGACGAGCCGCTATGCTGACAAAAGAATAATATCTCCTAAACAACTACTCGCCTGGACGTGATGCTGCGCATAAACCCAGTGGAATTTGACGAGTTCATCGCCCATGGACCGGACGACAGAACTCGATACCTCTTCAACAAATCTCTCGACGATGCGGAGAGTATGGCCGAAGAGTTGCGGAAAATCAACACTTCCAGCACTACCTTGGAGACCATGGTTATGGGATTACAGGGGACCGTGACAGAGTTGCAGAAGAGCATGGCTCGTATGGAGGAAGAAAGGAGCACCACCACCAGGATGGTAGCAACCACCTTGGAAATGATGAAAGAAGCAAGGGACGAGATTAGAGAGATACGCCAGGCAGAAGCTCCTATCGGAGGCACTGCTCAGGCACGGGAAGTGCGGGTGAACACACAGCAGTCTTGAGTGGCCGCCCCGAACGTGTTTGGTGGTGACCCCAAGAAGGTGGATCAACTCCTCGCCGACTGCCGGCTTAATATTCAAGGCAACACAGCGTACAACAGTGATATTGCGAAGATCACCTACTGCCTTTCCTACATGAAGGACGGGGCCGCCGCCGCTTGGGCCAACAACGTCGTGCAAGCCATGCATAAAGGGGATGGCACTGGGGCCTATAAAACCTGGAAGGAGTTCGAAGAAGCCGTCGTCCAGGACTTCAAGGGGGGGGCACAGGTCAAAATTACACAGTCTAAGATGGAGTCCTTACGCCAGGAGAAGACCACGGCTACCGCCTACTTCACCGTCCTGGACGCACTCAATAAAACGGGGGGGGTTTGACAACACCACCCTCATTCATATTCTGAAGCACGGGATTCAACTATCGCTTGTGGAATCGGTCTACAAGCAAGAAGTGATGCCCAAAACCTATGACGACTGGGAGAAGGCCGTCATTAAACATGCCTACCAGGCCATGCAGTAGTCTTTGCGCGACCACTCCACCCACTCCCTGCTCTCCACCAATCGCACCCATAATCCTGCTGGTAATACCGATGGTAACACCGGACCCCTCGCCGCAGCGAATGGCGTGGGAACTCTGGAGGCAACCCCAACACTGCGACTGGTAATCCCGGTTCGAGTGCTGTGGCCTCTACCTCCAGCACTGCGACGGTGCCCATGGACATCGACAGGACCACAACGCGCGGACCCAGTTTTCACAACGGCAAGCCAGTCTGTTATCATTGCAACAAGGAAGGGCACATCGCGCGCAATTGCCCCGAGGTCATGGCCAAGAATCCGCAGTTCTGCGCCATGATGACCGACCTATTGAAAGAGACCCTGGGGGATTTTGTCGATGATCAGGAGTGAAAGCTGATCCTCCCGATCTATACCCATACCTGACTCGTGTGTACCCGCTTCCCTGCAATTGATTTGAAGTACTGGCCATATTTGAAAATCCCGAGGATGACACCGAGTCTGAACAAACCGCAAGCAATGAAGAGAAGGAGGGAGAGAAGGAGAGGAGCTCCGGGCCCAACCCGCACAGCTCCCTTCGAAAGAGAAAGAAGAACCCTCAGATGGAGAAAGTGGAATGGCGCCGACTCCCTGAAGGTAGTGTGATCCGGGTCCTAGAACACATGCGAGAGAGACCACAAGATGCCTATCAGGTCCTTAGGGGGTGGACTCATCCCCGACGCCGAACGGAGGCCAACACCACCCTTATTCAACACCTACTCGCGACATACCCTCCAGAGGCCTTAGACGCACTAGAAAACTTGCGTGAAGCACCGCAGTTCATACAATCTGCGCAGAGTGTACGGGGTAGCTCAATGATGATACCCCTGGTACTAGAAGATCTTTCTAGCCTCAAGGGCTTTACGGTCGCGGGATTACTCGACAGCGGGGCCACCAACAGGTTCATCAACGCCAAGCTGGTGGAGGAAAACGGGTTGGAAATGGAGCCCTTGCCTCTGGCAGTACCAGTCTATAATGCCGACAGAACTGCCAACAAAGGGGGCCGGATCACCCACGTCATTCGACTTCGCCTGCGGATCAAATACCATACGGAGATATTTTCCTTCGCGATCATGGACACGGGCAAGAGCGACGTGATCATCGGGTTTAACTGGTTGAAACGAAATAATCCCGACATTGACTGGCAAAAGGGTAACCTTCTCTCACGCCCACCCGAGTGCAAGCGAAAACACCTATGGGAAGAGTGGAAGGAGGAGGACGCAGAGGAAATAGAATCGATAGACCGAATCTTTGTGACCAAGATCTACTCGGAAGAGGCATTGCCACGTCGGGATGCAGAACAGATCCAAGCAATGGGGAGTGGGGCTACGAAGTTAGCGGCTGCCGCTCACGAAGCCAATGGGGAGCAGACGCTGGAGGAGGCAGTCCCGGAACACTACTTGCGGGATTATTGATTGGTCTTCGAGAAACAAGACTTCGATAAAATTCCAGCGCAAAAGAAGTGGGACCACGCCATCGAGTTGAAAACCTGGCGTGGAACCTGTACGAGGACAGAGTATCCCACTCTCCGTCCCCGAACAGAAAGAACTGGATGCCTTCATCAAAGACCATTTGGAGACTGGTCGTATTCGACCCTTCAAATCCCCATTCACGTCACCCTTCTTCTTCGTCAAGAAGAAGGATGGGAAACTTCGACCCGTGCAGGACTACCAAAAGCTCAACGCTATAACCGTGAAAAATTGGTATCCCAGTCCCCTTATCTCGGAAATCATGCATATGCTGCGCAAGGCAACCTGGTTCACCAAACTTGACGTGCGATGGGGTTACAATAACATTCTTATCAAGGAAGGAGACAAAGAGAAGGCCACGTTCATCACCAACCGGGGATTATGGGAACCGTTGGTAATGTTATTCGGGTTGATGACCTCACCGGTCACATTCCAATCCATGATGAACGAGATTTTCGAGAGGCAGATCACGGAAGGAAGGGTCATCGTCTATCTGGACGACATAATCATCTATTCCGAAACCCAGGAGGAACATCGCAGCACCGTGGCGGAAGTGCTCGCGATCCTCAAAGCCCATGACTTGTATCTCAAACCGGAGAAGTGCGAATTTGAGAAAGAGGAAGTTGAATATTTGGGGGTCATCGTGGGGAACAGGAAGATACAGATGGATCCGGTGAAAGTAGCGGGAATGCAGGAATGGGCGACACCCAAAACAGTGAAGGACGTCCAAAGTTTTCTGGGTTTCTGAACTTCTACCGTCGGTTCATCCAGGACTTCTGACACCACGCGAAACCTCTCACGTGGTTAACCCACAAGGACACGCAGTGGAGATGGGGAACCGAGGAACATGGCACGTTTCGGAAACTCATCGACCTGGTTACTTCGGAACCAGTCCTTCACTTTCCGACAGACCACAGGGAATGGAGGGTGGAGGCAGACACCTCGGATTTCGCGACAGGGGGAGTACTGTCTCAAGAGCAGGCTGGTGTTTGGGTTCCCATTGCCTTTTTGTCCAAATCCCTCAACGACACGGAACGGAATTACGACATCCACGACAAGGAAATGCTGGCAATCATGTGATGTCTCTACAAGTGGCGGCATTATCTTCAAGGCAGCGAAATCCCGTTCGAAATCTGGACCGACCACAAGAACCTGGAATATTTCACGACAACCAAGAAATTGAACAGGCGACAAGCGCATTGGTCCCTGGAACTGGAGGAATACGACTTTTCTCTGCTTCATAAACCTGGGAAGACCCATGCGAAGACGGACACCTTGTTGAGACGACAAGGGCATGAACAGGGGGAAAATGATAATGCCGAGATTGCCCTGCTGCCAAAATCATTGTTCCAAGGGGATGGAGGAGGGGTATCAAAAGAGGATTTTTTGCGAGCTATGCCCGCTGTCCTCAACGATACCCCAGGGGACTGATTCATGGAAGAAATCAAGGAGAAGAGAGAGAAGTGGGAGGAGAAAGTGATGGGATTATGAGAGGACCGGGAGGAACCGGAAGGGGGGGTCAAACATGATGATTATTTGACCAAGGATAGAACCGTATACGTACCGGAGGATCAATGTCTACGCCATGAAATTCTGAGAGCTTACCACGACGACTTCTTGTCGGGACATCCCGGACAGTATTGAACAGCCGAACTCATATCCCGCAACTATTATTGGCCAACACTTCTACAAGATGCCAAGAAATACGTGGCTGCATGCCCTACTTGCCAAGGCACGAAAACCTTCCCTGCAAAACCTAGAGGACCTTTACACCCGAACGCGGTGCCAGAACAAATCTGGCAAAATATCTCCATTGAGCTCATCACCAAACTTCCCCCCTCTAATGGTTTCAATTCTATCGTCATTGTGCTCAACTGGCTAGGCAAAGGCATCCGCGTTGATAAGCTGGCCCTGTGACCAGGCATGAAAACCGTTCATATTCATGCTGGCACACTATTGTATAGGCAGCATTATACATCCATACAAGGGCTAGTGTGAGGCCCAAACAGCTAGCTAGGAAGCTAAGCATGTACTGGAGCAGCAGAGCTTTGCTTTGATGATGATACCACTATGGGTCAGATTCCAAGAGAGCACTTAAGCTTTAGCTAATGATCTACCCCACCATTCTATGACAGAATTGAGGTTCTTCAGCATGTATTCCGAACAAGGGTAGCACATACCATCCATCTAGACAATGGGCGACACCAGGGGACACTAGTTGCAAGTCGAATCAAGTCGGCAGACTCATTGTAGCAGTTGCGAGCACATATTGTTCATTTTGGCCGGATCTGTTCCGTAATTGTGATCGCATCACTTTGGATTGTTCGGAATGGCTCCGAAGGGTCGGAGATACTCGGAGATCAGTCGTCCGGACTGATGCGGAGCTCGGATAGCTATCCGAGCTCTGGCATCAGCTTGTTGACAGAAAGCTGATGCCCGGATCAGCGGGTATTGATCGTATCCCGTGCTTGGTCCGATTTCATGTGGAACTGTCACTGTTGGCATAGAAAAAGATGGGAACCGCATGTGTTGACTGCGGAGTGGAGCAGGAATATTATTATTCCAGCTTTATTCCCTTGTGACAGATAAAAGAGGTCTCTGTTCACAGTAAAACCACCCAATATACCAATTTTACCACAAACTGACTTTCAACAGGACCAGTTTATTATCTAAATAAGCTCAGGACGGAGTTCCGCATATCCGTTTGTATTATTTGTGACCGAATATCGTGATTACCATATTTAGACTCCCAGTTTGTATAAATACCCACCAGTTTCTTGAGGTGCGCCAGTGGATTCCCTCCCTCTTTTCATACCTGAGCGACCAGCTGAGTCCCTGATTAGAGTGTTGGCATTCATTCGGAGCACCACAGTTACTTTTATTTAAAGTTTCTATTGTGTTCCACTTGATTTTGCGAATATATTGGATTTGGTTGGACATAACGTGCACAGGTACAAATAAGTTCAAGCTCCTTTCGAGGAGGTGCAAGAAGATCAAGCTTCCTTTGGGAAGGTGCCAGACCAGTTCAAGCTTCCTTCGGGAAGGTGCCAGATTAAGTTCAAGCTCCTTTCGAGGAGGTGCGAGAAGATCAAGCTTCCTTCAGGAAGGTGCCGGATAGACTGTGGAGCTGTGGACCATTAGGATCCACTTTGCCAAAATAAACCTCTTGATCTTAAGATCACCAAACCATTGTCCCTATAAAAACCAGACCTTCCTTACCCTCTGGGATCGCGTTAAGCACCCTAGAACGGTTTTGATTGTCCGAAACTCATCTTTGGCTAAAGCTATTGAAGTGTTTGTAAAGCTACCAAATTGCCACTGCCTAATACCTGGTAGGAACCCCGAACTTGCACGCTTGGTAGTTGGTGTAGTTGGTGTTGTGTGTGTTGTAGTGTTCACTTTTCAAACGTTCATTATTAGCTACACATTTCATCTGTGACTCCACACCCTGCGTTTCAGCGTGTTGCCCCGCACGGAGCACATTAGCAGCGAAGGCATTGCTCGGATTTATCGCGATCACATGTGGAAAGACTACGGGATTCCCGAAGTGGTTATCAGCGATCGCGGAACGCAGTTTGTGGGAAACTTCATGCAAGACCTGTTCAAACTCCTCGGGATTAAATCCAACGCGTCCACAGCCTACCACCCACAGACCGACGGACAAACAGAGCTGGTTAATCAAGAAGTGGAGCAATACATGTGCGTGTTTACCAACTTCCTCCAGGATGACTGGTCGGAGTGGTTATCCCTGGCAGAGTTCAGCTACAACAACAAAATCCACTCCACCACTGGATTCAGCCCGTTCTACACCATGCTCGGGTTTCATCCTTGCAAGGGCACTGAACCACGAATGGAAATACCTCCGGAGGCCGCCATGGACTTCGCCTCGCGAATGTCCAAAGTACGGACAGAGGTGGCCGCGTCCATGTGCCACGCGCAGGCCGTGATGAAGCGGTACTATGATCGAGGACGACAGACAGATCCCGACCACGCTGTGGGGGATAAGGTTTATCTTCTGGGGAAAAACCTTACAACCCATCGCCCAACCAAGAAACTGGAGGACAAACGCTATGGGCCGTTCGCAGTAGTCCGAAAAGTTGGTGCGATCTCCTACAAACTGGCCTTAGCCAAGAGTTGGAAGGTTCACCCGGTTTTCAACACAGTGTTTCTGCGGAAGTGGGTACCGCCGGAGGCTGAGCATCAGCGGGA
Organism: Mycena rosella; assembly: GCA_029378255.1. Lineage (NCBI taxonomy): Eukaryota > Fungi > Basidiomycota > Agaricomycetes > Agaricales > Mycenaceae > Mycena > Mycena rosella. The sequence continues at coordinate 43,965 of JARKIE010000375.1, read as the reverse complement.
TGACCCGCCACCGCCTCCGGATGTGCAAGACGGACAGCTGGTCTATGAAGTGGAGGAAGTCTTGCAGGTCAAACCTACGGGCAAGAGGTGGAAGGACAGGCTTCTCTACTACATCAAGTGGAAAGGATACCCAAAGGCAGAATGGAGCTGGGAACCGCGTCATATGTTGGAAGGCGCCGAGGAAGCAATTGAAGACTTTTATACCCGATACCCAGATCGACCAAGGGAGCAACTCAACAAGAAGGGGGACTGGCGAATTCCTAAAGGACCACGGTAATCCCGAAATCCCGAAATCCCGGGACTACGCATCGGGATGATGCGTCTGAACGGGGGGCTAATGTCATGATCCGGAATTCTTTTCCGTTATCCCAGAGTTCAACTCCGTTATTCCGGACTCAACCCCTCCACATCCCGATCGTAGGAACAATGATCGGTATTAATACTGCGCATTAACCCTATGTGTTCTGTTACCACAGACACCAAACCCCCTAATCCCCTATAAATCCCTTGGCACTTGTATATAAACCCTGTATTGTTCTACTATTCTCTATACTATTCTGGTCTATACTCCAACTGCTTGTTTGCTTGTCCCATTCAACTCTGCTTTTCTCTCGTCCAGTCGCCTCAGTCGCGTTCCAAGAACCCAACAAGCTGCTGTGCTGACATGAATCTTGGCCGTAAATACTGCATATACCATACAAACCACTATTTTCTTGGAAAGTGACGATCCTGTCACGCTGCCACTGAGAGTCACATGGCGTGACAAGATCTCGCAATGCATATGGCTCATAATGCACAAGGTTTGAGGGTCCACCGACGTTATGCATTATGACAAATCCAACTGTATTTGTATCACTTAAATGAAATGGGATTCTTTGGAGTGAACAGTACGACTGTGACTGAGCAATTTAGGCAGGTGGCCGGCTATCCCGTTTTTGCCCTATTGCGGATACCGCCAAAAGAAAAATTCGGAAAGTCATGAAATCACCGTGTAAATTCGTGAAGAAGTTGTCAAATCGCACGCAGGATGCATATCTTTGTTTGAGGACCCATATCTTTTAAGGTGGCCGACTACCCAGCCTCTGATAATAGGTCAAGCATTCTTCTTTTTTTTTTGTGCTGTTATCAGCGATATGGACGGTTTTTAGATGGAAAGCTCACTGGCACAATCACAACGAGGTGACTGATCGCAGATGTCTTTTTTTCTTGCACTAATATCCATCATCATCAAAAAAGCATCTGAGGCGGCGGACACACCGATCGAGGACACGAGGACCGAAAGCTCAACAAAGCAAAATGTATCTTTGATGTCCAGTCAAGTCAGGGGAACACAGCCTTTGTCTGGCTGAAGCTAGACAGATGAGATGCTTATCTTTTGCTTTGGCCAATGAGCATGACAGATGGAGGTTTGTGCGCGGCTGATACATCATGCCATGAGCTCTGGAATGACGCAGCTGTGGATATCTCATGTATCCCAACTGAATTCCGGAAAGACAGTTCATTAGCGTAATATATTTGGATAGAAAGGAGGTCCTCCATACTTTTCCACGAGAACGAGGATGGGAGCAGATGCACAGCATAGTCGTTGTGGCTGGGAAAATACCACCAGAAAAATGACTATCACCCCTTGGAGGGTCACCGGATGGATAAAAATAATGATATATCTGTTCATCTGAAGCTTTGCATCACTTTGCCCCTCATTCAAGGAGTGCCACAATCTGGATTGCCTAGCGTATATTAGCCTCTTATAAACACAGGTTACAACAATAGTCCCTCGTACCTCATGTGTCATGTGTTGTATGTGCCTTTCATGGAGACCTGCATCCATACAAATGGATCTTAAATTTGACCGAGTACAAATCCTCAAGCAGGAGCGTGCATGAATCCATTTTACAAGTAATTATGTAATCATTTTGATCAATCAACATGAGCTTTTTGCACGCTAGTTGAAAAATGTCCCTCATTTAAGCGTGTAACGGATTTAGTGGCTGTGCTAATGTTTTTAGTGGCGGTGCTGAATCCTCATAACTGTATGTACTTGTAGGGAGGCGACAACCGAGGGACCGTGACATGGCGACCTGGACAAAAGCGACGCGACGAGGGTAGTCGTGCCTGTTGTAACAGCGAAATGATGTGTGACTCGGGCCTTCCTCACGATGACACCCGGACCGATCTCGTGAGAGGCATCTTCATGGGAGACAACTAATGAGTGCGGCGGATGCTTTCCTCGAGGAAATACATACCTCCCTCTTGAATTTTGCTTATGGCAACCTTCTATTTGGCCGAAGATTTCAGCTAACATCCTGCATGCAGTCTCCACTTTTATCTGCGCTGACAACCACCATTGCAAGTCGCATTTGTGCTTGGCATCCCATGGGCCACAATATCATCATCCTCCTGTTGAATTCCAGCCTTTGACTCTGCAAAAGTCATTACATCTCTAGTCTCTTATAAACAGATGCTACAACAATTTTCGCTCGGTACCTCGTGTTCAGTGTACACTGGGATGGTGAGAACAAAGAAGGCACAGTGTCGGCCTCAACAAACATGATTTGCGGGCAGGTGCTCCCTCAGCATCCCGCCAACATGCGACGCAACGCGCCAGGCCAGGTGATTGCCGAGCACCGCCACATGTCAATCGCGTGCACCAAATCGGGATTTCCGATGAAAGCCGCTCATCGCGTTGCGTTCAAGTTGGCGTGCCCGGGTACATCACACTGGGGCCGTATACTCTGTACATGTTGTGTGCCTTACTTCAATGTTTGTGTTGACACTGTCACGATCCCAGCGTACACGAAAACAAAGGGATCAGGAAAGGAAGAAGCTCGGGAATCGGGCCGACAGGCGACACAGGAAGAAAGAGAACAAAGACGCGCGTGCACCGTGCGCCCGCTAGGGTGCACACTCTCACTGCATTCAGGACCCTGATAGCCGAAGCCCGGCCTCGCCGGACTTGGCCGCAAAGTGCGGCTAGGTCACGCCAGGAACATGTGGCTATGTCTGGCTAGGCGGCTCCACACGCCTCGCCAAACCTCTACACACCTCAACTGGATCTGGCCGCCCCTTGCGTGTAGATTGCAGGGCTCGGCACCATCTCCCCTGTAAGGAATGGTTTTCCTATTTTAGTTACTCTTTAGCTACAAGTCACATGTACTCTCGGATCACCTGATTATCATCACTCTTATCAACCAACTGCCATCGTGCCCCTCCTCAAAGTCTCGTTGAGCCTCCCCGAGCAGCCTTACCCGTTGAGTCTCTCCGGGAAGAGGCACTAGGCACTAGGCAGTACATCTAAATACTACACTCTCAAGCCTTTGCCCGCGCGCCAAGCTGTACTCGTTGATACGCTCCGAGACGTAGCACTGCGCACTAGGCGACTCCAAAATAACACTACACTATTGAATACGGGCTTATAGCTAAGACGCCTTTATTCTATCCCTATTCTCAAGCCGTTCACACCTTCGAGCAGGGTTGTTGCCAGCAGGCAACCACCTTGCGAGCCTTATCTCCCCCCAGGGAACGCGTACAACGAATTCCCCTTTGGAGACTCGAAACAAGTCTCACATCCCCCCTTTCCTGTACATATTTTGCTGTTCAATGTCGAGAAAGAAAAGCATGCCGGGCTCCTCAGGGCAGCCTGAGGCCAAATTTAGAAGAGGATCGGCAGTGAAAAGCTTAACAAAGATGTATTTATATCATGGAGACATTTCAAGGTAGAATAATTAAGCTCACCACTCGAGAGTTGGCCGTTTTCAGGGTTCAGGCAAAACGAGATTGAGCCGAAAGTGGGCGGCAGGCGGTGGTCTGACAGCTGGTGTGGCGAGGTCTGAGCAGCAAGCTCAAGGCAGTGTGGCTAAGCGACCAAGGCATCAGCTCACATCAGCTCGGCGGATCTGACTATATTTGCCGTGTGGAGCCGCCTAGCCAAGGCCTAGACCAGAGATCGCCAGACCTTGCCGGACCTAGCATCAGCTCCACGTGGCTTCGGCTACCGGCCTGCTGAATGCAGTGTCTGATATGATCATGAACGTGCCATGGTGCCAGGTTTCGGTCTGTCGACTTTCCACAGCCTCCACATAACCGGGCAAAGATGAATATTAATGTTGTGCGTCGTGCCAGCCAGTGAGCGTGCGACGCGCTAGGGCGTACTAGCACCCGCAGAGCGAGGTACTAGCATGCACGGAGCGGTGTACTGGGCGGGCATGGAGCACCTGCCAGCTCATGCTCATATTTTAGTGGGAGAAAAAGCCCCACTAAAAGATGGGATTTTACCGTGGTTTTTCCGCCACTAAAATCCCATCTTTTAGTCGGGGAAAATCTTATGTAAAAGTTGGCGTTTTACCGTGGTAATTCCCCCACTAAAAGATGGGATTTTAGTGGAGAAACTCCGGGGCCAAAGTTCCTGAGAAAAAATCTTGTCTTTTTTCGGCGGAAAAATTAACACAAAAACTCAGACTTTTTGTCGATTTTAACTAGCACTAAAATCCTGACTCTTTGTCACACAAATTACAATAGAAAGTTCCCATCTTTTAGTTTAATTTTTGTTCAACTAAGTTTTGGGCCCAATAAATTAACAACATGATTCTAGCCCATTCTTTTCCCACTAAGTTTTGGGGATTGCGGCAGTGCCTACGCCGGTGCTACGAGCTGCTACGCGGCTGCTACCACATGCTACGCAGTTGCTACGCAAGTGCTACACGGTGCTACACCGCTCTACGAGCTTCTACATCGGTGCTACGAGCTCCTATGCAATTGCTACAAGCTCCTATGGCTGTCTATGGGCTCCTATGTGGCTGTCTATGGGCTCCTACGTGCTCTTCCTACGTGCTCTTACACGGTGTTACCAGCTCCTACGACAGCTCTACCGTAGCCTCTACGAGCTTCTACTACGCAGGCGCTAAATCTAACCCTAACCCTACTACGAGCTGCTACGAGCTGCGGCTGCTACCATGTGCTACGTGGTTGCTACGCCGCTGTTACGCGAGTGCTACACGGTGGTGCTACGTGATTACTCCGGTAGGTAGGTAGGTAGGTAGTATTACACGGCCGGTCCCGCTTAGGAACACCGGTTTCCAGGGAGTATTGAAATGAACATGCGCGAGTGTACACTATTGTCCCTGGGTCTCCTCATAACCCCAAAAGCCGAGCTCACAGACACAGTCTCTCAACTCACCGCGGTAGAACCAAGGAGCTGTAAGGAAACAAGATTAGCACGAAATAAGAGGAGCCACATTACAGGTCAAGCATTGTTCAATCTGAACACGGGAACGGCATAGAAGATTTCGAGGACTTCATGTGCGAATTTGGCCACAAGTGCAATGTTAGGTTTGGAATATATCATGGCTTTCTGTTATATCCCGTGCCGATGAAGGGGGCTATCACCGAAGGTCTCCGGTTGGAATATCGGAGGTCGGAGGTCGGAGACCGGAGACCGGAGGTCGGAGATATCGGAGGTGAGCGCAAACGCCACAGAATGGTCAGGGTGTGCGTACTATCCTAGGCCGATGGATAAGACGGAGGATAACGAGGTCCGAAGGGACACCGGAGGAAGACTCGGTAGCAAAGCAAGGAGCAAAGCAATGTTTATAATCAAACTGAAGTACATGAGGATATTAAAGTGTATTTATACTAAGTCCGTTATTGTTAACCCAAATATGGTAGATCAAAACATAACAATAAGCGAGAGTCCAAATTTGGTTGAAGAAGTAAGATGACTAAGCAAAACAATAAACGAGAAGTCAAGAAGGAAACGGAAAAACGGATAAACGGGAAACACTCAGTAAACCTTCATTGCGTAAAAACCCGATGATCTTCCGTCTCCGACCTCCGAACATTCGGATGTCGGAGGTCGGAGGCCGGAAGTCGGAGACGGACCGAAGTCCGTGTGCACGAATATAACACTTTCAGAAACTCTGTATTTGATTCTTCTGCCATGGAGCGTTGTAGGCCTGGGGAGTTAGAGAACAATTTTTCCAAAAACACATGGCGGAGTTCCACAAGCACGTCGAGGGACGTGCAGGTGACTAGCGCATGCTCTGGTGTTTCAACCTCTCCCTTACAAAGTCTACAAAGCCTATCCACCCGGCACACCGGCCGATATGCATGATCCACATAACGCAAGATTTCCACGGCCAATTGGTGTGTTGACAGCCTAATGGAGGTAAGGGCCTCTTTGTGCTTCTGTGTCTTCACCATTGTTACAGCGAGTTGCAGAACTTAGGGCGCGGCCAAATTTTCTTCTATTTTGAGCTGTTTTTGATGGTTTTGACCAAATCCCTTGCCCTGAGCTCAATTCGTTGTGTATCTACATAAAGTTTTGATGGGCGGATTCGCGCTGCAATTCCGCAGGAGGTGTGGCGCTTCGATTTCCTTTATTATTATTTTAAAAAATGCAGTATATAATTTCGTAGTTTTTGATCAGGTCCCCTCTTGTATGGGGAGATGGCCTGCAAATAAGCTACATATTCATTCAATAATACCTTCGAGCTGTGTGAAGGGGACCTCGTTTTCCGAATGTGATTCCTGGACCTCAGACATAAGCAATGCTGTTGCATCCAAACATTCACAGCTTTGGTACCTGTTGCTTAGGACGGCTGCCCGCTACTGCTCTTTGCCAAAGTGGGTGAAGAGCATGCACCTGCACCCACTACATCATATCCCAAAGAGTTCTCACAGTTCACATTTGTGCTATGGGCCTCCGTTCAGCGAGGCGACATGCCCCCATTATGGCAGTTACGAGTGACTCACATACATGTGACTGATCACCTGTATTGGGGGCGCGTCGTGTCGCCGGACGGAGGTGCACAGGAAAAATATGAGTCGTAAGAACCCTCTGGGGTATGATTTAGTGGGCGCAGGTGCATGCCCTTCACCCACTTTGGCAAAGAGCAGTAGCGGGCAGCCATCCTAAGCAACAGGTACCAAAACTGTGAATGTTTGGATTCAACAGCATTGCTTATGTGTCTGAGGTCCAGGAATCACATTCGGAAAACGAGGTCCCCTTCACACAGCTCGAAGGTATTATTGAATGAATATGTAGCTTATTTGCAGGCCATCTCCCCATACAAGAGGGGACCTGATCAAAAACTACGAAATTATATACTGCATTTTTTAAAATAATAATAAAGGAACTCTAAGCGCCACACCCCCTGCGGAATTGCAGCGCGAATCCGCCCATATAGAATTTATGTGGATACACAAAGAATTGAGCTCAGGGCAAGGGATTTAGTCAAAACCATCAAAAACAGCTCAAAATGGAAGAAAATTTGGCCGCGCCCTAAGTTCCGCAACTCGCTGTAAATAATGCCGCATAGTTGAAGTAATCTGCGTTGGTGGTTTGTCCTTGCGAGGTTCTATCCTTCCGTGAAGCAAATAGAGCTTGTCTGACGGGTCGACCGCATCTTGTAACCAGTCCAACATGAGTTCGTCCACCAGCTTAATATAGTTCTCGACATCTTCTTTGGAAGTTGTGCCATTAAGTAATAAGAAGCAGTGCAGGACATTGGAATGGTAGTCGTGAGGCAGCGGTGATTTAATCCTTGGCCCAGCATCTTTTACCCCTGGCCAACAGTTCTAGTGAACTGTCAAGAGCCGCTCTGGCATAGTGCTCTCTGTCGAGTCCAAGAAAATAAATCAGGTGCTTCAGGACGAGTTGAAGACGTCGAACTCGAAGTGGAGTTATCCCAGTTTCCGTGAATAGAGGCGCAAGCATTGAACGAGAATGTAGATTTAACATGTTGCGTATGAACCTGATTTGAACCTGGCTGAGCTGCTTGACATGTACATCTTCACTATCTGGGGTGATTTCGCATCCATGAATGAGGTAACAATCCACTCGTGCCATGTAGAGCTCCTTGAGTTTTTTTGGCGTGAGTCTGCCTGTCATATCCTCAATTCCCATGATACGATGTCCACAGTAGCGAGCCGTGCGAGCTTTAGCCTTGTAATGTGCCGCTAGCATGTTCGGTGTGTCTGTTCTGAAAGTAACCCCCACATATTTCTCTTCGATCTCGATCTTCAGCTTAGTAGTTCCGAGCATAAAGACCGGAGGTGGAGACGGCAACGGAGTCCTCCCATATTTAAAGATCAGGATTACGGTCTTGATCAAGTTGATGAGAATGAAGTTCCGTGCACACCACTCTTCAAGAGTGCAGAGTTTCCCCCTAAGGCCTCGAGCAGACAGAGATACAAGTAACATATCGTCCGCTTGTGCAAGCAGGGAGATGCGAACAGCAGCTAAGAAAACATTGTCCGTGTCGGGCATCATTTTCAAGTCAGCTAGAAACAGGTTCCATAGGATCGGCGAGGCAGGATCTCCTGTGAGTAGTCCAATAAGCGCCTTGAATTCTTTGGATTCCATGTCTCCGTGTCGCACATAATAGGCCATTCGTGTGTACAGCATTCGCAGCCAGTCGAAAATTGCGCCTCCCATGCCTAGGCGGAATAATTTCAACCAAAGTGTTGGTTGATCCGTCGATGGGAAGGCGTTCGAGGCGTACGATAACCCGGTCTAAATCCATTTTGCCAATCGGGGATCAACCCTCGAGCCCCGGCCCAATCGTGAATCCGCCAATGAATGAGCATTGTTAATGCCTTGAGGAAACAACTTTCGAGGGCTATAAGCCTGTAGCTGTCCGGATGATCGTGCGGTTTCATTCTCTTTAGGATCCCGATCATAGCAGACATGAACCATATTGTGGGTGCATCATTTTGTGCGACACATTCGTTGCATAAGTAAGCCAGGTCCTCGTTTGGAATTTCCAGGAGCTCAACATAAGATGCGGCATCCTCTCCCGAGGCACTATCGAGGGAATGTTTACGCAAATGATCTTTGAGGCGACCCATGTCGTCCTCCGTCCACTTCTCAGTGAAAAAGCCTTCGGGGGTTGTGTCCTCGGTCTTCTCAGACAGCATACCAGCCAAGATTATATTTATCTTGTGTTGTGCCGAGTCGAATTGGGGTGGAAGGATCTCTGGAGGATTTAACCTCTTCTCGAACACATCTTTGAGAGCGTCTGCAGTGACAGATATTGGCGCAGGCTTTGGATCTGCTACCGGAGTGCTCCAGAGATAGGGACCTCCGCTACGATGTTACGAGTCCTACGGGGTCCTACTGGCGCTCCAGAGCGGGCCCAGGTTTTCTGATGCAGTGCGGGGGGGAGCGCAAGACAAACAAAAGATGGTGGTCGAATTCCAACGGTGGAGAGGGCGTGATAGGCGTCGACCGTCGTCACAGCAGGAGACAGACTTTTGGGATGGCCAGGGTCTTTCCGGTGAAGTCTCGGTGAAGTCAGGACACGGTTCGGTGAAAGCCATCGATATGAAGATCAGATCAGATCAGCCTCTGATGCAAACACGAAGGCCGTCCGGAAAATGCCGTGAATCTCTGAGGAGATACCTCTAGAGAATTCAATGTTATCCATGGTGCGATTTAACATGATGTTTAGCAATTGTCACAACTCTCGACCTTCTCAAAACAGCCTCAAAAGCCCTCGGACCAACGTTGAACGAAACCGCCTCTCCAAAGGTTGAATTTACCTGCGGCATTGAAGCAGTCGCGTAGAAATATCTAGTGAGTAAGGTCGGGCTCATATTGCAGGCCGAAGCCCTGCCCTGACCGACCCAGGCCCGGGCTTCTGAGCCCGACCTTACCCTGACATTCCTATGTCCGGCATCAGTCCAACATCAGTCAGCTCGCCGCTAAAGAGGCGCGCATACTAATAGAGATCTCCGGACCGGACGAGCTTCGGGGAGAGGGCTGACAAGTGGCTGACTGGGCTTCTACTATAAAAGTGACGGTCGGCCAAAACGTAGAGACACCTTCTCCGAATATGTTTCGCCTTATTGCACTCGCCGGCCTTGCACTCCTTCAAGCCGTGTCCGCCGGCCGATATCCCTCATACGGGACTCTCCAGACGACGAATTCCTCCGGGGTCCTAAATGTCGTAATCAACAACACGTACTCCTCAGTCAACCTCTTCGACTTTCACATCCAGTCCGACCTCGCCAACCTCATCGAGACGTTGCAGGCAAACGACACGGACATCCGCGTCGTGGTGTTCTCCAGCGCAAAGTTCTAGTGCTGGCCAAATATGATATAAATACGCCATTTGGCGTATCGTATTCATATTCATATTATATTCATTGCTGACGGGCCGTATCGTATTTGTATCGTATCATATTCATATTCAGAAGGGTGAATATGAATATACTTTGAATATATTTGGATATATTCTGTGGTTTGAATAAGTGAAAGAAATTATCTTCCAGAAGGAACAAAAGGCAGGGGTAGAGCGTCAAGTGAACCTCCAGATAAGAATTGGATCAAATAACACCTTAAACTCAGTCCTGAGAGGATTTCAACATCAACATCACGATATTATGATGCAATCAAACTCCTTCATCAGAGCCATGGCCGAGCCGATGCCTGTATACAAATCAGATCCGGCTTTCAATTAGACACACCGACAATTATCATATTTAGGGCCCACCCAGGTGCAATTTGAACACCCAAGTGTTGAATTGCAATGGGAAATTTCTCGGATTAGTTTCAAATAAAGTTTCAGGTCACCCAAAATATGATAATCATCGGTGGGATTTCGGTTTTCAATATCAGTTGGACTTTTGTGTAATCTAAATCATAGGCTTTTGAATGGGTTTCATGGCAGCCGAATCATAATTTATTCTATTATTTTAGGTTACAAAATCAGTGGGACCAAAAGTACTAGAAGTAAATTGAATTTCAGGTCCACCTATGTGCAATTCAACACTTGGGTGTTCAAATTGCACCTGGGTCGGCCCTAAATATGATAATTGTTGGTGTGAGACCGGTAACTAGTCTCGTATGAAGTGGAAAATGTTCATAGAGAGACCTGTCGATCTAAGTTTGAATTGGCATTATGCGCGATCAAATCACGCTTTCGTCACGTGTATTACACGATTCTGGGGCCCGTACATTCACAAGTATAGGACCCGTGCCTTCGGGGCGGTAACGTCACAGCTGATTCTCAGTGGTAAGGGTTTTTTTTGAAGGAAGAAATATATATATATATATATCTGTATCTAACTGAGTACCGACTCTGTCGACAGTTTGTTGGGCCTCTGCATCTCAGTATTAGAATTCTCAGTTCCCCGCAGACATGGTGGATTCTGAGTTCCAGGGTTCACAGGAGACACGGCGGATTCCGAGTGGAGTCAATGATTTTTCATTCAGTTGCAGGACAGGAAAACTCTCTTCCTGTCTCCTTCTCTGAATATTATTGTGTTGCCTGGACCTTGAAGCCTTCAGGCAATTTAGAAGATCGAGGAGTGTTAATGGTGAGAGCGTACTCTTTTTCTATGTATAAATTGGTTCAGATAAAATTTGCCTGTCGGTTGCGCTAGCACAGGGCGTGAATGACAGCCAGAGCGGCCTTTAGCATGAGCTGTTGACACCCCCATTGACTATGGGTTGTTTCTCTATTTTCGACTTAAAAACTCTCTCATCTTGAGACATGACACAATGCACCCTGAAATGAGGTCGCAAATTGCAAGAAAGAAACTTGACTGGCTGAAGGCCATGGATTTGTGATTCTTTGACTTTGACGTGGCTCATGGTACGGCCACAAAGATCGTGGTGAATTTAGATGTTCCAGGGCACCTTAATGTCAACTGCTTCTGTGTTCAGGGGTGTGTGAGTATGATAGTTTGGTGCGAGGCCATGTAAATATCGTCAAGCTCAAATCTCCCATCTGAGTAAGGTTGTGGCTTTAAAATGCACAGTTGTACAAAAGACAGGTCACAAATTGAAACGGGATAGGAACTTCATGATATATTGCCCAATAAATGCCAGGGAACACAAATTATTTGAACAGCCATTTGAGCTGATGGCCGGGTCCCGGTAAAACGTGAAGTAAACATTGGAAATAAATCGGAGCTTGAAAGCATCAGCACAAATAAGACACTTACCTGGGGCTGCATACAGGCAATGCAGAAGAACATAAATCCACATAGCAGGGCTGGGAGATCTTGAATTAAAAGATAGAGGCAAATGTTGAGAGAGAATTTGATACACAATTGTAGAGCAGAGTGAAGTCATAAAAGAGAAGGGCAGCTGTTCAGTGGGAAATTGGTGGGAAAGAGCCGCTGTGCGGCTGAAGGGACACCTGATTATATCAGGTAATTTATCAAAAAAGAAAGAAAAAAGCTGTGTGCAACATCTGTTCTTATATAGGATTTGATCCCTTCAGACCCACAACAATTAGTACCCTTTTTTTTACATAAGCATAATACAGACAGGAGGTGGCTGGAATCAAAACAGAATTAATTAGAGCCAATTTCCTTTAAGAATAAAAAATAAAAGCAAAAGGACTTGCATTTGAGAGATAGGCTGCAGAGAAAGTATCTATATAAGAAGAGAAAAACAGCAAAAGCAAGGTGGTCATTACAGATCAGATAAGGCAGACAAATTTTTGGGACAGTTCGAGATTTGGTTTAGACAGATAGGGGTAGCTGGAATCAGACAGAGCTTGAGAATGACAGGAAAGTAGGATCACAAATCACAACACAACCAATTTTTTAACAGTGTCTTAGTGCAGTTGGTTCATCGTGATGCTCCGGATTTAGCTTGTAATGGCGAAGTCCCCGGTTCGAACCTCCCTTTTGGCACTTTCTTTAATTTAGTGGCGCGAGAACAGGCCGCTGCGCGGCCGCGAGGGCCGTAGGGAAATGCAGGTGACTTATATCAGGTGACTAACAGTGGCAGTGTCCTTCGTGTTTTCATGTATAGGATACTTCATAGGCTCGGGACCATCCGCGTTCGCCCATCACGTGGCTACGCTGATCACGGTGGGCGAAGCGGCTGGGACATTTGGTCAGCATTTTGGGTGGACCAGCCAAACCAGTGTTCGTACTTGGAATTATGGGGGTTGAAACCTCCACAAAAAGTGTAAAAAGTTCCTGCATTAAAGTGGATTATTTCCGAAATTCAAGTTGAATGAGCCAAATTTTCTTTTTGGACTTTGATGAAAGGTGCTCGACGTCGTCAACTGGTCCGGGCGCAGACGACGTCAAGCAATCAAATTTTATGAAGAAAATAAAGTACATCTTAGCTAGCTCAGATTTTGAAGGGGAGTAACTTTCCCTGTATCACTTTTTACACTTTTTTTGAAGGTTGAGGGGCCCAAAAAACACAAGTCTGAACTCAAGTTTGGCGGGTCCTGCCAAAAGTCTTACCAAATATCCCAGTCGTTTTAGGAAGCTTTTGATCCCTTTGCTAGTCTCGTGATCAAATGCGCTGACTAAACACGATTGGTTGCGAGTCTAGATACTTCACGCTAAACACCCATTTGCACGTCACCACCTTTCGGCCCTCGGGCAAGTCCACATACTCGAAAGTCCCCGTTTCAATCAGTCTCCTACCCAACCGCGGTTTCGAGGTTCATCAGTCTCAGTAGCGGTATTTTAATTGGATACAGAAAATGGCTTACCGGAAAGATATGATGCCACGGTGATGTGACTGATATGTGACCTAACTTGGGGGATGAACCTCTCCACGGCGGCTGGCATAAAACATTGGTAAACAGCATAGCCACAACTTCCCGAAATTCAGTAGGAATTCAGTGGGAGGACTCAATGATCCAAAATAAAATGTATTTCGAGGTCCCACCTTCTTTTATATCTCTTCAGAGCTCCCTGAAAAGGTTTTGTGCTCTGAGACGCGAATATGAGTAGCAAGTACACCAAACACCTGGTGAAAGTGTCTGTTTTCGTGAATACCTTGGATTGTGTCCCCAGTAAAAATCAGAAATGGGCTCCAGCTGTTGGGGTGAGCAGTAGGAGAGACCTAGAGGGCCCAGAGTATTTTTATTCCATAAGACAGAGCCAAAGAGACATTTTAGAGACGACTTTCGGAAGTTGCCGGAAATTGTGGCTATGCTGTTTACCAATGTTTTATGCCAGCCGCCGTGGAGAGGTTCATCCCCAACTTGAGTCACATCATTCATCACATCACACCGGTCCGAATTTTCCCATGGGCCAGTTTCTCAGAATTAACCTAAAATACCACTACTGAGATTGATGAACCTCGAAACCGCGGTTGGGTAGGAGACTGCGTTTCAATCAGCGAGCCGAATTCCTCTGTCATCGCGTTTGCCCACTCTTCAGACTCTGCACTGGCCATCGCTTGCTTGAACGTCAACGGGACAACAATTGGCAGCTGTGGAACCCTCGCAGGACGCGCATGAGCTTGCGACTCCTCCTCCTCCTCATGCTCAGGTGCGTCCGTTGGCTCGACTGGCACCATTTTGAGCTTGTAACGACCCTTCGGCAGTTTAGCGCGCGAATCCTCCATGTTCTCAAAACGCGCGGGCAGCTTGCACGTACGTGGCGCCATTGGCTCATCAACAACAGCCTTTGGTGCCTGCGCCTCCGGCTCCTCCTCTTCCTCGGGTTCAACAGCTTTGACTTGGTCATCATCGTCCAATTCCGGCTGCACGATAGGATCAGCATTTTCGAGGGTGGGGGCTGGCTCTGTGGCACTGGCAGGAGGGTTCGGCATATTGGGAGGAGGGTTTGTTACGATGGGGGGCAGATTTCTAAGGTCCGTAATCACTTCCGTCCACCCAGAACTCCGCCCGCGCTCAAAGAAGGTCACATCCCGGGATTTGTAGACCTTGCGCTTCACCCGGTCGTAGCATTTGTAGGCCTTTGACTGTGTACCTGGGAGAGTGTAGTACCCCAGTAGAATGCATTTCACTGCTGTATCTGCCAGCTTCGGACGACCTTTAAGCGGGAGGACCGAGACCCAGACCTCGCAGCCGAAAGGCCTCAAGTGGCTAACGTCTTGCCGTTCCTCCGTCCACACCTCCTCCGGTATGCGACCATCCAAAGATGCACGCGTTGGGCAGAAGTTCCGAGTCACAGCCTCGTACGCGACAGCGTCAGCCCAGAAGCCATCAGGGAGGTCAGCTTCGCGCATATTTGCTCGGGCGCCTTCCTCGAGCGTGCAATTAATCCGCTCTGCTACGCCGTTCTGCTGCGAACTATGCGGTGCCGTAGTCTGGTGCCTGATACCCTCGGACTCGAGGTAAGCTTCAAATTCATCTGAGGTCAATTCTCCGGCGTTGTCTGTCCGGATCATCCCAAGCTTCTGTCCGGTGTCTTTCTCGACACGGGTCTTCCAAGCACGTAAGCGTCCAAGCACGTCACTTTTTTTCTTCATGAAATCGACATCGACATGGGCTGAATGCTCATCTGTGAATGTGATGAAATAGGTGTTTCCACCAATGGAATTTGGGAGCGGGCCACACATGTCCGAATGTACCAGCTCTAAAACACGAGTCGCCCGCCTTCTGCCCTCTTTTGGAAACGGCTTGCGCGAAGTCTTCGCACGCAGACATGCATCGCACGAGAAATCCCATCCTTCAATTCCCATGTCCAAACTGTCGACCATCTTTGAGGAAACAAGTTTCCTGAGATCAGAAATATTTAGATGGCCGAGGCGCCGGTGCAGCGTGAGGATGTCGAGGCGCTTACCGGCCGGTGCAGGGATTTTGGCCTTGAGCACGGCTGGGGAGGTGCCGGTGGACGACACGGCATTCGCGAGATCCAGTGTGTATAAGCCATCTTTGAATGACGCTTGACAGAGAGTCTCGCCGCGCAACTTAATGAGGCATAAAACTCCCTCGAACTCCATCTTGACGCCAGGAATGGCTGTCAGCTGTCCAACGGACAGAAGCGAGCCGGCGAGCTTCGGGGCGTACAAGGTGCGTGTGAAATTCATTGTCTGGATCCCCATAGGAGTCTTGATGCGGGTGCGGCTGGTACCACAACCGACGGCAAAGATCTGGCTGTTGTCCCCAAGTTGGATGGGAATGGGCTTGTCGAGGGTGGTATATGTGATGAACGAGGAGCGGTCAGAGGTAAAGTGACGAGATGCGCCCAAATCGACGAAAAGTGCGTCAGAGCGAAGAGCGCTTGTTGTCTTCTTCGTGAGAAGGACCTTCGGATGATTATCATCCATGGTGTCGTACACGACTTGCGCAAGACGCAGTTTCTCCTTGGCTTGGTCTTTCGCGCTCAACGGGCAGTCCCGCGCAATATGCCCTTTGCCGCTGCACCCATAGCAAGTCACCGTCTTCTTCCAATCACTGCTGCCGCCAGCACCACCACGTCCGCCCCCAGCGCCACCGCGTCCTCCGCGCGTACGCCAAGATCCTCTCCCAGACTGTGCAACATATGCCTTGATGGCATTCGCGGCAATCTCCTCGTCGTGTGCCTTCGCCAACGCGAGCGTCTCAGTCTGCGCCTTGAGCGCATGCTCCTCGCGAAGCTTCTTCTCGAGCACACTTCGTTGCCGGGTCTTCTCCTGTAGCAGGATCGGGGTGACCGCTGCTAGGGTCAGCATGGCGCCCAGGAGCGAGATGCTCTGGATGAGGGATGTGAACTCATCCGGAAGGCTTTGCAATGTGAGCTGGACGAGTTTGTAATCCGACAATGGGTCATTTCCGCGCTTCAAATTGTTGGCGTATCCAAGGATAATGTCGAGGTGAGCCTGGAGGGGGCCGCTCTGGATGCCCCCATACTTGATGTTGGACAACTTCTCTTGGATCGCGATCATGGACAGCATGCCCGTGGCTTCGTAAATGGTGCGAAGATTATTCCACATCTCCGCGGCGGTCCTGGCGTCCCGGATGTACGCCACCTGGTCATCGCTGACCATCTCGGTGATCCTGCACTTCGTTTTTGCATCTCCCTTGCTCCAGTCTGCGTAATCTGGATTGACAATCACCGTCGACACGGCGCCCGTCGCGGGTGTCACCGGTGGTCGTTGGACAACCATCGTCGGCGGGACCTCAGGCTCTTTGATGTACTTCCAGCGATCTTCATCTTCGAGCTTGCTTTGTGCTTTAAATGAAAAGGTATTCCAGTTTGTGCTATCGAGCAAATTGAAAGTGTAACGGGTCGCGCTGGAAGCGTCCGGGGTACCCATAGCCTGTTGTAGTTCAAGAGTTCAAAGTCCTGCGACTGTTCTCTTCAGACTGGAATATATTAGGAATATAATACCCGCACCTGCGACCGTTCTCTTCAGACTGAAGAGATCGGCCGCAGGCCCTCCGATAAATACACGACCCCCGTAGACCAAACACGACCCCTAAACCGATGCGTCTCCATCGGGACTGGATAGGGAGGTCCATACTACAACAAGGGGTCCCACAGATCTGTGTCTGAGGCCTGTCCAATGCCCACTAACTTTAGGTAGTGGGTTCTAAAGTGCCCTAATGCCCACTAACTTTAGGTAGTGGGTCCTAAAGCGCCCTAATGTTGCAGAGTCTCACCAAAGTATGGAACTTTCCCACACCAAACAGAGCCAAACATTGTCATTTCTCGGGTGAGTTTGATTCCCAATGGCAAATGCTGCGTTTCTTTTTTTCACGTGAGCGATATTACCTGCACGTGTGTTCTGAAGTTTCCGGGGTACGATAAGTGGAGCAATGCACATACTACCAATTCCAATGCCTTTGAAATTCCCCCAGTTCCGCCAAATGCAGGATACTTAGTTCAGACCAGCCATAAATATGTAATTGTTTGAAACTCAGCAGTGTTGACTTGCCACTGTTCCAGACTTCATTTGACTTCAAT
This sequence comes from Mycena rosella, assembly GCA_029378255.1. NCBI lineage: Eukaryota > Fungi > Basidiomycota > Agaricomycetes > Agaricales > Mycenaceae > Mycena > Mycena rosella. The sequence continues at coordinate 26,346 of JARKIE010000375.1, read as the reverse complement.
AGACAGGTTGCGCATGAGCCACTGGAACCACCTGGTGGCTCTCGGCGCGTGCGCAAAAATAGCAGGCGAGTGGCTCGAAATAGCCACCAACGAGCCACTGACATCAGATTTTGGCGGTGGAGCCACCGGTTTGCGCACGGCAAAAATGCCATCAGGTGGCTCCGGTGGCTCCTGCGCAACCTGTCTAATTTGTCCCTATGCTGGCTCTTCCAGAGCAAAATATTTGATTCCAATCAAGAGAACAGAAGAAATTAAGGTCCACTTCAATTTTACAAGTTGTTGCAGTGCCAAGACAAGCAATGGTTTTGATTTCGATCACCTTGAGACTGCGGAGTCCTAGAACCAGAAGCATCCAAAACTTGACCTACTGCATCTAATTCAGGGTTTGTGCCTGTACTCCGATTTGGCATCCACCCCAATGAGTTTAATATGAGTATCGCTGGCTTATCACACTGTGGGGATAAATTCCTACAGGTGCATCGCAACTGTGCGGAATTGCCAGTGCGGCAAGTGTCTACTTCATGCACGGAAGCCAATCAATTCTCTGATTCAAAATGTGTTTAAATTGGATGTCCGAGTTGAACCGAGTCTTGAAGCCATGATTGAAGCGCTGCAACTCATAATGATATAGAGATAGCAGTTCGGCATCAAATGGTTGAGCTTATTTGCTAGCTGTCCACTCTGGAGAGGAAATCAAGACTTGCAAGTATTAGGTTCTTGATTCAGCACATATATGTACACCAGCATTGAAGTTTGAGAAACTTAATTGTTCGAGAGGCATGCATCAATTTCAATCAATAGGGACCCGGCAGGATATCCCCAACGACTCCAACAGCCATGAAAGGAGGATCACCCCCAAAGGTCAGCTATTGGTGCAGCAGTTATCTGCACAGAGCTTGAAGCCTCAGAGAAAGAAGCTGGCCGCAATGCTCACGGAGCGCATATTGCCCAATGAATTGTGTGTTGTTGAATATTCCTAGCTGAATGGGTAGGAGCTTGTAGCTTGCTGAAAGGTTGATATTCAGGAATCTTGAGGGTGGACCTGAGCTTGCTTTGAGCTAACTGAAATGTTTCGGTTATTTAATGAAATGAATATATGTGGGGCAGGACAAAAGTTCATAAGGGGTGGGGGTCGAGTTTATAGGGGGCGGAGATCCACTCGCACCAAAAATAGACCACCCCATAGGATAGGCTATATATGGGGCGGGAACCACCAAAACACCCAGGGACGAAGGTCAGTTATATGGGGCAGGAATAAATGTACATCTGGACTGCCCATACAGGAGGCTATATTTATGTAGCAAGAAGAAAACTGTAAACAATTTAAATTCCCCCATTGAATGAAAGACACCAGCACACTAGGTTTGATTTATTTTCCCTCAGATCTCCACATCAATCATTTAACGAAAAACATGTGGGCTTTTTGGACAAGCTCAGAAGGTCACAGGAAAAACACCCCTCAAAAAGTCGACAGAAGACCGGGGAACCTCATGAAAAATTGGAGGATCCTTTGACAGCGCCAAAGCTATTGTCCCTTCCATGGATGAGATTTGCTTAGGAAATACTCTCGGTGCTCACTGAACTGGTTGGCATTTTGAACAACAGTTAACTGTTAGTGGGCTCTGCCGCAAAGCGCGCTACAATTGTTATCTCTGTCTGCATGTGTCGAGGTTGGTATGACTCGTGCAAGTACTGATTCTGTCCAGACTCCACACAAGGCCGCCAGCAGTTGTCGTCTTTTCGCCCTTGGATTCCCTTTTCCGGAAGTGCCCCTTCGAGCAAGCCATCACCGAAGGCCGTCTCAGGCCGTGGACAATGGGACATTTATTGTCACGCCCGAGTCACTAGCGCATCGAGACCAAGTCGAAATCATGCCCGCAACAGCTACTTGGTCGGGGAGTGGCAGTTGGAAGACAGGGATCTGACAAGTAATAATATTTTAAATGACATTCAGTAAATAGATAACAGGCCGTCGTATTTAAAATGAAATGAAAGACGCGATGCCAACGTGTAGCTACACAGCGCGCAGGCCCTGCGCGTCTGTGAGCGCTTGCGCGGCGTGCTAACGGCAGGCCCTCATTGCAGCACCGCGGACGGAGCGACGGGTCAGCGGCCGAGCGAGAGCATAGCTGCGCACATGGCGTCGCGGTCCGCTGCCAGCTAGGATGGGTTTCGGGATCAGCGGGGAACACACATATTACGCACAGCCTAAAGGACCCGGGCGCTCGACCGTACGGCACGCCGCGTCTCTTCAGAGGCGGCACGGGGCCTCTGTGCAGGAGACGGGAGACGGCCGCCACACAGTGTCGGGAAGGCGGGAATGGGGAGCGGCGTCCTGCGGGGAATGGGGAGCGAGAGGTGCCGACGAATACGACAAGGTGGTAGGAGGAAGAGAACGTGCCACTGCGCCACTGCATTGTTCTATCAGCGCGTCACAAAATGATGGCAAGAGGAATATTATTATAGTAAAATAAACAGGTCCGGCGGCGAGACGGCGCGTCCGGCGACCATGTACAAAAAGCTTCCAGATAAGGAGATGCTGAGTCACGAATCCAAGGGCGAAAAGGCAAAGACTACATGCGGGGGCGCACGTGATCGCCGGCCCTAGTCATGTTCGCCTCGTTCACGCCTAAACTTGTATATTCCATTGTGTATTCCATTGTGTCATTGCTTCATCGTACCACCATGCTTCCAGACCCTTGTGTGATGGTCTTATGTTCGAACACCCCTAGGCCTCTTTTTGTTTTGCCCGCTCCAACTGTCTTCCCTGCGTTTCCAACGGAGAACGTCCCCAGATACCGAGCTATCTCCTTCAAAAATTTATCTAATAAGCACCTGCATTTTCTGTTCGTATATTTCTCGAATAGTTCCTTGGTTTGACACATAAAAATAAATGCGACGCGCTTCCCAATATTCCGAATCTTACCAGAGGTGGTTTGTCGTCGCAAGTGGTCTCCGGGTTCCCACCGTGCTGCCAAAGATTTAGGAACCGAACAGTGTCTGTCGCTCAGCGCTCAACTGTCGCTGTCATACTTCCCCAAAGGGCAGTGAGATTTGATCGGAGATGTACCCATCGACTCAGCACTGATGTGGCAGGCGTGTTCGCCTGGAAGTTTGGCCTCTTCCTCGTCTCCGGGACAAATGAAACCTTGTGTGACATTGCCCATATTCAACCTCATTCAACTCCGTTGCATTCGGCTTGCTCGGAGTAACTCCCATAAGAGTGCTAGCCACAATATATAAGGATATACTCCTCGGCATCCTATAGCCAGCCCACGACCTGCTCGTTGCCTACCTTCGCGCTATGATGGCTATCCAGTTATATGTTCTCCACTTTGCTAGTCCCCTGGGTCGCTGGCGCTCTCCTGATGACGGGCGCTTCCATTGCACAAGGGATTCCCGTGAATCCCATGATTTGATCACGACTCTCTCTCTTCCTCCATTAATTACGGCGGGCTTGAAGACCGATCATTGTTACGCTGAAGGCATATCATGCCCCGGATCTCCAGGGTCCGTGTACAGACGTCACATTTACTCTGAATTAATGCGCTAATCCCTCGCGCGTACAACGATCTGGTGAGAAGCGTTGCGGCGCCGAGCGCTCTGTTCAAACTTGTGTATCCTGTGGGGGGGGGGTAATATTTAAGTTTTCTAACTCAAAAATTGGGGGGGGATTTATTATACTCGCGTGGTCCACAACATGAACAACGAGTCTACCGAAGACAAACATGTAGTAATGTACGGGTGGTTATCCGTACATAAAATCTACAAGATGTCAACGGAGCACAGCACCATTCCAGGGGATCGATTGTCACAAAACCCTGACTTACCGTGGACTGGCCGGCCTCGAAAAGGCAGGACCTCCGGTTACAACCTCGTGGGACCTGACCTCACAGCAGAATATGCTGGAGTATGGGAGGGGTTCTCCCGTCCCAGGAAAAAATCCCCGGAGTCCACCAGTACACGAGAAGCTGTCGTGGATCTGTCCCTTTGCAGGTGCATGCAACAAGCACCGAGGTCTCCCTCCGAAGAGGCTAAGTGTTGTGTCAGCACCATTCCCGAAAGAATGGCACTTTCTCCGATCTCGAACCTGGATGAACAGCAAATACAACATCGCTTCTTTCTTCAAGATCCACTTCTGCTGGCAATTAAGCACGGAGGTTCATTATGCCCGGTTTAACGTTTGCATCCGCAAGCAACTTTCCGCAAGCAAGCTCCGTGTCGTTTCAGACGCTCAAGGTGGCATACTTAGCTGCGGCGTAGAGCCGAGCCAGCATTCCCGAAGTACGCCGCTCCCAACCATTGAACTAAACACGCGGTCCGCTGCACGCATTTTTGCCCCGGACGGCCAATTCGACAGTCACGCGTCACGCGGACCTTTTTATATTGCGGAAATAATCTTTTCTCAATTTATCGGATTTGGCCTCAGAAAGTCAGGGTCCGTGTCGAATTGAACAAAATAATACAGTATCCAAGACATGTGGATTGCATAATCTAGCTAATGGCATTGTCCGTGTCGAATTGAACGAAATAATACAGTACCTAAGACATGTGGATTGCATAATCTAGGCTAATGTGCATTTGATCGTTCGGAATTAACAGGGTAGTGGACGAGCCGATGGAACCTCTGGATGCCACGGAAGCGAATTAAATTCGGCGCTTTGAAACTCCGACTGGCGCGAGGTGCGGTTGGAACAATGTGATTCGTACCTCATCTGTTTTGGACCAGGTTAGAACGGGTGGCTGCCAGCGAAATCTGCGGGAGGGTCGCCGCCGTCGCGCAGCACCCATGTGAATGTCTGACCCAGGATTTTTCAGTATTGAAGAGGTCGGCAAGCTGCGAGGTCAGTGAGCTGTGTGGAAGCAACTTATTATACTGGACAGGAGTTGACGCACCTGAAACAGGTTCTCCTGTTCAACGTTCAACCCGCAGGCTTGACTTCTAGGTTCTTATACGTAAATAATCATGCACCATGTTCGCCTCAGGGTAGCGATGCCGTTTGATTACGTCCTTTACCACTTAGCCTAGAAGTTTTGGCTATTTGAGGGCTTGGTACTAAAGCGAACGGAAGGCTCTGCCCTACCCACCCAAAGAAATGGGCCTCTCATTCTACTACGCTTTTCTCGTCTATATCACCGCCGTGAGCGCTGCGGTGGGCTCCTCATTCGCAGGCTCCACTTCCACTGCATTGTTTCCGCCAGCGAACGCAACGATCACGGCAACAGACACATTCTTCCCGAACGCGAGTCAGGTTGGCCACGGGGGCCCTACCCCAAGTTCGTGTCTCTTTCAATATAAACTGTTGGTTCTCGACTGAGACGATTCACAGCTGGCGACGAAGCCGCCGCGATCGCCACCGCGCCCGCTGTCGCCCTCGTCGACAATGTCTTTCCCCTCGTCAAACCGGCTACGTCGGACAAGAAGCCCGGCTTCGACATCTTGCAGCACCTGGGAAACCTCTCGCCGTTCCAGTCGGTCAAATCGCTGGGCCTCCCGGACGCTTCCGCTCGCGTGCCGGATGGTTGCAAAATCACCCAAGTGCATCTTCTGCATCGTCACGGTGCCAGGTATCCTACGGGTGGGTCCTCGTTTGCGGCCGCCCTGCACACCGCTGCCACGAGCACTGGGTTCAACACATCTGGTCCGTTGGCGTTCCTTTCTACCTGGACGTACAAACTCGGAGAACAGACGCTCACCCCGTTCGGGCGGGCGGAGATGTGAGTGGAGTTGCATGAGCTACTTGGCGCTGCTAACAACGCGTTAGGTTCAATTTGGGCGTAGGATTTCGCGTCAAATACGGTATGCACCGTGATTACGTGTCGATCTCCCTCACATATTTTTGTCCAGGCGATCTTCTGAAGAAGGCTACCGATTTGCCAGTTTTCAGGACAACCTCGGAAGGTGTTTATTTCCTGAAATCTTACCTTCGCCAACGATCTAACCATCGCGAACAGAACGCATGGTCGATTCCGCGTATGTTTCACTGTATTATCATCTCGGTCAACACTCATTATTGAATAATTAAATCCAGGCTCAACTTTGCCGCCGGTTTCTTCGGCGTGCAGAGCTACAAAGACGATTACCACCAGCTCATTGAGATCGATGACGAGCTCGGCAAGCTGAACAGTACTCTGGCGCCGTGGAATTGCCCTGTCTTTCATTCTAGGGTTGCTGGTTTCGGGTCCGCACAGGCCCTCAAGTGGGCCAACATATATCTCGTTTCCGCGCGGGAACGGCTATCTCCATCCATTCAAGGTCTCGTGTTGGATATCAAGCAATTGATTGATATGCAGACGCTCTGCGCGTATGAGGTACGCGTAATACCCGTCCACAAGTGTTTATGATTTTGCTGAAGATGCTATCTATATAGACTGTAGCGCTTGGGTACTCTGCTTTCTGCGGCCTGTTCACCGAGGAAGAGTGGAAAGGTTACGAGTATTACGTCGGTGAGTCTGCCACTCATGCACCTCGAGCAGGTCCTCTCATGTCTCCTAGACCTCCACTTCTGGTACGGCTTCGGACCGGGCGCCCCATACGCAAGCGCAATGGGCCTCGGCTGGGTCCAGGAGTTGATCTCGCGCCTCACTCAGACGCGGATCACCAATTTCGACAGCACCGTAAACGCGACCATCGTTTCCAGCCCGTCACCTTCCCATTCGGCCAACCGATTTATGTGGACGCGACCCACGAGATTGTGGTATCCCAGAGTGGGTCTACTTCAGCGATGTGATTTTCTGCGGGAAGCTGACGGACCTGCTAGTCCTCACCGCGCTTAACTTTACGACGTTGGCTGCCAATGGACCTCTTCCCACTGATAGGATTCCCCCGAATCAGGCACGTCCTGCTTTCTCATTCATGTGCATCCTGCTGAACGTGACACTTATTCCACAGACGTGGTTCGCGAACCAGCTCGTACCCTTCGGCACCAACCTCGTGGGTCAAGTCTTGTCGTGTCCAGCGTCCGACACACCTACGCATATCCGGTGGATACTCAACGACGCTGTGGTGCCGCTGACGGGGATCAATGGCTGCAAGGAGAACACGAACGGCCTTTGCGAGCTCTCGAGCTTCATCGGGGGATCAAACAACGCATCGCCGAAATCAATTTCGAGTTCGACTGTTTTGGAAACTACACGACACCGAATCCTGACAATATCATCGACGGGCGGTATCCCCAATCTGCGCACTTGATGTAGTAGTAGTTACAGCCATTGGCAGTACCGAAGGCGCGAACGAAAAAATCCGACTTGACTTGCACATGAAATGATTGAAATGGAGATCGGAGAGCGGCAGGGAGCTGACGCAACTCAAGTCGGCAAGTTTATGGAGGTAATTTTGGGTGACAGTTCTGACAGTTCGGTCTGATTCGGGGTGCGCTAGCTCAGTGCAGCCTCGGAGCAGGCAGCCTCTCTGAACTCATAGAAATTCGACAAACGAAACTTGCGCGAGGCATTCCGGTGACTCGGAGAAGTCTTCACAACAATGTGTTCGTGGATACGAATTCGTGCTCTCGTCTGCTATAACGGAAATTCTATATATGTTTTTTGCCCGCAGGTCTCGGGATGGACGTCGGCAACACGACACTGCAGGCGGCACCCTCGCCAAGCCGCCTCAAGCCCGCCGGAAACATGTCATATTTAACCAACTCAACTTTCAAGCCTTATTTCCGTCCGGTCCAATTTCCTGCAGTCACAAGCACCATCCCAGATCATCGCGACCCTGCCTTCGGTTCTATTCTCAGCATGGCCATCCACCACATTGCCGAAATGCTGGTCCCATCATGGGGACACAGCGCGAGCTATCTGTACATTGCCAATTATCTGCTGCAGAAGGATCCTAGTTTGGTCATCACCATGGTGCAGCACAACCTCCTCGGTTCGTAGTTCCTGCGCAAACAGATTGGCGCGCTCTGAATTCTGTACTCGTGCTTTCGGACCCACGCGATTTTGCGTTGCGGGACCATGCAGTTTAGACTTGGTTAGCTGTTTTGCGGTGTGCTGTGGCGTGGTCGGTGCGAGGACACACCCAGCGCGAGTGCGTGAAGGGCGTGAGTTTGTGCCCAGGTCAAACGAGACTTAGTTGACTGTGGTTGGCGTCGTGGGGTGCGAGGACACCAACCAGCACGGCGTCTCCACGCAGCTCGACGGGGATGTGCATTGACTTTCTTGTCCGAGGGCACTCATTGGGGGCCCGAGCGAATGCTGCCCCGTCGTTTCCTGTTCCTTTTCCCTGAAGCTCTTGCATCACAAAGCTAACCCCTTGCATTGTGCAACGCCCCGCCTCGGGACCAACTACTAACTCGTCCGCCGCTGATGGAGCATCCGACTCTGGCTGTACAGCAGAGTGGGGAGGCACCGGGTGTCTTGAAACCCAAGCCGACAGCAGATGCTCTCCCCTTGTCTCTGCAGCATTTATCGTTCATCGGTGCAATCTTCTCCCATGGGGCAGCACTCGCACAGGTTCTCTAGTCCGTTTTTTTAAGGTCAGGGCCCAATTGGGGTAGAACCTTATTACATAATCATGTTTTGAGGCTCTTGCCCCAGCTCTTGAACCTTAGATATATCTACCAGCCAGTGCAATTGGGAAAATCAAAGTTAGGGTTAGGGTTTCCTTATAAGGCATATCTTATCTTATCTAATTCCTCATAAGGAAACCCTAACCCTCGCATCAAATTGCAATTAGCCAAGCCTTCTCCTTACAAGGCAGGTCTTTATTTCCATTCTTGGACATTGTTTGTACCTCTTGTATTGCAATATCCTGCGCATATCCTGAGTCCGTATATGGTAGCCCTCAGACCTCGGGATATTGTAAGGATATCCTCAGTATGTTTCAAATATACTGAGCATATACGGCCGCTGTATTTTGCAGGTATATTCTGGGGATATTTGTAATATACTGAGCATATACAGGCCCTGTATATTGCTTATTGTCCCCAGTGTGAGATCCCTGATCACACCCTCCTCATTCCAGGTACAGCTCGGCCTGGGGACTGGCTGTTCTAGTTCCTCTGATCTATGCTTGGGGTTTTCACTTTTACTATCCTTCTGCTGGACTGTGTGCTAGTGCTGGGTTTTTTAGAGGGGACATCTTATGTGGGTCCAACTTTGTAATCTCGCTGATGGTGAGCTGACCTCAAGCTTATTAGATATCACTGGAAGCAACTGGCTTGCAATGAAACAGGTGCCAGAGTAGGTTGGATTACCGAAAAAGTTGTGTGTTGACCCCTATATGCCCACTGATGGCCATCCAGGCTATGTGTGGAGGTCCTGGAAGTCACCGCAGCTGGAAGACAAAATCTGCCATTTCAAGTACTAGTGATTTGAGAGACCCCTCAGCCAGATTTTCACAGGATATGTGGCATTGGTGCCCTGCAGTGGTCCAAGGGGATGTGGGGTCCTCCTGCACCTGCACGGAAAGGCCAGGAGAGGGGTCCAGAGGATCCTGCGCTAAATCTCGAGAGGGTGAATCTTAATTGGAGTCTGCCAGCTGGTGAACTTTTTGAATCTGGGGAGTGAGTTTTTTTCTCCTCCTGAATCCAGGTGGTAAATCTTTTGAAGAGGGGGGGTGGCTACTTTCCGGAGAATCAATGAGGGTGTGCAAATATTGGGAGATATTGTGATGGAGGTGCATATTTTAGTTAAAAAGCGGTAAAGTGGTAAAGGGGTGAAAAAAACCTTGACTGGTGCACCAAATAATTTTGATACAGTATTACAGCCATAAAAAATAAAGAAAGTTTTTCACCAATATTTTCACTGGAAAATTTGAAATGCTCAACCAGTATCTCTGAATATTATGTTATGCTGATGGGCACGCCGGTGCGCTGACCACGAAAGACGCCCGCACAGACACCGTGACATGATCATGCTGATTACGGATTTTGGCATATCGGCTATGGCCGCTGACCTTGGCTGTGCTCTCGGAAACAAATTAGGACCCGTTTAATCCCGACCACCACCTGTATTGTTGCGTGGCAAATGAATATTCCCGAGTCCCTCAATTTTACCAAAAGTTCAACATTTCTCCGATCTCAGCACATGCGCCGCCAGCCCTGCCAATTTAATTTGTATTTTTCTGGCTAGAGCACTCCGTACTATCGCTCATTCCTCACTAATTTCCATCTCATTGCAACGATCTCATTTCTATTTGCATAGTATTTTATTTATCCCTTTCTGTATCTTCTGTACCATAAAATGTGCGTAGTTTTACCAGCAAAAGAACAGGTTTTTACCCCACCATCTTGTGTTCAATTGCATTGCCCCCCACCCCCCCCTGCTTCGCTCTCGCTCACGTCCTCGTCCACACCTCACTCCTCGCTCCTCGCGTCCCCATCCCCGTCTACGTCTCCGCCCACATTGCCGCACAGTTGCCTGTCTCGGCGCTGAATGTGGTTGAAGCATTCGCATATTTTAAACCTCCTCCTTCCTGCTTGTAGTTGCTTACCCATTTCAGGGTTTAGCTCGCGCTCAGCCGGTCGGCAGGCGTGTCAATGCATGCAGGTTGCCGGTGATCACCACCCTGACAACAGACTCTCACACCTCTATGTTGCAGAATATAGTGACTCGGACCCCTACTGCTAGCCCCACGAGCCAGATAAGCACAGGCACAGCAGGAGAATCGACTTCGACTTTGAGTGCAATTGCAAGTTCCATGCACATGGATATTTGTCTGTGTCCTGCAACAATGTTTAAGCCACGCAATGAAGCATGTCAGTGTCATTGCATCCTAGCAGTTTAGCTGCCACATTTTCAGTTCCGGTACCAAGTACCCAACTTAATGGAGGGCAAATGCCACCACCATCGGTCAGTGCTGGGTAAGCACGAAATGGTTCTGTTAAAATCCACATGAGCAGGAATTTCAAGGAAATCAACACTTTCAGCAAGGAAAATCGCTGGAATCGCAGTTGGAAGTGTGTCGCTTGTTCTGCTGGGGGGCCTTTTAATTGTATATATATGCACCGGGTACGCAAACGAAGTACCGAGCAATTCGTGGACCCAGGAGTGGCGGAGGATGCACCCCCTGTCGTTGGTGCAGTCAAAATGGGGGGATTTGGGATTTCGAATATAGGCAGAATCCGAGACGCAGCCAGCTCTCAAACCGCAGGTCTCCACCAGGAATATCTCAGGAGCAAGATCCATGCAGTGCAGCGGACGTTGGAAACCCTCCCTGGGGGAGGGCCTATTTTTACAGCGCCGGCCGACCATGTCGTTGAATCACGCGTCCAGGATGGAGGTAGGAGGTGCAACATCAGATTCAAGTGTTTGTTATGGAATATTGTATCACTTATTATCTCATTGAATTATCCATATATTCTCAACAATAATATCCTCTTGTTGGCTTGATAGTGAAGACACACTTCTAAAGCATTATCTGAGGCTGAGAACTTTAGTCAGACTGAGCCTCAAGCCTCTAAATGACTTAAACTCAAGGACCTTCACATCTATCAATATTGATCAGAACCATCCAAGTTTGATTTGAGCTTTTACCCACCTGGAAACCATGTGTCACATGTTTCCATATTAATTAAGTACTAGCCCCTATGGTTTAGTGCATGGCCAATTTATGTAGATGCTTCTTTACTTATACAGCACCTGTGAGATCCTCGGAGTATCATCCTGTTCTCACCGGAATATTCTAGAACATCCACACAGTACTATTCTCGACCACCTACTTGGCCACCCTAGTTAGTTGGCCACTTGGGTGCCAGGGCGCCATCCACGGAGTTTTCGTCTCCGGCTTCACTTGCAGGTTGTAGAGGATGTTGAGACGCCCCTGTAAACCAAATTTGATGTAGTTTGGTGTGATTGATATGAAGCTGTGCCGGCCGTCGGAATGGGGAGGCCGGCTGACACACAGATTTCTTAATTGTGGCCGACCATCACCCACAAACAATCACCTACATCTCTCTCATCTCTGGCTCGCTTCACGACTTCTGAGGCGCATTCTGTGCGGCGGACGCCGGGCTACAACCTCTGCCTTCATTTGGTCCTCAATTGTTGTTTGCACTTCTTCTATCACGTCCAAGACTAGCACTTGCCCGCCCAAAATCGTTCCAAATGCTGCGAGATGGCCATCAATATATTGCAAGACCCCGAGGCGCTACACCCCCAAAATCTGGCATGGGTGTCCAGTACGGTGAAGACCTTCCCCTCTAAGTGCGCATTTGATTTTATCGATTTTATTCCTTGCGGCGTGGAGTCCATTACATCAAATGGGGGGTTTACGCACGTCCGTGATTTGGGATTTTTTGCGGGAGATGGATTGCGTGGCGAGAATCGGCGTTTCATGGATTTTCTCACGCCGGCCAACTAGCCCGGTCTGGCCATTTTTGGACTTGCCGGCGGAGAATATTCGCTGAGCCATCACAACATCACACAATCTCGATCGGTGCTCACCTTTCATTCACAACATCCTTGCCAACATCCTCCAACAGTAAAATCCCCAGTAGGTCATTTTCTGGTGTCTAGAGATATGCAAAACCGCGTAGGTGGCCAAGTAACTGGTCGAAAATAGTACATTCCTTAATCATTTGAAGGAACATTCTAGTGCACTACAAGAATGTTCCAATACCATGTAGAATGTTCTAGCAACCACACTCTTTAGCTATATAATGAGAGCCTGTCCTCACGTGACAGCACCACTCTTTACTTCAATCCACATTGCACCATTACACTCAAACACTTGAATAAGCTAGCCTAGTTGCCTATAGCCATTTCAAATAGCATCCTCCCCTGAAAGATGTTATCCTCGCCTTGTATCTAGACTCGGATCCAAGGCCACGATTGTAGTGCAGCTGTTTGACTGATTTAAGTTTGAGTCACTTGTATTGAGAATTAACGAATCTTGCTATCTGATATATCCAGATACATGCTAACAACTTATGACAAACTACGCCTATTCCAAAACATCACTCACGACTCCAGCAATCTATTGCTGTCTTATGCTCGTAAATCACTAAATCCTAACAGTGTTGCAGGAACAGATACAAAGGTTGGAGGGTCAGCTACACTCTCAGTGGGCAATGGGCATATCCGTCGATCCACCTCCCAGGTATTTGTAGTAGAGCCTGGAGTAAATAGGTTGAAACTCTGATTGTGTGTGCCAGGGTGTTGTTAGTCTCTCTAGACAGACACTACAACGTAAACACGCTCGTTCCTCGCTCGTAGGGTGTTTTTGTACTTGCTGCTTCTTGCTGCCAATTAGACTGCCTACAACTGGCAGAAATGTGGCAAGCACTTTGCCGTAGGCAGACTCGTACTATTCGGAGCTGACAATCAAGACGGGCGGAGTTTTGATGCCGTCCACCCTGTGCCCAATTCATCTATATTATACCAGATTCAATGGGATAGTATGAGCCAATTGCATTTGCTTTGAACTCTGTCTCCTCAGAGCTTTTGTTGCGGTATGGGGGCGGACCGTGTAATGGACCGTGTAATGGACCTGAAGTTGCATCGAAATTGATGGCAAAGCTCGGCGACCGTGATGCCGTTCTCGGCACCGCCTAAAAAATTCAAACTCAGGCCCGTCTCGATTGACAGCTCCGAATAGTACCAGTCTGCCTATGACAAAGTGTTTGCCACATTTTTTCCCTTCGTAGGCAGGCTGCTTACACACTGTTTGAGCGGTGGTGCCACTGGTGACTGTGGTGAAGCAACCTCGGAACGAGAACGCCGATGGTCCGAATAAAGGTGACGTACTTGCACATCACGTGCAGCGTCGCGTCGCGTTGGGCAATTACACACGCGCAACGTGGCATTCCAAGAGGTATTCATTACCGAAATTTTATGCACGATGTCGATTTTGGGTGCAAAATGGCCTGAAAAGACCGAAAATCAACACCAAAAGTTGGCCCGAGCAACCGTGGGTGAGTTATGGCAAGTTTTCAACTTTTTTTAGAAAATTTAAAATCCTTTTTTTCTTGTGCACAACTGACTATTCTGCGCAACTTTGGGAGAAAAAAAGTCGAGGGCTCAGACCCTCCCTGTGTGACTGATGGTCACGGAATTACTATGTATGGTGTGTCACACACCTTATATGGTAGGAGGACAAAAGTCGCTATATCTCAACAATGGCCCATCCACACGACCTCGGATGATGATTTTCGGTCTTTTCAGGCTGTTTTGCACCCAAAATCAACATTGTGCATAAAATTTCGGTAATGGATACCTCTTGTGGCATTCTAATATCAGACGAGTGGGAAGTTGGCGACCAATGAATGTGAGAACGGGGGCATGGAGTTCATCGGGATTGTTTCCCGGTGGAGTGCGAAATCGGGTGGAGGAAGAAGAGATTGGCGATGGTTTGGCAGTGCTCACTGCTTCAGCCCTGGCCCTAACAAGATTGGAAGAGATAGAGAGATATCTGAACTCAGGTCCTTTCTCTCCGCGCCGCAGTTTATATTAACGACGGGACACACACAGCATGGCGAGCCAGAAACATATTGGGATGAGCAGTAAAGATGGAAAGGAGGGTTGTGCGGTGAATAGGAGATACGTATCTGCTACATAGAGGAAATTCGGCCAAAGAACATCCTGAAACCAAGGACGAGCGGACCAGAGGCGATGTCAGCGGACAGTGGGGCAGATCTCGCGAAGGCAAGGTGATGATCGGGATGTGGTGGCAGGCGCAGCGCCATGTGCGGCACCTTTGAGTCTCGTCAATAACAATGCTAGGTCTTCGAGGAGGTACACGACTTGCACCTCAAGCAAACTGAGGACGTACTCCGTCATGTTTGCGTTCTACCTTCATATTCTACGGACACGCGGAATGACGAATCTTCGCTTCCTCACCACTGCCACAATTGTGCTCTTCATTCTGAGCACAGCGCATTGCGCCCTCCAGCTTGCAACCACAATATTCGATGATTGGCTACTGCTGTCCTTTTGGAATGAGGGCAAGCTTTACGTCTCACTCGATCTTGCGACGAACGGGGTGTATGTTGCCAGCGTGTGCGTAGCATAATTTCACGGAAATAAAGCTTCCCTCTTGACGCCGCCCCATCAAAGGGCGGTTGCAGATACCATTTTCGTGCGTGTCTTGGTCCATTGAGACGGATTTAATCTCAGATGTTTCCACAGATTTTCCGCTGCTACGTGATCTGGAATTACCGCCGCAACATCGTCATATTACCCATACTTCTCACCTTGTTTGGCGCAGGTTGGAATCGCTCTTTATTCTCGCAAGTGCCTTCGCTCAACCCCTCGCCTTGTTTCTTTTTCTTTTTAGGTTTCGGATGTGCCAACCTTATCATAAGCGTTCCCATCGCACCCAGTATATCAGGGTTGTTCATTATATCACTCGCGACGTCCCTTTTGACGACCGTGATTTTGATGGGACAAACTGGTTTGTACATTCCTCAATCATCGCGCCTTCAAATTAAGTTATCCTCAGTGGGGCGCATCTGGTGGCTTGCACGCGCAACGAAAGTGGTCATGGGGCCTAACATCGTACACAAATACCACACGGCATGTGCCATGATGTGCGTACCGTGGCCGGACTATGTTCTCGGTCTAACATTTACTCAGTTTAGAATCGGGCGCATTGTATTTAGTATCGCCGGCATTGTCTTCCTAATCCTAGGGCTCTTTGTACACGACGATGTGGTGAGTGGCCGGTCATATTGTTGGAGTAACAATTAAGTCTGAGTAGATAATGAGCAGCGCCGTGGTGGCGCAAGTAGTCGTGAGTGCATCATGTTTTGTGGGGTATCCTCTCCTGTTAATTCCCACCCTCAGGGAATGGCGCCGACAATCATCGCGGTTCGCGTGGCCCTTGGATACAGTATTGAAAATGGCGACAGTTTCATTGTGGCACAAGCCCCTCACCCTCCGCCTATCCTCAAGGCTACCATCTCTCCACCCGAGTCACAGGACACGGGGACTTTGGATATTTATTCGGGCTCAAAAGTGGTATGAACTCATTTGTCTGTAGTAGCTTATTCTCCGAGCCCGGGGCTGTAATTATTCGTATAGTTGATCGCGGCTCTTCAGAGAAGACTGAGAATGTACTGGCATCTGAATCAGTCCTATCATGCCTGGATTCAACAGCCATACGTGAGCGTTGAGTTTCGTCGTCGGCGAGGAAAAATGAAACGCGTAACTCGCGGATGTCCTGTCTGGGCGGCAATCTCATTGTCGACTTCACGGGGGTATGGCGGGAATAATACAGTCATAACATTGAACAGTCAGATATTGAGCCTTGGGATTGCGGCCCATTACTTCGTGCGAACGCCGGAGGACAAATCAAGACGCCGGTTCGTATGTGCTTGCGAGGAACGGAGCGAAGACGAATATCGTCAGGGCTGAGATCCTTTCTAGACAATGGTCCCAGCGCAGCGACACAGACTGAGATGCGCAGAACAGGAACGATTGCGACGGCGCACATCGCGAACCGAAATGAAATGGTCAGCTTGGACCACGCCCAAATAAAGTCCAAGCGCCCGCTGTGATGCGAAAGCAATTGAACAAGATCACCTCAATATATCTTCGGAACTATCGCCGCAGTGGAAAATACCAAGGTGGTGCTCACGGGGTAGAGCCGATGTGCCGCGCTGTATGTTAAACGCGGCGCCAGTAAAAGGACACATATATCTTCTGGACGCCTGACCCTAGTATTAAGAGTGGGGATCTTTGACGGAGGCGCAGGGGTGGAGGGTCACCGAGAAGAAGATCAGGAGGAACTTTCGTTAAGGTGGACATACACATAGCTCCAGACTGTCGGAGGAAACAGCGGAAGCCAGAGAGGGAGAGAAGTTAATTGCGCAGGTAACCTTTGTATTAAAGGCGTGGTGCCGGATAGATATAAAGGACGGGTGGCGATGGAGCCCTGGGGGGAGGCGGGTAGGCCTAGCGGCTAGGGTTTTGGAATAAATAGAACGACATCGTCGTCCGAGGAAGAGATACTGCTTCGGCTCCGAGATTCCGCCGGCTATCAGTGGCACCCGCCCACGTCCCGTTAAAGACAGGCGGTGCAAGTTGCAACCGTCACCATCGCTTTCACCGCGATGAGCATGTCCTCCCCAGTTGCCTATCTGCATCTCCTCCCCGTCGAAGTCTGGCTGGCATGCTGGACTCTATGTTCCCTCCGCCAACTCCGTCGAATTTCATTGGCGTGCCGCCTCTTTCAATCTCTTTGCCTCCCATTGGTGTTTCGGCACCAAACTTTCGACGTGGCAGTGTTGGTGCGCGGAATCAGTCGGTACAACTGGATAGACCGCGTCCGACATCTGCATAGAACTGCAGTTCGGCTGGATAGATTGGCAGAGGATCCTTACGCCAGATTCGTTCGGTCCTGGACCGCGACTTTGAAGGCCCCCGGCTTGCTGGGTCGTGACATCCGTGATATCCAAAATATCCACGTCTTCGACGACACATACGACAGAGTCGTCACGACATTTTCCATTACTCTCGGCCGTTACCACCGTCTGTCCTCCCTCCATATCGAGGGGTTCAGGATCGATGCTAAATTCCGACACGCCTTGATGTCCCTCTCGAAGCTGGAAGACCTCACTCTGTGTAACTGCATAATTCTCGCCCCGAATGGATTCCTAGGGCTCGCGAGGTTGGCGATATTGGGCTAACCATCATGGTACCGAAGGACGCTTCCAGATAGCGTCTCCCGCCAGCTTACGTAGGCTCACTTTCACCATCGGCAACGACATCCGTGGTGCACTTTCCCAGCTAATCACCGGGTTTGGATCAGCAAAGCTCTCCCGCCTCGTTGATATATCGGTTGGCAACGTCCACGAACCGGAACCATTCTTCCGGTTCTTGCAACAATGCCCCCGATTGGAATCCCTGACGATAAAGTCATTCACTTCCGAATCCCCACTTCCCATCGTCCCTCCCTCCACTATTCCATTTTTGCGTACCCTCACTGGGCCGCCGTATTTGCTCCAACTATTGGCGTCTCATCGTCCAATTACGGAGGCAAGAATCTTGGGAAATGCATTGGGGATGCAGAGCGGGACGTCCTCCTCACCTGCATGGCTATTACGCTCAGCAGCGCCCCCCTCCTCTCGCTTTCCCTCCGCCGCACACGGCCAACGCTCGAATTTCTGCTCACAATCACCCGTCTATTCCCTGACCTTAGGGAGTTATCAATCGATCTGTGGGAGTCCATCACCATTGCGATATGCTGCACTTTCAGAAATGAGCACTCTCCGACCAGACCTCCCATTCCTATTGACACACGGTCTATCGTCTCCACGACGAGGCGCGTTCGATTATCCGGCGGCAGAGGATATTTCCGACACCGAGTCAGACTCGGACGAAGACGCTTTCGATCATTCGGCGGCGGAAGACATCTCCGATACCGAGTCTGATCAAGACGAACCCTCTCCAATTATTCTTACTCAGGAATCTGTTGAACCCCGGACACTCCTCCCTTCCACACCCCCTCACGATGACGATGCTGAGTTCATACCCGGCGTTCAGGTACGCATCATATCCACTCCCACGTATTCTCCACATCACTGAGGCAACACCCTGCAGCCCATTTTGAGCCGGCTCTTCAACGGCCTCGCCTCGCTGCCGCCCAACATCGAGTCTTCCGGATGCACGGATATGGATTTTGCGCCAGAGTTATCTGTGCAAGATCAACTTCACGCTGTTGCGAGGCTCAGCCTGCTTTACCCGCTCCTGCGAGAGGTGCAATTTGGAGGAATTTCAAGCAATTGGAAGTGGGATGGGGCGCGTGGCAGGCTTACAGGAGTAACTGACCTATCCAGATACCTTGGTGCGAAGGAGTTGCGAGCGTCGAGGGTGAGGGATTGGGCGGCGGGGAGGCAATTTCAGATCATCATCTTCATGCAGTTGCCGCCATATACAGTCTACTTAGAAGTTGAAAAATGTACAAATTTGAGACGCCAGCCGGGAGCAGACGCGACGCAAAGTAGGGCGCCATGAACCCCGTATGTTGAACTTGATGCTGGACGTTCAAAACGACATCGACCAGTGCTGAGCGCTGAGCGGTACCAAGATAAGAGGCCTTAATTTCCCTGCGGGGTGTACGATATTTACAACGGTTGTACAGCGGTATGCTCACATTAGCGAACATTTGTACATCACGTGCAGCTTCGCGTCGCGTCGGACAACCAAACACGCGCAACATGGCTTGAGGCCAATTGGGGAACTTGACGACCAATGATCGGCACCATTGGTACGTTGAAGCGTGGAGTTCATCGGGATTAATTCGGTGCAATGCGAAATCGGCCATTCGGAAGAAGAGATTAATACATAACCGGGAGATTGGAAGAGATAATATTTCAATATTTTCTGCACCCCAGAGATTTCTATTTATAACGGGGACACACAATACTTCACACGGAGATAACCCGGAATTCAGCGGCAGCGGAATTGATTCAGATAACTAAAGTATCATTTGGTGCATCAAATAGTCCTAAACTAGAGCTGATTTATACCGTATCAACTACACTGATATCAGACCTGAGAGTGGACATTTTGTGTTCCGTATCGGGGCAATCATTTCAGCTTTGATTGAAACCCACCCGATAAGAGCTTTGAAAAATATGGTCTCAGTGGCCGTTTCGGCGCCGCTGATGTTATACATCCCAGCCGAGCCCATATGCACCTCAAAATCATCAAAATCAGTGCCGGTTTCGGCACGAGTGAAACTGCCGAAACCGGCGAAAATGAAGCCGAAACTCTTGATTTCGGTGATTTCGGCGGTTTCACTGCACGATCGAGGTTCTCCCATTCGTAAAAACTTCCAACTGCCCTTTTCCGGATGTTTATCTTGAGGTCTCGCATAAGCAGTAACGTTTGGACAAACTCGAGTGGGAGACCCTGGAGCTCGGGGAAGGAGTCTTGTATATTCAGGGAAGCATACAGCTGCTGCACCTGGCTGCCCAGGGTCTCGTGTGTCTTTTCAAGACTACGAAAGAGAGCGGCGGAGGCGGCAGGACCTGTGATCGACTGCTTAACATCAGCAATCGACTGTTTGACAGTGTCAATCTGGGTCTGCAATGCAAGGACCTTGTCGAGCTCCCGCTTCAAGCGCATAGGAGCATCTGTGATTAGTGCTAGTATGGGGGATGTGGCCTCCAGCAAACAATGTACAAGATCAAATGGAAGTTTGGGCAGTCTTCTGCTCCTCCCAGTTTCGGCGGAGTTCGGCCACAGGCACACCACAGTCCCGGAGCACCCTGTTTGCGACGGTGCACTTCTTTACCAGATTTTTGTGCTCCTGTCAGTGAATCCAACTTCCGAGGTTTTCACGACCTTCCTCATTGACAAAGGCAGTATACTGGTCGATCATCCAGATGCGGTGCAAGTTCTGACAATGTCTCAGAAGGAGATGCGAGGTCCAGTGAAATTACTAACCCATTGGTTCCGAGTGATACCAATTAACTTTCGAATTCGGGACCAAAAGCGCTCTACACCTTCTGCGTTGGTCAAGCACAGCCCCCGGCGAAGGCAAGGGCTATAGACAATCTGGCAAACCCACTGGTGGCCAAACGAGTGCATGGCATTAATGACAAATGATACGCGTTCACGGAAACCGGCACTCAGAATCGGGTACTTAAATGTTGGTTAGCTCGAGGCCCTCTGCTGTATGACTGAAAAAAAATGCACAAGGTTAAGACTATGGTCCATGACACATCCCACATCATAGGCTTGAAGGATTTTTGCATGCAGGGGAATAAGATCCTTGACCTCCTCCAAGCATGCGACAATGCATTGCTGTCGCTCGCCAGGTGTGTCAATATTGCACAAGAACAAGACCTGTGAATGTCGGCAGGTCATAACAAAGACGCTGCTGGCATCGTGCCGTTTAGGATCGACCTTCCGCTTCTTCTCATTGGCGGCATCCCATGAAGCCTCGCAGGCATCAATGGCCTCCTGCGGGATGCTAGGTTTGATTGGGCGAGGTTTCTTGCTCCTGGTGTTCATGATTCGAGCTCGAACTGTGTCTACCTTGTCTTTCGAGATGAAATATGAGGGGTCATACGAGATCGGCCTATCACCAGCTGATTTTAGATGTTGGTAGCTGAAGCACCCATCATACTCAGACAGCGGACGCCCCCAGGTCTCGAGGCCAAAGCAGGCGGGAGATAACTCGGAAGCCTCAATGGTCATAAATGGTGTGGAGGGCAGAAGCGAGAGCTGTGATTGCATCGCAGGAGTGCTCGAAAGCGCCCGGTATATCTCCAGCAGATCAACAGAGACCCCAGTACGAGACTGGGAAGGGGAGGTGGGAAATACACTGTTTTGAACCAGCATTACAGCTACTGGCATGCAGCTGCAGGTCACCACCTGCACCTGTTCTGGATCTGTGGGATGTTCAACAGCGGGGATGGTTAAAACAGACATGACACACATGTAATGTATAGGCATTGGATCGTGGCAGTGATGGGCTTACCACAGGATATCGTGCATTCGTGCCGAAGGGAGGTTTAAATCAATGTAGGCCGCTGTCCATGAGCAGCATGTTGGTATGTGGTGATCAGTGTCTCGAGCTGGGGAAGGAGGAGGTCCCAAGATGCATGCCGTTTTTTCCGGGCCGCATGTACAATGGAAGCAGGTACGGGGATAAGAATCGGCAGCAGCGGAGGCAGCGGAGGGCCTAAACACGCATTGATCTAGCCGGGTGTGGCCGGATCTAGGTCGGGCTATGTTTGGCTACGTATCCAGATCATGCCGGTTTATGCCGTCTAGGCACCGCGTAGCCATGCCATTGCTTAGCGCGTAGGATGTGTGCAGAGGTCGCTCTGTCTAGTTCAGTCTGGTTACCTATTCAGATTCTGCCTTGGTGCCCACTTTTTGAGCCTCAGTTTTTGCAGTGCCCCTTCAATTATTCACGTCCGCCGGCGACCGCCGATCGAATCAACCCTCCACCAGCGATGGAATTTAGTTCTCGGCTAGCTTGGGCTGTTACCTCACGCGGCACCGCGGCGGATAACGAACCGTCGCGAACAGCTTGCAAAACATTCGGTTATTGTGTCTAAAGCAACCTGTGGATTATTCTAACCATCAACACCGCAAAGTTACAGCGTCCGCAGGATAGCGGTGTGTCTTGGATGTCCCAACTTGTGTGTTTTGAAACCTTTTAAAACTGTTTTGATCTGCGTTTGATATCTAGTCGCACGGTGTCTATATGACGTACACCCACGGAAACGGAGGTGCCCGGTCTAGGCCGGGCTGGATCGGCGTGGGTACCTAAGCACAAACTATGTTTAGGCCCCGGCTGAACGCAGTGATTATCTGGCCTATAAACTGAGATATCAGGGGTACATGGGTGCGGAAACATACCCTCAGGGTGGCTAAATGTGCTAAAAACCACCCAGGAATGTGCATACGAGCTACTAGGAGTATTTAGGTATCGTCGTCTTAGTGTGTGGTGCATGCTTGAACTCGTTGAAAATTCATGCTAGATGTGGAAAATGAATTACATCAGCAATACGACTCAGAAAATTGCGGAGACAACTCAGAGGAGCTTGAATACATAACAGGAATGCCGGCACGAAGTTCTGGATCAAACCGAGCAAATGTGGGGAAGAAACCCATTATTTTGTGGTGGGAGACTCACCGTGTGACACAAGCCCAAGTTCTACGGTCAAACAGAAACTGCACCAGACGTTATAGGGCAGTGAATCGCCATCACATTTTCATCAAAAGCTGCCTCGGATCATCTTCCGAGGTTCCGATATCTCCGAATAGATTATATGGAGCGTTGCGGATTCACTGCCCCTATAACGTCTGGAAACGAGACTAGTGCTTCCATATTAGAGAGTTTGCGATGCAGCCATCAGCACCATCTGATGGCTGTTTTGCAGTGCGAAACAAGATGGCTTTTCAGTCATATGGCTTTTCAGTCATATGGCTTTTCAGTCATATGGCTTTTCAACCAAGGGTCATTTTGCCATGTATTAGGTGTGCCCCTGATGTATACTTGCTTTTCATGCTCCCATGTAGTCTTCGACCATGGTGAGACTTAAAATTTCAGCCGAAAATACAGATATCAGGTTGTTTCTGCCAGATTATAAGGTGGGAATGCAAGAGAGTTGATTTTTAAGTATGTCACGCACATTTACTACGATATTGTTCATTTCGGAGTAAAAATGGCAACGAAAAACTTGTGCCCCACGAGCCATAGCCATCAAGTTCCGCACTGCAAAAATGCCATCTGATGGTTCGGATGGCTGCATCGCAAAGTCGCTATTACCCGCCCAAACGTTTTAATACCGTACCATTGTTGTTCCAACTCTGTGTTTCCCAGTTGTGCAATATTAGGATTATTCAATTAATGCCTGTTTGATGTCTCTTCAGCAGAAGTCACAATAAGTAGAAAAGGATTGGTTCTCGCCCACCTAAAGGTTCAGCACCCGCCTCGAAGAGGCCCAATCCACGTCATCCTATACTTTGGTTGACCCAAAAATGTTGGCCCAATGTGGAGATATGACCTCAAAACCAATCGGACATTTATTTTGTCCACTTTGTTTAACTGTGGAGGGCCGTTGCTCTACGCTTGCCCGCACAATGTTTACCCTTCCGTTGGTTCTATAATGTTTCCTCCGGGGACCGAAATGACCATTGGTGCGCATTGTCCCTGAATATTTACTAAGTTGCTCAGTGTTATTCCGGACAGTCTCGCGCGCTAAGCACACACTCCGCCGTGACCTATCGGCCAGACAACTGAAGAGCCAACTGCGGGAAGATTTACAGGCTCACCCCGGCCGATTTCGTGATTCAAGTAAAGTCAGCTCGATTCAACCTCACTCTCTCAATCTCTCCCTGATATGGTGCGCCGGATTGTGACCTTCGTGCCGTATTCCGAGAAATTTCATTATTTTTTATTCTTTACTCTCCACCTCTAGCCGAAAAAGGGCCGATGTGTTCAAGATGTGTTAGAATCTGTCTTGACATACATGCAATTTATCTTATTCCCGTCCAAATTGGCATTCAACTGCACATGTACCTTGAGAGCCGTGATTCTGAGAAATCCCCTACGCCGGAGCGAAGCAAAGGCAGATCTTGTAGCTAATCGTGCTTATCGTTGCTGGTGCATACTTATGGACATGAAGACGAAGCCTCGTGCTGGCAAAGGGCGAAGGTATTTTTGAATCTGCTGATGGAAACGACATATTCTCTCGTCACTTATCTCGCCTCGCGCCCGGGATTACCAAACCACGCCAAGGGAATCGGAAGGGAAACGACTGGCGCTTTGCGCCCTCGTCCTTTCGCATAATCATGTATATATCACACGTGGCCAATTATTCTGCACTCGAGTCGGGAGCCTTTCAACAAGGGGAAGTTCACGAGAGTCCACTTCCCGAGAGGACGGGAAATCCTCAGTGGCATTCGAGCTTTCACTTCAGACAGGTGTCGTCTGGAGAATGGACGTATGCTAAGCGGGCGCGTGTCCCTCTCGGTTAAAGACGGGCGTGCTTGTGGGGCACGCTCCCTCACCCCCGTACCCCGCTCAGCTCCAACTTTGATTATGCCCATTAGTGCTGCCGCGGCTCGGCTCGGCTCGGCTAGCCGACCAAGCCAAGCCAAAAATAAGCCAGCCGCAGCCAGCCGCTTAAGCCACGGCTGAGCCGCGGCTCAGCTGGATTTAAGAAACTTATGAATGAGCGGTATTTATGCACTTTGTTGGCCCATAAGTGGGTCCTAGAGCTCTGAAAATACTTTCCATAACATTTTCTCCCCGAACTTGACCACGTTGGCGACGGCGTCATGGTCTGATGGCAATGTCACATTTCGTGACCTGGGAGACAATGTTACGCAACTTATGTTGATTGAGCAAATTGAAAGTGATAGTGCGGACATCTAAGCTTGTCCATGCACTGGGAGAGTCTGCACTGGCAATGGACCAAATACAAAAGCTGCAATGTAGTTAAATCAGGGACTTTATCATTTTGAGCCTGAGCCGTGGCTGAGCCAAGGCTGAGCCACGAGCCAGCCGGTCTAAGCCGGCTTTAGTCGGCTCGGCTCGGGAGCCAGCCGTAGCCGAGCCGCGGCAGCACTAATGCCCATAACCACGTCCAGCGTCCAAACCAGTTGCACAATGCCTGTTACAGCACGACAGCCTGTGGGAGGGACGGGATATATCATGCCGGTGCGTTGCCAGCACCGCGTGCACTCGTACTGGCGCGGGAAGTCGCTAATCGGGCATCAGCCGCCGTGCGAAGCACAGGAGGAGGCGCAGCGGCAAGTCCGACCCCCCAATCCCAGTGCGAAATTCTTATAGACATGGAAGGCTGGATGCAATGCACGCGGCATTTCGCCAATATTTCGAGGGCCAGCTGTTTCTCGCGTCGATCGCCGACTTGGGCCCGCGTACAATTCTGGATCTAGGGTGCGTGGTGTGCCCGCTTTGAACGACGCCGACGACGACTTGGAGTTTCAGGTGTGGTAGCGGCGCATGGTATGTATACCTGCAACACCGTCCTCGGACCGCGGCTGATTCCCTCTTTGGTACAGGGCGATCGATGCCGCAATGCAGTTTCCCGACGCCGCGGTGCTCGCCGTGGACATATCCCCGCTTCCCGACCGGTGAGAACGCTTTTGCCGCATTACCAGGGTTGGCTGTGGACTGACATGTACCCTGAGGATGATCCCCAATAATTTGACGTTCGGGCACGCAGACTTGACACAAGAGCTCAATTTCGCCGGGGAAACATTCGACGTCGTACACTCCCGCTTCGTCGTGGCCCACGTCTGTTCGGTTCGCTGAGGTCCTTGCCTATAACTAATATCGAAAAATAGGTTCCAAATGCAAAGGACGTTATTGCATGTGCTGCCCGTTTGGTCAGACCAGGAGGGCTCTTCCTTATAGCGGACATGAATATCAGTCATTTGGTTGAAACAGGTGGGCCCGCAGTCCATCGGGCCGCGTCAAATATCAAGGATATCTCCGCGCCCGTGGGGCCGACGGCGAGATCGGGCGCAAGTTGGAAGGCATCCTGACCTCCCTTGATTCATTCGAGACGTACATGTCAAGAAAATCGTTGCACCGTGTTGCGGGGCGGATCCCGGTGAGTCCCAGCCGTTTCAGGTGCCGCGAGGCTAACTGGAGCCTAGACGTTGATGCGGGCCTAAATGAATTGGGTCTGGTATTGAAGAAGGCTTATACCCAGGTGTTCACCGACATCGGCAAGCGGCTCCCTGCACAGGCTGTTAATGGAGATATGGGCAAGGAGTATGAGCAGGAGCTCGGGCAAAGGGGGTGCGAAGCGGGTTTCTATTTCTGCTGGGCGCGTCGTTCCTTACACTAGAATTGACACAGAATAATACGTGCTGACGGAGGAAAGTATTTCAGCTATCTCTAGCAGTGGGTTTAGTAGAGGGCATTCCGCGACATGTTTCAGTTCATAAATCCGCCTC
>JARKIE010000374.1:0-85922 GCA_029378255.1 Mycena rosella | reverse complement strand
CGAAGATTTAAGCAAAGACCAATGGCATAGGAAACAAGCTTTTCCTAGCATTTTGGATACGGCGCAGCGCTCCCCGGATGAAAGCCCCGAAAGGAGGTCACACCGGCGGGAATAATGCCTGGAGACAATTGGCAATGCGAGGAAGAGGCGAGGAAGACGGATTGGTGAGGCAGAAGAGGTGATGGTGAGTAGAGTAAGAAGTGGCACGGTGAATGAGGGCAGGGCGCATGGCGGCGATGAACAAAAAACAACACGATCGCTGGATAATGGGAAGCGTTTATAGTTTAGACATGTGCGGAAGGGAGAGGGCGGCAAGCGGGTTAGAAGACGGAGAACCTGACTTGAGGTTAGGGTTAGGGTTAGGTTCTAGTAACGCACACTGATGCACTTAGCAAGTGCGTTTGACGCACTTCCGTGCCAGCCAAGCGATGGGTGGCCGAAAAAGCCCCTTCTGTCAGCTGAAAGCACCTTGATGACATCGCCTGGCTGGTGCAGAAGTCACACTGACGATTATCAAATTTAGGGCCCACCCAGGTGCAATTCAAACACCCAAGTGCCGAGTTGTAAGTGGGTGGCCTGAAACTTAATTTACTTCTAGTACTTTCAGTCCCACTAATTTTGTAACCTGTAGGAGTAGAAAGAAATTACAATTCGGCTGCCCTGAAACCTATTCGAAAGCCTACGACTCTATATTACACAGAAGTTCAGCCAAAATTGAAAACCAAAATTATCGGTATCGGGATTACAAGCGGCGCACCTAGGGTTTTGATTTCGGTGCAACTGAGACCCTATACAGTTGCCGATCCGTTCTATACACCAGAACGGTAGCTGTTGCATGACATAGCCGCCGGGGGCTGTGGCACAGCACAGCCACGTTCTTTGGTATAGGACATATTGGCAACAGTATAGGTCAGAGGGGTTCGAGCATGAAGTGAGACCGCCCCCACAGCCAAAGGTTCGTGTACAATATACGATCCCGGTAGTTATTTCCCGCCTCCCACTGAGAAATGGACTGACAATGTGTTAGACCCGAACAAAAATGAATAAATACCTCGATGGAACGATAGATCGAGCCGAGAGACAGCAGTAGAGTCGAGTCTTCTCCTATGTAAAGAAATGCCCGCCCTGCCTATGGCGGTGGGTCTTTGCTCATAACACTGGTTGACTTTCCATATGCATAAACCAATGCTGAGGCATTTCCGAGCTTTCTTGAGAGTACCAGCGATGGCATAAAGGTAGAGGAAATTCGGATCATCTGATAACGGCTTGCGTTCCCATAGGATAGAATAAAAAACATGAACTGGTCTTCATCCTTGAATGAGGGCCGGAACGAACTCCGATGGGTACGGAAGGTTGTTGGATTTTTCTGGCACGATTCAGAAACTGGGTGGTTTCACAAGGGGAGGAGGAGGAGTCGTTCGTCGCCCAAAACAGTTTATCCCAATAATCTGTAGACCCCTCTACAGATTTTCGTACATCTGGAATACTTCTTGTACGTTTTTGGGTTGCTTATTGATGAGGGTGGGGGGGCCCCGACAGCGGCCTCGGCATCGGCAATGGCAAGAACAGAAATATTCAGGAGTCATTTCCTATGCTTATGGAAAGCCACCCAGTGTCGCAAAGTCAATAAAAGTGTCGGAATAATAAAAGTGCATTTGACCTTCATACCTGCCGCCTGTTACAGTCAGAAATCAGCGACGCAGAAGATTCAAGAAAATTTCGGTGAGGTGTTCATTCACCGTCCCGATCTTTTCCCGCGAAAAACGGACCTTCGCTGTCCGCTGCGACTGAATCGGACTGCATCACGGTGTACGCCTGACCGAACCCCGGCCTCCCACAAAGTTTCTAGCTGTGTTCATTTTTATTGGCACGGGAGAGGGCGTCCAGAATGCTGCCGCCGGGCAACACAAGAAAATCCACCTCACCAGTCAGATTCTGCGGCGTCTAAGAGGAAACTCAAGCAAAGAGCAACGACAAGCAAATGAGCGACGATGCCACATCGCAAGCGTGGTCCGACTTGACCCGAGATCAAGCCAAAGTGTTCCGGTCGGCGATCGCTGAGCAAGCATCGAGCAGTAAACAGTTTCAACCCCACTTTGATTTGCCGATAGATAGAATCCTCACTGACACCATCTGGCATTGCACTGAATAATTGGATGTGCGTCTTGCTTACAGAACACGATGCCAATTTCCGGCTGCAGAACGTCCCCCGAGCACCTGGTATTTGACACCAACTGCGAGCTCTGATGAAGCAAGGGAATCGATATTTAATGATGGCAGAGTTCATTCAAGTTTCTTGCACCAGAGCACGTACCTCACCGCACATCAACCAGCTCCGCTTCCCGTTCATCCCTCGCATCCCTCTCTGCATCCTTCACGCCCTCCTCCATCTCAGCCTCGGCTTCCGTATCTCTCCCGGCGGCCTCCTCAATCGACACCGCGTCTGACAGACTCGCGAGCGACGCACGGCACATATTCCCGCCGTACGCATGCTCGTGTAAAGTCGCGCGCGTACCCACCTCCGGGGCCAGCAGCACGCCGTTCGCTCCGGAAGCCGATGCTGATCCAGGCACGCCAGTGATGGACGGCGCGGGCGGGAACCACGCGTTAAGGCACGGCGTTGTCTTGAGCGCCTGATGTCCGGACGGATAATGTCCCGGCAGAACATGTCGAGGTCGAGATCGTTGTCATCGTAGCCTGCGAATGCGGAGTTAGTGTGAGTGCGGGGTAGTAAATGGTGTGTCGGGACTGGAACAAGGAGCATGGATAGGCGGAGAATGTGGCTACTTCCAGAGCACTTATTGGAAAGGATTGTGCGTAGTTCGAATGTCCACTCGACAGGCACAATAAACCAAAATACGAGACTCACCAAAAGGCTGTTCGATTTCCTCCCCAGCGGCCACAAACCCGAGGTACACAAAGGCGCCGACCGAGACCTGCGCAACAGGTAACAAGATGAATCAACATTGAATCGAGAGTACAGCGATTTAAAGCAGAAGAAGCATGGATGTCGCCCGGATTGCCGGACGCCGGAGACGGCGAAGGCCGACCACAGCCCAAAATACCGAAAAAGCAGTGCTCGTTCGCGGCCTATGGTTTGAGAAAGAATCGAAACAGTACGGACCGCAGGAACCGTATGCCACCCGAAATCACCCACGAGCTGCAGCGGCAGAAGGAACAGGTACAGCCAGACCACGCTGCGCCGCAAATCATCAGTCGGCCAACCTACTGACGATTATCGGCTCGGAGCGACTTACTGGCTGGAGAGCGAGGGTTGGAGGGGTGAGTGGTGAGCGATTGAGAGAGAGATTTTCGAACGAGGAAAAGTTCCGAGTGGGTTGCAGATTTGGTTTCAAATGAGATACAGAATGCCGCAGAGAGAGTCAGGGCGCACCGGATATGCACCGAATAAACACTACATTATCATAAACCTAAAATGATATCAGCGGCGAATCAACGAACAGGTTGAGCTCACAAGGGCAGCGGAGTCGTTAGGATGTGTTCCAGCGCTGAAGGGGCAGCAAATAATGAGCCAACATGGAATCTGTGGAATATAACGCACTAGTCAAACTGCCCTCAAACGTCTGTATGCCGGCAAGCATCGCCCCGAGGCTCGTCCCAGGGACAGTCGCGCGCTCCTCCAGTACGCTCAGCCATTCCGACAGGCAGCGCAGGACCTGGGTAGAGCGTTAGCGTACACCAACCTCCAATAAATATCATAACGGCGGACGAAACGAGTTAAAGAGGCAAGTGTCTGCCGGAATGGCCATGATTTTAAACAGGAAGACGAACGAACCTCCTCCGGCAGGTTCTCCCCAGTCTCAGCCTCCTCCAGCTCCTCAACGCCTTGCCCGCGAATCGGCCCGCTCCACGTACGCATCCGCGACGACTGGTCCTACACGCACCGTCAGCACCTCGCGATTCCTCGCGTAAAATTACCGTTTAACGCACCCGACTCCGTACGCCCTCCTTATTATTGCCTTTCTCGTCCCTCCCTCTCCGCATGCACGCGGTGAGCCAGCGCCCGAGCCCGGCGAAGACGCCCGCGAAGGGGATGACGTCGGGCGCGACGCGCCGGAGGACACCCGCCTCGGGCGCGGGGTTCGAGGCGGGCAGGAGCACGCGTTGGAGGGAGCTCGTTGACGCTGATGCCGAGGCCGATGTGCTGGCTGACCTAAGGCCATCTGCAGTTGTGCTGGCGGGGGTGGAGAGCGTGGGACGCTTCGCGGCGTGTGTTGGCTTGAGGGTGGCGCTGCCGCTTGAGTGCGCGACGCCGGAGGCAGAGGAGACGGAGGCGGGCGGGGGGGTTGCGGTGGATGTAGCAATGGGAGTAGGAGGGGCTATGGCGGAGGCGACAGTGGGGTGCGGGATGTCGGGGTTCGTAGACTGTAGTATCAAATACATCAATAAATCAGGAGAGGCGGGGAAGAGACGCACGTCGTGTAGTGGCCGAACGAGGTCATATAAATCCTCGTAGTAGATGCCGAGCTCGCACCGGAGGTGGTGTTTCAGCGCCACTGCGAAACTGATAGTGCAACGAACCACGGACGAAATGAATACCATACAACGTAGGCGGCGCCGTGTTTGAGGAGGGGGGAATAGACAGCATGCATGAGTGCATGTACAGAATGTTGGAACGAAGCGAGCCACGCACGCTTCGACTAAATCAAGCGCCATGCGTTTCTCCGCCATGACCTTGCCGAGCTCCTGCGGCGTGCGTGGGATGGCGGCGGCGGCGCCCGGAGTGAGGCGCACGGGCACGTGGTACCAGATGAGGCGCCCCATTGTGCGCGCGTTGCGGATGACGTCTGACCACGCCGTACGTCCCATCCAGTAGCGGTCGTATCTGCTTCCTACATTAGATTCAGTCGGACGAGAGTAGGGAGACGCACCCGCTGATCGCGCGGTAGGAGATGACGAAGCCGATTACGACGCCTAGCTCTGTTAGAGAAACGACCGAGGGATTGGGGCGATAGGGGAGACGCACCCATGACTGTCAGCATCACGTTCGGGATCTCGAGCATGGTCTCGGTGACGACTCAGATCCCGACCACAGCCGCCGCGAAGAGGGTGTGCAGTCTTTATTTAGCATGGTGGCAGTGAAATTGGGAGGGAAATAAAGGTTCAACGCGTGAGTGGCAATCGACAAGCGGCGGTGAAAACGCACAGAACCGCCGGCCAGATTTTCCAGATCTTTTTTGGTTCGGAATTGTGTTAGCAGGATTCATGCTCAAAAAGGAATGTACACACGACGCTGCCGCGGCCAAAGTCCACTTCAGAAACGTGTAGGTAGGCTCCTTAGGCACGAACGGCGGGGGTGCGGGGCGCATGGCGGGCAGCAGGGGGTGGTTCCCTGTGAAGGAGCGTTTTCCGTGGACGTGTCTGCTCATCACTGTTTTGCCGCTGGGGTTGCACTTTGTGGTTGAGTGGCGGGGACAGAGTGGGCGGGGAGCGAGGAGAAGAGAAGAGAAGGCGTGACGGTGTGCCAAGACAGATCACGGGTGGCGGTGCCCGCTTAGAGCCGCTTAGATCGGGTGAAGTTTTACTCCGACTCCGACTTCAAGACTCTCGCAGTCGGAGGGACCGAGCAAGGACCGAGAGTCTTACCTCCCCAAGTTAGAATCTATTTTGATGAGCTGTTTATGTAACATCGCCAAACTTTTTTCTCTGTCGGCCAAATATCGACACTTCTCTGGCATGTTCATCGTTGAATTAACACTTTTGGTTCATTAAAGCTGTTGAAATTTCGATTTCCTACTTCGAGTTGAACTAGACAACGGGAAATTTTCATCCGAGACCGTGAACAAAACTTTCAAGTGAGAGGTTGGTCGTCGTATTAATATGGCTGTAATAGTGTAACATTATTATTTGTAACACTACCTCAGCCTTTTCATGATAAATTACACTGCTCCAAGCTATTTGCAGTTTTTACACACAGGTTGGGCCAACTAGGCCGGAATTTACACACCTCATCCATTTCAAAATTACGCAGGTCCCGACATGCCTCGAAACAATACACAACCTCGTGCATCGCTCAGAAAATACCCAGGTTCATATAGCAGGAAAACTGCACACCTTCAACAGTCAGAATAAATTTTGCCGCCCAGTGTTCTCTTCAAATATACAGGTATTCTCCTCTGAAAACAAAAACACACAAGTTTACTCTCCGAAATGCACGGGTCCCTAGAACTTATATCCCTCCTCGGCTTCCGGAATAGGATCAAAAGATCACTCGGTTCAGTCAGAGGTCAAGTCAGAGTAGCGTAGCAGGGGCAAACTGCTAATTCATATAGAATCAGTTCATCGTACTTCGCTGGGATCCTCAGCGTCGTTGATGTCCGCTCTCTGCTTTCACATCCGAAGCTCCTCAAAGTCATTACAAAATTCGTTAAATCAACGGGCAGATCTAGCTGAAGCCCCTGGCTGAGGATCAAGAGAGTGTTGTCCTTGAAGAATATGAGTGGAGGGCAAGCTATGGATTTCACGGCTCGGAAACAGAGGAGCGAGATCACCGATGGTAGAGACGGTGCAGGATCGTGACATCAAGGTTGAACGTACATAATATTCTCATGCACACCAGGGAAAAACCCATCAACGATATCAGGAAGCGCGGGCTGAAGGTATAGGCGACTGCGAGGCAGCCAGCATTCACGGCATCTGTGGGACATCTAAACCCTTCAGTTTCAACACCTCGTTTTCCGAGTCCAAGTGGGAATTTGAGTTCTGATGCCTTAAATGGAAAGGATCAAATTGCTAGTCAAATAACTCATTTTTGAGACCCGACCCCCGGGGCCCTGCTATATTTGCTTATCCCTGCGCTGCGCCTGTCTCTTACTGTACATTAAGGCAGATTGCTGTCACACCATTTCTGTGGCTACAGTGCACCACACCGTAGGAGTAGTAATGCCCCTATGTTGCACTCAAAAACCAGTGCCAAAAGGGAAGTCAGATCCCCGGACGATCAGGAAAGAAGTATAAGTCGAGGTGGTGTGTATTTGGACCACTTAAAACGAGGTGTGCAGTTTATTCAAACTGGAAGGTGCGCAGAAAACCTGAATCTGTGAAGCTGTTTTCTTTGGAATATTCCGTACCTGTGCATTTTCCGGCCGAAGTTGAACCTGTGTTATTTGACAGGGAATTCTCGGTGGTGTGAAATTTTCAATTCCCACAGCTGCACATTTTTCTACCGTTTGGTAACTGTGTAAAAGTATGGGCGATATACTGTCCGAAAAATCAGGGATACAACGGCAAAAAGAAACACATTGATGAGGGCTGTTCAAAAAAAAACACAATGGGAAATACCGAAATTTGACACCATCATCGTTCACGCCCACGTGAGCCAAAAAAAACGCGATGTGTGACAACACGTCAAAAAGACACCTTGGTTCTACAGCTGAGAGGAAAAATACACAATGCGGACTTGGTCCTTTCCACAGGTGCACGGACCCAATATGAGCCCGGAGCGCATGATCACGCCATCGCAATGATTAAAATTTGCATATGATTTAACTGATTACATAGTTGCTTCGCTGGCACGTCTCTTCCCGTCCTCGCCCCACATCCCGCGGAATGGACTTCGATAACCGCGGAAAGTGCCTGAAAGGGGGCTGCACCGCCGGCTGCACTGTTTTCATCCCCAAATCCGGCCCCTCGCCGGACTCTCATCCAGGCCTTGCGCAATGTGCCGTCTGCGATGGGTGTGTGGTAGCTCAGCACGAGCCGCCTCCCCAGGTACGTGGATGGTATCCACCAATCCGGCCACATCTTTATTGTACTCAGGCACCATCGAAACCGCACCCGCCACCACCGGTTGCCCCAGCACCTTCTGCTACGTCCACCACCATGAATGGGTCGCGAGGTTTTGCCGCACCACCAAAGGGGCCATTCACCGGCAGTCCATTCCGAGGGCATGCACAGGATCGCCAAGAATCAATTGAGGGCAAACTCCAGGATTCGAATTCAGTGCCTGGAACAGCGTCCAAAGGCGGTAGAAAGTTTTATCCAGCAGAACAGGTGCGAGGATTTGGTGCTAGAACATGCCATGAAAATAATTCCCCCCAGTCCCAGCTCAATGGCGACTTGAACCCGAACGACTCCAAGGGCAAGAAGCGTAAACACAAAACCGTCCCCGACAGCGACACCGATCGGGCCGAAAAACGCCGCATGCCAGCCAAGGGTGTGAAAACACCGGCCAGCAAGGCCTTTACTGTTGTACTGGCTGCGGACACAAAGGCTGTGGCTAAGCGCAAATATCTCAAACCCAGTGCAGCGAAGTAAAGATCAATCTATTCCAATTTGCACATCTAACCACGAACTCAGGCTCATACAACTCAACCGCGAAGGCTACGTTAAGAACGTCAATTTACACGGCGGTAATACTTGGCCGGAGATCACTGAAGCAGTCGAAACGGCTTTTGCGAGCGTTCCAGAGATGGAGACCTATGGTTTCCGTGTCCTTGAAGTCGAAACGAGAGCGGTAAAGACCGCGGCGGGCCGCTTAAGCAAGAAGCAGGTGTTTGGTTTGAAACCCATTGAAGGCGAACTCGGGATGGATGCATGGACACGGTACTCGTTTCCCAGTCTATATGCTGCAATATCTGATGACCTGAAAAGGGCGCTCGCTTTGAGCACCGTGAGGGGTGCCGGAGCAGGCTATAGAAACACTATTTTTATTGCACTCTCTCCCGCCGCTCCCAACCTAAGATTCCCTGGCATCGATCTAACCTTGGACGAACCGGATCGCGACCTGGGAACTGACTCTGAGTGCTCCGAGGACGAAAGTACTAGTGTCGCGACAGGTGTGGAAAGCAACCGCGCTGATAAAACCGGTGGGGACAACGAGGTACGCACAATTTTGCGCTTCCACGTCGTCCGATATTCAAGTGTTTGCAGCGCTTCAGTGCCGCGCACATGGACACAGATACCAGCAACAAGGACCACGGACCAGTTTGTGATTCTACATTCGTAAAATTTCGGCGCTCTCATACACTTCCGCAGAGCACTGGCAACGGACCTGAGAACGAGAAGACTCATTCTCAAGGAGCTTCAGAATCACCGCCGTTTACTGGGTTCTCTGTATGTTATCCTTGCCTAAGCCCGCCGCACAGATGGTCATCACCATTTTGCAGGGAAATTCCGAAACCGACGACGATATGAAACTCGATGATCAGGTGCGCCTTTGCACGAGCTACTGTAGCCAAATTTTAACGGCGTCAAAAGGACAACCACTTTGGATTGTTCGAATCCCCGGATACCTCCGCGTGGGACCCGTTCCCTGCTGCGCACATCAGCCTGCTAAGGGGATTAAGAAATATAACAAAGCCAGACTCCGCGAATCAGCAGCGATGGGTGAGTAAATAAGTTTGATACATGCATAAAAACGATGCCATGCTCACATATTTATTTCAGTGGAAGAGCACACCGCTGCCTCACCTCACTGAATTTAACATGATTCCCCGCTTCTCGCGGATCTAATTGATTCGACGGCGACGGGGCAGATGCATGTGGATGTTTTCTTCACCAAAATCCAGAAGTACGTCGTTAAGCGCCTGGAACCCATGTCCGATTGGCCCTCAACATTGACATTGTTGCGGACGACACCAAGAGTTTGGCAGCGCTCCGTGACGAGTTCACAAAGCTATTCGGTGTTGGTCCAGGGGGAATCTCCATCGTTATACCCGTCCTCTCGTCGCTTTACGAGGGTCTCCGACGAATCAGGGAGCAGAGATTCGTCATGAACCGCGAGTCGCTCAGGACAGAGTATCTTCTTGATGAGACTTCGACGGCCTTGTTGACCTGTCTTACTCACTTTCGTTCCATCTACGATCGATCTCTCTGGGATCCGAAGAACGGCTTCCGAGAGCTCGCCCAAATTCTTGCCAGACATGACGACCAGCTGCCGGTATTTTATTCCATGCTATTCTGTGCCGGCACATAGCTCAATTACGATCGCCACAACAGGTCGGGGACATGCAAAGCCCCATGCACACCCATCTTGATGGAATGAACCTTCAGCAGGACTCCGTTAATACCCTTCGCCACTCTCTCGAGGACGCCTTCGGATCCGCCACTGACCCTGGGCACATGCAGCACACTGCTGTTGTGGGAGGCGAATACGGTCTTCGCCGGTTTTACGAAATCATTGTTGAACCCTTTCTGGACAAGATCAATAGGCCCGACTACGACGATGTTTTGAAACTTCTCAACGACTGCTCTCGCGCTCTAGCCGGGAAATGCGCCAATTATATTAAGGTGAATCATTTTTAGATCCTCGATTTGGAGATGCCCCCTCACAGCAAATCAGACCAAGCCAGGCCACGGGGCGAAACCGAAGTCATCGCCTACGTCTGGTGAAGATGATCCATCTGTAAGTGTCGCATCTGGCAGTTCAAGAGCTGTTTGACCCCAAATATCCAGGGACCACGCACACGAGCGCAAGCGCAAGCTAATGGTACATGTGCCCCTCGTAACACAAAGTAGGATTATTATGACCTCTGTTGCATGCTTGTGAATAATTTTTTCTGCGCGTTCAATAGGAGTGGTCATTTCAAAACGCCTCGTGAAGAGAATGATCAATTTGAGTACGCAGACGAGTTGTACAGCGACACCGCCGAAGGTATATATTTAGAATCCACGCACCTCTGCTGATCTCCGACACCCAGATATGACACGGACTGAGTCCGCTGCTGAAGACTGGTATCGTGACCTAAAACCTGGCCCAGGTATCAAGACGCGTAGGAGGAGAAGACACACAACTGATCATGTCTCGTGTAAGTCCTGCTAACACTCTCTCAATAATTTGGGTTTGACGTTCTTGGCATTCCGCAGCCTCGGATAGTGACGATTACGCTCCACCGAAGTCTAAGCGGAAGGCCCGTTCCAGGCCCGAATACGTGGAGATCGAAACACCCCCTCCCTCTCCGCCGCCCGAACAGTTTACAGAAAAGGACAAACATAAAAAAGACTTGGCAGATGCGGACCTTTTACTTGGGCTTCCAGGATGGTTTCAATTGCGCCGTCGCATCCTCCTCCGTTTCCCTCATCCTGATGCCAAGCAGCGAGACTCGTTGAACAACCTCAATAATCTCGCAACCTCAAATCAGTATAAACACATTAGCACGGTTCGTTTTCTATCCTGGACACATCTCACTGGTTCAAAATTCGCTTTAGGTTTACCATCCGGACCGTAACGTGACACAGAGCGAGAAATGGCGGGAAATCACCGCCAAAATAATGACGGCTGTAAACGGGAAGCGGCGCCCATAAATTACTAGACGGTACTTGTCGCTGGTTCGGATTAAATGCCATAAAATGTGGGGGAACATGAGATCTGGGCAGAACCTTCCTATCGTTAACTACTATTCTCGTCAACCTTCAAATTCAGATTTACACTCCGTCCAGTCAGATTTACCCGCCGTACTTACTTACTCCTGTGCGGCCTATTACTCTGATTCGGACCGCGAAATGTTACGATTTGCAGAAGCTCTTCGTGTTTCATATCCAGCTCTCCCCGTGGCCCACAGTTTTGAATAAATGAGGGAAGCTGCACACAGGTAGGCAGTGCGTACAAGGAGGCTGGGAAGCGTCTTCCGGTGTGTGGTATTATGACCACCAGTAATTGAATCGCAAATTGTCGGTACTGCACGGCGATCTCATCAAGTCGGGAAGATACTTCCACTTTCCGTGTTCAAATCGGTCAGAGCTGGCAAAGAACAGTGGATAAAACGACATGAATCAGGGTTACATTCGAGATTTTAGCAGTAGTACCGCCTCGCAATAAACATCTATCCCCCAATTTTCGTCATTGCGACCGAAATCAAAGTCTGGCATTAGTTCTTGGACCCCCCGCAACTCATCATCATCGTTAACACAAATATCTGCCTCCCGTTCGGCATCGATCCCCACCGGCTCCTGCGAAACAATTTCGGGTTCGCCATGCTGTTCAGTGATTGGTGGAAGTGGTGCCTCTCCATCATAGCCGTAGAGAGGATCTGCGGCAGTGTTCAAATCATCGCCCATGTCGCCTGTCCAATATCCTCGACGGATGGCTGTCTCGCGGCTCAGCTCGAACATGGCGATTGGAGTTTTGTTGCGAGCCGTCCGAACTTTGTGGTGGTTCCAGGCGTCCCGGGTGCGATCCAAGGAGGCCTGAATTCTCGGCTGGAAGACGAGGAACAAGCAAGAACGATGAATTTCGTTCTCCATGTCCAAGAGCCCGGTGTTGCCAAGATAGGTGAAAATTTGGCGGTAGGACTCTAGACTGTCCTTCCGTACATCGCGCCATAATCGCTCGATCCGTACATTATGTAAAGATCTGGAAAAAAGTCAGATTATGCATGATAACAGGAACAGAAACCGACCGTCCACGAAGGTATGCACAATGATCCACACCACAGTGCTGTATCAACAACCGTTCCATCTCGTTGTTCTCTTGTCCAAAATCTCCCCGTCCTCGGCTTGGCCAACCGAACTCCCCCACCGCTTTCAAAAAAATTCCGGACACTGTTTTTGCTCGTTTGTTCGACCGACACTCGAGATATATGATGAGTCTCGAATGTCCATCGATACAACCATGCACCCAAAAACCCCATGGGCGGAGCTTCTCGTTTCCGTCGTTATGCCACAAGGCGTTCGCTCCGCGCACTCGGTACACACGGCGCTTTATAATACCAGACCATCTGAAATTAAGCTCAGGGACTGGAAACAGAGTACAACATGGCGGCGCACCGGACAAGAACTCCGATACGATCCACCCTGCGCAAACTTTCCTGGACTCGCTCCCGCGGAAGATGAACCTCGCGTGCTTCGAGATGGCCGAGGATAATGGTAGTTCCGACAAATGGGTGGGCCAGGGAAATTCGGAGACAAGTTCATCAATCTCATCATCCGTCAGATCCGACCATTCTCGGCGTGCCGTCGGGAGCCCACGGTCCTCCATGTGTTTATACAGCGTAGAGCGTGAAACTCCTATGGCAACAGCAATATCCTGCCAAGTGTTGCCCAAGTCATGAAGTAAAATGGCTCTGTCGAGATCCAGTTCATATGCTGGGCGACCTCGTGCACCAGTACGACGTCGTGGGATATGGGTATGAGGAGGAAGTGGGGGATTGGCTAGGAAGCTATCAAGTGGATGAATTAGGCTGTCCACATAGCCAATGAGATGTTGGAGGTCCGCAGGGTCAGAATGTGGGTCATTTAGAGCCATTAAGATCACTCGGACGGCGTTGAGCTGCCTCGATGCTCGCTCAACAGCCGCAGTTTCCACGTTGGGTAGTGAGTCCACCAGGAATTGAGCCTCGTTCGAAATGTTGTGGCACTCCATAAAGAAATGGTGGGCCTCGTCGTGGCGTCCAGGATCGTCCATTGCGGCAGGAAGCAAGAGTGTCGAAGTGTTGTGGGATTGATTGCGATAACATGAGGCCCGTGATCCGGTCGATCACTGATTAACATCAGTGGCGGTACACCTGAAATCACAACGTGTTTTTATTTCTCGATGTCCCGATTGTCATTTTTCCCAACTGCATATCAATGCGTTTTATTGTTGAAGCACTGCTCATTGTGTTTTTTCAGGCGACTCTATGCATTGTCATTTCCCGAAGTCCATCCATTGTCATTTCCTCTCACCTGATGTTTCCATCGTGTCTTTTCCGCAGAAAAACAGGACTCATTGTCGCAAAAAATCGAAAAGTTGATGCATTGTTGCTTTTTATTTTTCGGACAGTATGTGTGCCATATATTGGCTCTTCCCTTCCTGACCTCTGCGCCTACTATTCTATCCCCCCATGTGTCCACGAGTTTGATCTCACGCCATAATTTTGTATCCTTAGGAAATATTTCCCTCGGCACCTGGAGTTAGGTATATTCATGGCTTTCCTATGCCCTCAAATATTTTCAGAATTTATGGACTTGAGCTGCAGAAAGTACGAACCTTCCGATGATGGATCCAGAAGTGGAATCGGTTTTGGCGGGCGTTTTGGCGTGTGGGAAAAGCACATCAAAACCTTCCTTTTCTTTTCTTTTGTACGTTGTAAGGCTCAGATTCGTCCAAGATTTCATCCAGCGATTTTTATAGCATGTACACACATCCCTGAATTTTATCGGAGGGCCCGAGTTCGAGATGCGGTCGGGATCAACGATAATTCCACATCAGGGTGTGTGGACACATCAGGGTATAGAATAGTATGGGACCCCACAATGCACCGTGGCCCATCGGGCATCCACATCCACTACCTTTACAGTCGTACCTTCCCTGCGTCTGCTACTAGCTTAACACTTATCCCATCACCGACGGCAACATCTCCCTTCAGCGCCCCTCCGCATCTCGACGGTGTGCAGGCTGCGCGAGGCGGGGGCCCATTTGTTGCAAGGTCCGCACTAATGGTAATACTCTTCGATTGTACTGCAACACCAACCGTTCGTGTCAACACCACGCGCCGCGCGTAAAAGCTTCTGCGGCCTGATCGTTCCAACCAACCGACCGACCGGCACGGTCTACATGATCTACATGCTGTATGCATTTTCATTTCGCCGTGTGTGTCGCTGAATTGAAGTCCCCGGATTCCAGGATCCCACACGCGACACAGAGAGGCAACGACCTCGCGCCTCAACAAGCAGTTCGTCATCATCAACTTCCTGTTCCTCTGCTGGGCCCTCTCCGGTGCGCTCTCCTCGCTCCGCACTGCCTTGATTTAAACTCCATTTCATTTGGAATGCAATCGGTATGGTCCCCCTGACCGTCGGCGCGGGCATCAAGCCCACCCTCACGCAATGCTTTTCCACGCGCTTCGTGAGCTCGAAATACATTACCCTCGGGCTGGACGCTGCCCCCCCCGTTCGCGCTCATCCTCATGCGTGCGTTTGATCCTTCCTTGTTCAATAATGCACGGATAAGTTATGTATGTCCGCCTAGTGGGAACGATCTCGTGAACAATCTACCGCGGCGTGCGTGCTCTCCAAGTACAAGCTGTGCAGACCCCTCGGCCAACGCGCGCGCCCTGCTTCGTGAGGAGCCAGGGTGCCGCTCGTCGATTTGAATCCGGACTTGATGTGATTCCCCGTCTGTGTATCTCTGGTTTTCTTTTGCGTTTGTACATATACGGACGGACTTGTTTCTGCTTTGTTTCATTGTTGTCCGCTCGCTTATCTATCATCATCAGTCTTCATGGACACCGCACCGGCCAGCGCGCATCTATATTATACATGTCCATACCTACCGCCTAGCTCGGTCACAACCACTAGTCAGAACGTCTGCGCTACCACCGCAATGTGATCCGACTCTGCGAGCCGTCCCGCCCTGAGCGCTGATGCTCTCCCACGCGCGCTGGTCTAGCCAGCGACAAGTAAAGGATATATATATATGTATGCACCGTCTTCGTGGAGCACGCATCTCGCTCCCTCCACTTGCCATCAGAATCCTTGTGGGAGGGCCGGTGGTTCAAACCCACTCAAAAGCGTCCCAAGTTGATCCCGTAATTTTTACTTATATCGAGCAGAGCCCGCGGCTGCCAAAAAATGACGCGGATTCAGTCAGGGATAGGGGTGCGCGTCCGTGTGTCGGTGCAGTGCGAGACTCGCTGGCTCAACTCCAATGCACTCTCTCGGGCTTCTGGAGCGCAAACAATGGGCCTCTTGGCCGACCTTGTGGAGCGCGAGGTGCGAGTCGCTTGCTTCAATTTCGATTGAATGTCAAGCTTCAAGGTCCATATGCGTGGAGGATTCTTCCGCCTTTTAAATTTACTCCTAAATCAAGGCCATTTTCCTCGCAGCGACGAGCAGATCTACGAAGTGTTTCTGGGTTACTGCCCACATATCCCCGCTGATGGCCGCTTCGTTTCCTGCGTGCGGACTCCAAAATCAACATCGGTGCGGGCAGCTAAAATTCCGGGAAACCTGCGAGGCGCTAGTTGCTTGTGTCAGTTCGAGGGGGTCATTTGCCTCAGCTCCCTCGAACCCTCCGTTCAGCCTTGGGAGAATCGATGGCCCTACAAACTGAAGGCATCTGTCGTCAGGGCTTGGAAATCGTGTATTCCAAGAACGGTAAGCGGCCATTCGGTAGATTTGGCTATTTCCTCGGATGGTTCATTTTGTTTACAAACCCTCCCTCATTCAACTCTCAGTTTATTTCTCATTCATCCGTCCCGGCCTTCTCCAATGGGTCTGATTGGATTTTCAATCAACTCATGGCCCTTTCCATGTAGCTCTTCCGCTCAACTGAGCGCTTGTCGCGGTATCTGTTTGGACAACTTCAGATATCACACTAGCAGCCCTGTTCTCAGGTTGGACTGGATTTCTCAAACATCACAGCCTTCGAATTATCGCCATCTAATTTTAGTTGTGGGAAACGGATGGCAACAAAGTCCGCGACATGTGTCAAAAGCTACAGATCTTTATCACTCTCTCTCTCACCACGACTCCCATCCATCTCACACCAAGACCCCCATCTTCTCGGCCCTCGTCCTCACTTGGCCTACCACTGTCACTTGCAGTAGACCCTACATTCAAAAATGTCGACCGCTGGTCCTGCGACCACTCCAAATCTGGGTGTGAGGGTGTTATCTCTTGGTATGCTCCGTATGTTGTGATTCGTCACCCTCATTAACTCCAGCGATTGGCTAGATGGTGGTGGGGTCAGAGTGCTGTCCCAGCTGCTCATACTCGAAAGCATGATGTATCGAGCCCAGCAGAGCCTCGGCCGTGACACGACTCTGTCTCCGTGCGAATATTTCGAGCTCATCGGAGGGAGCGGTATGGGAGGGTAAGTATTTTTTCGCCCTCGAAACTGTCGTCACTGATGTCATTCTTGTAGTGTCATCGCGTTGATGCTGGGCCGCCTGCGCATGTCAATAGCTGACGTACTCTCTGTTTACGAGAAGCTTCGTCCTCAGTCCAAATGGGGAGGCGGAGAGGTCTTCAAAGCCAGCAAGTTTGAGAAAGTTCTCCAGGAAATATTCAGGGCGGAAATGATGAAAAATGACCGTGCTGACGATTGCAAAACGTAAGACCAGCCAGTTGCCGAGATCAGCTCGCTTACATGCATCCCCTCAGCTTTGTGTGCGCCCGAAATGAAATGAATCTGAATGCCGGCATTCCCGAGCTCTTTCGATCATACAACACTCCAGAGGAACCTGCAAGTGGTTGTATGATATGGGAAGCAGCCAGAGCTACCACTGCTACGCCTGACCTGTTCAAACCAGTCGAAATCAATTTGGGCGGGAGGAAACAACGATACTCTGGTGGATCTCTGGGCCACAACAACCCTACCTCTCTAATTCTTGCTGAGGCCAAAGAGATATACCCAACTCGTGCTGTAGTTTTAGTGGCCAGTATTGGCAGCGGCCACCCCGAGACCATCCAGATTCCGGAGTCACGCAGCCCGGGTGATCTT
This sequence comes from Mycena rosella, assembly GCA_029378255.1. Taxonomy (NCBI): domain Eukaryota; kingdom Fungi; phylum Basidiomycota; class Agaricomycetes; order Agaricales; family Mycenaceae; genus Mycena; species Mycena rosella. Next base: position 68,539 of record JARKIE010000374.1, on the reverse strand, counting down.
GCACAGGCCATATCGCAAATCGTGCGGGACTGCGAAAAAACACATGAAGACAATGCCCGCAGATTCCAGGGCATTCCCAATACCTACTTTCGCTTCAATGTTCAGCAGGGTATGCAGCGGCTGGCACCACAAGATTGGGAAAAATCAAGCGAAGTTTCGGCTCACACTGGAGCCTATCTGAGAACACAGGATGTGAAAGCTAAGCTGACACAAGCTGTGAAGGTCCTCCTGAGTGAATACTATGTCTGTCCGATTTTCACAATCTAATTGAGATTGTTCCAGATCCTGTGATTCCAGCATCTGACACCCCTGCATATCTCAAAGTCTGCCCAGCTCCGAGCATCCGTTTCACAGGCAGACAGGACATCCTCCGAAAGATGGTGGAATACTTTGATGCTGATTTCGGTCGACGTCATATTTTCCTGTTGCATGGGCTCGGCGGCTCCGGCAAAAGTCAAGTCGCATTCAAATTTATTGAGCAGTCAGAATCCCGGTACGGTTGATACTTGACCCTACGCTAGAGACTAATGACAGAGTAGGTTCTCCGACATATATTTCGTGGATTGCAGCTCCCAACAAACACTCGAAAATGATCTCGTCACACTCGCTCTCGTCAAGAAACTCGGTAAATCTCCAGATGATAGTCTGCTTTGGCTGTCTCATCAGCACCAAAAATGGTTGATTGTCTTCAATAACGCTGACGACACACATCTCAACCTTGTGCGGTATTTCCCATCCGGCTCTCACGGGAACATCCTAATTACTTCCCGCAATCGCGATCTTCGTCAACATGCAGACACGGAATATAAAGTTGATCGAATGGAAGTCCACGAAGCTGCTGAACTCCTGTTATCAACGGCCAGATACGAAATGACAGAGGCGGAGAATGAGGCAATTGCCAACCGGCTTGTCCAGGTAGTGTATATGCCCATTATAAAATATCTTGGCTAACAAGGAGTTCACAGAGACTTCAGTGCTTGCCCTTGGCGGTGGCACAAGCCGGGGCATATATTGCCTCTTCCAGACGTCTTGACCGATATCTGGAGCTTTATGAAGACACCGCCCAGCGGATCCAGCTCCTGAATAGAAAACCAGTACAATCTGACTACGAATGGTCGGTTTATACCACATGGCAAATCAGCTTCAAGGAGCTGTCCCCACGAGCAGCGGAACTGCTTCAACTATGCTCATTCATCCATCACAGTGGAATAACCGAGGAAATATTCCGACACGCTGCATTATACAAGTTCACAGCAGAAGAGGAAACTCAGTTGAAGGAGCCACTGAAATTCCTGACCAACTTGTTGTCAAGCTCTAGTTCGAAATGGGACTCGCTGAAGTTTATAGCCCTCACAACTGAGCTTGGAGGCTACTCCTTGATTGAGTTCGAAGCTGGTTCGGGGGCCATTACATTCTCAATTCATCCACTCGTCCATGAGTGGTGCCGGACCACACTGGAATCGAAGGCTTCCACCGAACTCTGCATGCAAAAACTGGTGGGGATGTCTCTCTCTGCCACCGACGAATTCCGGTTCGGACACCTCGTTTTCCCCCATCTTGATGCCCTTCTATTCAAGGGCACCGAAGACTCCGCCCGTGAGCCGAACATCCTGGATCTTGCATTTGCGGAGGTGTATCTCAGGATCTATGATGAGGAGGGCAGGTGGAGTGATGGCGTGAAACTGGGGAATTCCGTGTTACAAATGGCAACTCCGGAATTGCAGGAACGCAAAGTTCTCCGGATCCGGCGCTGGCTGGCCCGCATGTATCGGGGACATGGACACTTTGATGAGGCCAAGATACTCGGGGAGCAGGTGTTATCCCGGCTCACTGAATTAGTGGGCGAGCACGACCCGGACACCCTGACAAGCATGGGAAATCTAGCTCTCGCATACTCTGACTTGGGACTGTTCAAGAAAGCGGAGGCACTACAACACACAGTCTTAAACAAGATGAGAGAAATCCGAGGGGACAATCACCCAGACACCGTGTGGCCCATGGCGAATCTAGCCCGGACGTACTCGGATTTGGGACAGTTAAAGGAGGCAGAAGAACTGGAAGCTAGGGTGCTGAATAAGTGCAGGGAAATCCTGGGCCAGAATCATCCACACCCTCCTAGCCATGGGTAATTCTGCGCAGACCTACTCAGCTTTGGGACAGTTCAAGCAGGCAGAGGAACTGAACAAACATATTGAACATGCGTAGAAGATCTGGTGAGGAGCACCCACACACCGCTGGTGGCCATGGGAAATCTAGCGCACACCTACTCGGTTTTGGGACAGTTCAAGCAGGCAGAGGAACTGGAACAAACAGTATTGAACATGCGGAGGGAGATCCTCGGCGAGGAGCACCCAGACACCTCAGGCCATGGCAAATCTAGCCGCGACATACCGGAGTTTGGACAGTCAAAGGAGGCAGAAGAACTGAACTCGGGTCTGGATAAGCGCAGGGAAATCCTGGGCCGGAATCACCCAACACCCTCCTAGCCATGGGAATCTAGCACACACCTACTGGCTTTGGGACAGTTCAAGCAAGCAGAGGAACTGGAACAAACAGTGTTGAAAATGCGTAGGGAGATCCTCGGTGAGGAGCACCCAGACACACTGATGGCCATGGCAAATCTAGCCAGCGACATACCGGAGTTTGGGACAGTCAAAGAGGCAGAAGAACTGAAACTGGGTACTGGATAAGCGCAGGGGAATCCTGGGCCGGAATCACCCAGACACCCTCCTAGCCATGGGAAATCTAGCACACACCTACTCGAATTTGGGACAGTTCAAGCAAGCAGAGGAACTGGAACAAACAGTGTTGAAAATGCGTAGGGAGATCCTCGGTGAGGAGCACCCAGACACACTGATGGCCATGGCAAATCTAGCAGCGACGTACTGGCAATTGGGACAGTCAAAGGAGGCAGAAGAACTGGAAACTCGGGTGCTGAATAAGCGCAGGGAAGTCCTAGGCCAGACTCACCCAGACACTCTCCTAGCCATGGGTAATCTTGCACGCACCTACTCAGCTTTGGGACAGTTCAAGCAGACGGAGGCACTAGAACAAACAGTGTTGAACATGCGGAGGGAGATCCTCGGCGAGGAGCACCCAGAGACACTCAGGGCCATGGCGAATCTAGCTGCGACGTACTCGGATTTGGGACAGTTCAAGCAGGCGGAGGAGCTAGAGGCCAAAGTCTTGAATAAGCGTAGGGAAATCCTGGGCCCGAATCACCCTCACACCCTCCTAGCCATGGGAAATTTAGCGCGTACATACTCAGATCTGGGAAAATTCAAGCCGGCGGAGGCACTGGAACAAACAGTTTTGAACATGCGTAGAGAGATCCTCGGCGAGGAGCACCCAGAGACGCTCAGGGCTATGGCGAATCTAGCCGCGACGTACTCGAATTTGGGACAGTTCAAGCAGGCGGAGGAGCTAGAGATCAAAGTCCTGAATAAGCGTAGGGAAATCCTGGGCCCGAATCACCCACACACCCTCCTGGCCATGGGAAATTTAGCGCGCACATACTCAGATCTGGGAAAGTTCAAGCCGGCGGAGGCACTGGAACAAACAGTGTTGAACATGCGTAGGGAGATCTTCGGCGAGGGGCACCCAGACACCCTCAGTGCCATGGAAAACCTAGCCACGACGTACTCAAATTTGGGACGATCGAAGGAAGCCGAAGACTTGACAGATGCAGTCGCCAACCTCCGCAGGAAAGCAGCGAGAGAAGAGCACCCACAGGATTCATCGTAGCATGTGAGATTGGCTCCTTTTGTGACTTGCGATAATGATTGACGACAGATTCACAGGTTTCCTGGGGGAAGATTTCACCACAACTGGGGACCCCGCCGTTTCTCGTAGAGATTGATTGAGATATTCATGTATGTAGTCGTCGACCGAAATTTACACCCAATGGTCCTGGAATTGGAAAGTGGGAGAAGCGGTCTTTGCTGTAAGCGGTAACGAGTGAAGTGTACATACATATGTCTCAGCATATATTGTCTCCAGTTCCGCCCACTCCTCACTCTGCCCTTACTTCAAAGTCATTGACAAGCAGGGTGTGCTGCTGAATAGCACATTCCGCACAGTTACCTTAGCACAAAAAACGGCAGAAAGGCGCAACCACATCTGATCCCGAGGTGTGTTTTTATGATCATGAGCATTTCGGATCGAGCAGAGTTGGCAGTGCAGGACAAGCACGCTAGTTACGAGTACTTATGTAATCATTTATAATCAATTGACATGAGGTTTTGGAGACCTAGGTGAAAAGTGTCCCAATCTATTCGGGTAACAGATTTAGTGGCAGTGCTATTCTCATCAGCGGCTGTGTTGAACACTTTGTAGCGGCTGTCCTTTAAATTCCCTTCATTTATTGTGATTCAATAATGGCAGTGTACAAGTTACATAATGGTAACACTCTTTGTTGTATAGGTTCGGACCTGGTGACGGTCACCTTTTCGTTTTCGCAGGCAGCTCATTTCCCTCCATTGCGTCCTTGATCATGCTTGAATATAATCTGCGAGTAGCGGTTTTGCGTGCCAGATAATCTCGTACATCTCTCTTCTCATTTTTTGAAACAATTTATCCGATTTGTGCGGTAATCACCGTTGGGGCTTTGATTATAATGTACTTGTGTGCTAATAATCACACACTCTTCTGTAGCCCCTCCCCCCTCCCCACACTTGCCTTCCTGTAGTGTCCTCTAAAGTCAGGTGGCAGGGCTCCAGGTTCATCTGGTATTCGTGTTTCAGCATACACTGGGTTCCGTGGGTCCGGAGACAAAGGCTGTGTCCCTTGACTGACATGTGCCAACGTGCCGAAAAACACTGCATCACCGTGACGGCGATCAGACGTGCGTCTCCATGCACCGACCGACATGGGTCGGCGAACCCCGACTCCTTGCGTCTGCACTGTTCGGTCCACACTGGGTGTACCTTGCTCGCAGCCCGCTCCGGCCCCCAGATTTCTTCCACTGTGCTACCTACTCCCACTGTGCTTGCCACAACATGTATTGATATTAATGATCATCACGAAAGTTTAAACCTGATGATGCCGTCGCCACGGCCAGCAATTGCTGATGCCCTAGTCGGTGATAAGCCGGCTCAGTGACCAGCGGTGAAATCTTTAGATTTTGCCTCTGATCACAGGTGCTTCATATTAGTGATTCGTTGGCTTGGCTTGGCCCGGAAACCATGGCTCAGGCTTGGCTTCACCTGGCTCAGGCTTCAAAAATCCCAAGCCAAAGCCAAAGCCAGGGATCCTGGCCTGGCCTGGCCTGGCTTGGTTCAAGCCATGGCTTCGTAACCGGAATCCCCGCAAAGCCTTTATTCGAGTGATTATTCCTCTGCACTATCATCTAAGACACAATCCCAACTATCCTCGTCATCTTCCGAGTTTTCTTCGGCCGCAGTATCCTCCTCGTCCGCCAAGGCATCTTTACGGAACAGTAAATCATGACGCATCAAGCATTTTAATACCTGGAGCGCCTCGACTATATCGCCCTTCAAACGATTACGACGCTTGCTGATCGTGATCCCAGCTGAAGAGAATGCACGTTCGCTCAACACGGAAGACGACATGATGGCAAGGTAATCACGGGCGAGGGATGCCCAAACCGGGTATCGCGCTGCATTCATCTATGAAATTTTGCAGGTCAGCGAGGTCAAAATGTGATAATATTGAAGTTGACTTACACCCCACCACGCAATCGAAGACATGCCATCCGCAACAGCTTCGCGCACGGTCAAATAGAGCAGGAATTCATCGCGCCAGGGCTGCGTGGGATCTGCGTGGTCTGGTGAAGACTCGCCTGAAGCTGAGTCGTCCGATTTGAAGGTGAAGGATCGGCGAAGGGCACTGTTGTTGATTTTTGGGGGTGGCGCGGAGTGGGTAGTGGTCGTCCCCTGCAGTTGGAGATACCTATTCTTGAACTGTGGATACGTCAGCTTATGTGCATGCTGCGACGAATTTACTGTGCTCACCAGTTTCTCCAAATTGCCCTTGGCTTGTGCCTGTAGCTCCTCGGACCAATTCTGCGTGATATGCGCGAGTTTCTTGTCGGGGTTGAGAGCTAAATCCAATCCATCTTAGCACACGGCCATGAATAAGCAATGAAATTACCCATCGCAAGAAGGTACGCATCAGAGTCAGCCGTTTTCTGATAGTATTCATCAACTTTGCTGAGGGCCGCCTCTAACGCTGGCCAAAAGCGCTCGTATCTTGCATCCTCGGATGCTTTCGCCCATTCCGCATGCAAGTCTTCGAGTGCAGGTATCGCGAGATGGAGAGTGGACCGCAGATCTGAGGAAAAAGCGTGCTGAGCTTTCTCCGCACACTACAATCCAATGAGTAAAGAAAGAAGAAAAGAAGCACGAGGGGCAGAAACAAAAGCAAAGCTTACAGCGAGAAGGTTGAGGAACATGTCGACGCGTTCCCATTCATCCGACTTGAGCCGTAGAGCCTCCAGTTTTTCGCGTTTCCCTCCAGTTTCTTCCTGCGCTATTTCAAACACAAATGTATCGACATCCTGGGAGGATATCAGATGGTAGGAACCGGAATATGAAAGGGAGTCGTGTACACGTCTTAATTCCCATCCACGATGGAGCATATGATACGTGGACGACCAGCGAACCTTCGTGTCGAGTACCATCTGCTTTGCAGTCGTTGCAGGATCCGGCCGTGTACGCATCTGTATGCCCCTGAACAGCTCTTTGCGCTTTGGGGAGGAGCGCTCCTGAAATGAAGGCAGTTGAGTGAGCTGCGAGTGCGGGAGATTGTAAATAAATACCTTGACTGCAATAGCCCGGACGAGGCCGATTTCATCACGTACAGGACTGGATGGATCGGGTAGGTGGGCAGTCGGGTCATGCAAATTAAAGTGCGGGGATTGACTATAAGTTGAAATGAGCTTTTGCGTTGCAAGGTTGATGACATGTGCGAGGCAACTTGTGCAGGGATATTAGCCGCAACAACTTGTTTCATAGAATAATCACATACTTAATGCGATGTTCGATTGGATCCCAGGTAAACTTCTTAATTAGCTTAATTCGATGCGCAAACTCGACCAACATAGTGCCATTATTCGCGGCGTTGTCACAAGTAATGTAGCCAGCCTGTCGAATGCGTTAAAAAATGTTGTGTTCATGGGGAGAATGACGTACGCGGCCCACGATACCAAGCCTATCAACGATTTTGTACAAGGTCTGTCCGAGTCTCACACCATGATGGGCATTATTAAGACGTGTGAACCCTAGAATGGCCTCCTGGAGTTTCCAAACCCCTGGCGACACCTCTTCGATCCAGTGACCCGTAACGACAAAATAACCGTCAGTATTATTCGCCTGCCACGCATCACAGGTCAGATGAATCTTGCCCGTCACCTTATCACTCTGTAGAGGAAGCAGTCAATCTTCTTGAATAAGCCGTGAAGAATTAACGCTCACATGGAAGCGCGCGCGAAGCCCATCAAGCTGTTGGTTAAATAGTCTGATAATTTCGTCCCTTGTATTTTTGCTGTCGGGGATCATGACACCGTTGGTGGCCCGAGCAGCGATATTGATCATTTCTCTTTAGAGTTCGGATGTTCGAGAGCGCCGATGGGCTACTTGCGGCTCGGATAAGTGAAAGGTGTTTGCGACACAAAAGGACACTGACTTGATCCGTGGCAATCAGCCAGGCCAGTGCAGCGTCCCGAAAGATTGTATCGCTGTAGGGCACTATCCTTTCGGGTCGTTCCCGCAGGTGTGAGTCTAATTTCTGTTGGTGAATCTTGTGAGCCTCATCTGCGGCCTGTTTTCGCGCCTTGACGTCCGCCTCGAGCCTTGATTCAAAATTGTTCTCCTTGGCCCATTTGTGATATTCATCCTGCACCGGCATAATGGTCAACATGAGATAGATTGAGGCGCTACCTGTATACTTACTGCATGATAGGTCCCCATATGACGCCGATTAGTGGACAGATCCGCAATTGAGCGATCCCTGGGTAAGCATTAGGGAGCATATATTCCAAAGACGGTCGCGCGACATACCCGCAAAGGTTGCAATTCCGATGAAGCTTGTCACCTCCGCGGATTCCTCTTGCGGTAAACGGCAACGAGAAAAAATTATTAACATCGGAGGCAGCACGTTTGGGGGCAGCAGTAGCCGAGGCATCCGGGATAGGCGGCACCTCGATGTCTGCAAGCATCCCGTCGGCACCGACTTTAGTTGGGTCTGAGCGCACCACTGGGCTGGATTTGGATTTGGATTTTTTCGCCCGGCGCCGCGAAGCTGACTGGCAGTAAGCAGACATATCACAACGGAACGGTGATCATACCCTCCATGACTACCCGCCTTGAAGAACCTGTACGATTAAGCAAGAAAGTTCGATGATCTGAGCGAGAGCAACGAACCGGATTTCGTACTGGCTTTTTTGGATGGTCCTGGAACGTCCTCAGAACTGGAATCTTCATCGCTGGAGTCTGTATATTGAACGATGAATTATTTTGACATGCCTACGCGCAGAAGAGGACGAACCATGAACGGTCAAGACCTCCGGAAAGTCAGAATCATCGTCACCATCTTCGACAGTAACACATCCATTCCTGGCTAATGAACGGGTGAAATTTCGGATGTCAATTCAGCGGGTAGTACATACTGCTTCTTCTCTTGGTGGGAACTTCCTCCGTATCGAAAACTGCTTCGCTTGCAGGACGCTTCGACGTCGAAGGAGCGGATGAAGATGCGGGTAATGCCATGCCCATGTTCACATCGACTGAACTGCTGAAGAATTAGATACAGGTGCTGATAGGTCAAGGTCTATACGCACCACAGTACCTCCAATTCCTTGACGATCGATGTCATCTTGACCACCGCAATGTTGAATGAAATGCCGGCCGATTTCCAGTCGATGGACCGAAAGTACTGGAGAACAAGATCCATACCATATTTCCCACGAGAGCTGTAGCGGAAGCGTCCCGATTCGTCGCGACAATCACTGCCGAAGAGGACATCCATGCGGCGAGTGAAGGTCGATGAAGCATTGTTTTTCTCGAAGCCGTTGACGCTAGTAATAACGTGGTGAATCTTGTCCTCGGTGGTCCCCTTAGGGATAGATTTCGGCAGCCGACGGCAGAGGGCCTCGATTTTGTCCAATAGGTCAGAGATGAGGGATACTATAACATGGGAGTCGGTCAGGACGCGTCAACACCATGATGTCTGAGAGATGGGGAACTTACCCGAGTTTGCGAGAGTAGACTGATGTGGGGTAGCCGGTGCTTCGCCATTTCGTGGATCCATAAGTCTCGAGGAGGCGGTTCTGGAACGGTGGCCAACAACAATATTGGCCGGATCTGGCTGGTCGCGGAGACGACTCATGTTGGGAGAGAGCAGAAAAACGGAACATATAGTCACATCTTTTATACCAGTGAGGCCCTAGCTGTGCTGAGTCCGCAGACATCCTGCCATGTTAACCCTCAAGCGAGTCACCGCAAACCCATTTGCCATGTAGGGTGCCCGCAGAAATCAGGCCCGTCAGTACCGCAGTGACCTTGCCCGCTTATGAGAATCACATGGGTCCAAGGTGAGCCGCTCCGCAGAGATATTGCCATGCTCAGTTACATCCCATGTGGAGATTCAGCTTGCGGACGCATAAATGGCCATATCAAGTTACTTGGCATGCGGAGATTCACGGCTTGAGTACTGCGGCGGGACATTCAGGCGCTGCGGACGCATATTTCGGATTCGAGACCTGGAACGGGCAGGGGAAAAACTTGAGCATTCGGTGCCAGTGGAGTCAGAGAGGACGCGTCGCATCACATCAGTCACACCGCCCACCCTTGCCCCGCTTGCCGCCCGCACTTGCCGCAATTGACTTGCTCACGCAACTTGAATGCTCGCTTCTTAAATTCGGTATGGTTGCCTGCCGGGTCTCTTGCACTCTTTTTAATTCCCCGGATGATTCAAATCCCTCTGCACGCACTGGATTCAACTGAATTCTCAAATCTCATCCGACCGCTTGTCTTCGACAATAGTGTGAGTGAAGCCGCTTTCGTTCGTGCGCTCGTCGCATTGACACGGTTGAAATCTCAAGGATCCCATGCATAATCCAACACGATTCCTTCCCCGTCCTTTGCCTTTTCACCGGTGGTCATTGATGTCTTCGGACCCGATATACGCAGAGCTAATCGAGTTGGCTCGGCTGGTTATGCTTATCGAGCCTGCGATCCTTGAAACGCTCTGCTTGGTTGACTTCGGTGTCCATATGCGTCTCGGTTCCTCTCAACACGTTTGGGAGATCAAGGTAAACCGCACATTTTCGGTTGTTTTCATACTGAATATTTGCAGGAGCTGATAGTGTCATTGCGCCGTCGCTTGGGTCTCATGGCTGCAGTCGAGACGGCTGCCATTGCGAAGTCCCTGCGACTGTGTGGTGGTTCCATCAGAACCACTCGGAAGCTCAATTTCACCTGTGCGGGTTGGGGCGAGGACGACGAGTGGGATTCTGATGAGCTTCCAGAATTGATAGATAGTTGGATTGACCTGTAAAATTCAAACACCTCCTGAATTCTCAGCCCGCAACGAGCTGGGATGTCCAACCCGTAAATTCCTGGACAGCGGTGCTGTGGGCCGAAACCACAGAAATGCTTCAATTCAGCTTCGACACGGCCTGTGCCTGACCCAAAGCAAGGGTAAAAATTCCTTACAAGCCATGGCTTCATGGCCTGGCTTGGCTCTGAAAAGTTGAAGCCAGAAGCCAAAGCCAGGTGAAGCCAGCGATCTGGCCTGGCCTGGCCTGACAAAGCCATGGCTTGGCTGGCTTGGTTTCTGGCTTGAAGCCAGGGCCAACGAATCACTACTTCATATTGTATATATGCACTATCATTCTCTTATAAAGGGCTAGTGTGAGACCTGAACAGCTAGCTAGGGAGCTACACATGTGCTGTGGCAGTAGAGCTCTGCTTGGATGATAATACCACTATGGGTTGGATTCCAAGAGAGTGCTTACGCTTTTAGCTAATGATCTACCTAACCATTCTATGATTGAATTGGGGTTCTTCTGCATGTATCCTCATCAAGGGTGGCACATAACATCCATCTAGACAATGGCCGACACAAGGGGGCACTGGCTGCAGGTCGAACCAAGTCAGCAGACTTGTTGTAGTAGTTGCGAGCACATATTGCTCATTTGTGACAGGATCAGTCACGTGATCGCGTTTGGATAAGATGGTTCGGACGATTCGGAATATCTCCGAAAGGGGCGGAGATGTTCGGAATATCTCCGAAAGGGCGGAGATATTCGGGGTATCAGCAGCTGATTGATGCTCCACAATCCGGGCCCATGTAAATCCGGGATGACTCGGAGTGGAGTCTGGGCTGGTCTAGGCTGGTCTAAATGTCCGTCTTGGCACGCACGAGCTCACAAACCATGTGGAACACCTTGGCAAACATTATTTCGACCACAATTGCTGCTACTTTGGACTCAGTCTCTGTACATATATTTATTATCTGCTGCTTTGTAATATTTTCTTATCTCTTGACATGTAAACCCAATTAGGAATCTGTAGATAAGCTTGGAGTATAAATAGGGTAGCTAGTCTCGTAGTTGCACACTGGATCCTGCCCCTCAGGCAGTCAGCTAAACACTGACTGTCTAAGGGATCAGTTTCTTAGTCTGTAGTGCTCAAGGAGGGAGCTCAATAGATTTTGTTGGTTGTTGGATCGCATTTTCCTTGTTTCGCACATAGCTTGTGGCTATTTAAGTTCAAGGAGACTACTATCCAAGCTGTTAGACCTTGCTGCTATCCTAGTGGTCTTGGTTCACTACAAACTACAAGTCTTTTGGTTATTAGCTTTAGCTGTTGCGCATAAACTTGAAATCTATTTGATCAGATGGAATTACATGGGATATAAGACTACAGATTACAAGGGATTGAAGCATACACTGTTGCGACACCATCTGCTTGGATAGGACCAGTTACCTGCGAAGGTTTCAATTATTTGAGTGATATAAGACAAGATAGGAATTTAAGACAGGACAGGACAGGACAGGATAGGACAGGACAGGACAGGATCAGATCGGTTCGAAGGAACAATAGATAGCTTTTGGAGCTGTGGACATTTGGGAGCCACTTTGCCATTAGTTGTAAAATAACCTGTGGAGCTGTGGACTTCAAGCCACTTTGCCACTTGTTATAAAATAAACCTCTTGATCTCCGGATCACCCTTGCATAAAACCAACCTTCCTTACCTTCTGAGATCGCTGTAAGCATCCTAGAACGGTTTTGATCGACTCGAAATCACCTCTAGCTAAAAGCTATTGAAGTGTTAGTAAAGCTACCAAATTGCCACTGCCTAATACCTGGTAGGAACCCCGAACTTGCGCGCTTGGTAGTTGGTGTTGTTGGTGTTGTGTGTGTTGTAGTGTTCACTTTTCAAGTGCGCAGTATAGCATCACATTTCATTGGTGGCTCCGCACCCTGCGTTTCATCGGTGGCACACCAGATCGTTGGGTGCCACCACGCCCATGCTGTGAGGACTGTATATGCTGTGCATATGCCCTCGCATAGCATCATCAGCACAACAGGGATGAAGAAGCACAGTGCAGCTAGATCACCAAATCAGGACACACCTGGAACCGCATTCGGACATCTCCCAAACACACTCCTCGACCTCGGGCACTGACAGGGATGGACCTACGACTAATAATCCACTGCAGACACCATCGATTCGAGCCCACTGAGCCCTTCGGCCTGACTCCTGGTCCAAAATCACATGATTTTCTGTCCACTCTCCAACCTGGCCAAAATCCTTCGATGTGCACCAAATGCCCCAGCACTCCAGCAGCGTGCCTCACTCCAGCACCCGCTTGACACTGCACCAAGGAGCCCCCTGGTCACAGGAAATCACCCGATTTTCACCACACAATAGGCAGCTCTGGCAGTTGTGCCTGTAAAATCACTTGATTTCCTAGCCTCGGACACCCATTTTGGAGTGTGGGCATCGTTGCCGTCCGTTGCCTTCCCTACAGACCCCAGACACGAGGCTGCCGATACATCGCGGGACGTTCTGCCTCCATTTGGGCTTGACTGAAACAAGGGAGCAGTTCTCAGTCCTTTTCAGCACAAAATCACTCATTTCTCAACTCTGAGACCTCAAAATCGCACGATTTTGCCAGTTCAAGCAGGAACCCTATGACTCATTGTGGGAGGGACCACATGGTACTGGGACCTGGGGCTGTGCAAGCCAAAGGTATAAAAGGAACACTATTCTAACACTGTAGACAATGGAATTCCCATGGAAAATCCCCCACAATCAATTTCCTTCCCATACAATCCATTCCCCTCATGCCTCTGTTCCCTTGCCACCAATACACCTGTTTCACCAGCACTACCTGTGCCAAACACATGCAACATATCAAATGTGATCTCGCCCGGTCTTTACTATAAGTTTACATCATCATGTGTTCTACTATAGTAAACTGAGCCTAGGGAGGTAGACACATCCGGTCTACCCATTGTATGCACACCTGTGTGTCCTTGTGTGGTGACCTGTATTGTCCCATGTCGACACAACCTTCGTCTCCGGGCCCCCGGAACGCAGTGATAGTGCCCAATGCGAACGGGTGGTGTTCTTATTCCGGACAAGCCATGGCCATGTCCATTTCAACGCTCAGTTGAGGTTGAAATAATTTTCTGATGAGGCTGCTAGTTAATGGCTTGTTTTGCGCACTTTTTTTAGCGGATGTGGCCAAGCGGTCACGCAAAGTGGTGCATCTCAAACACACAGTTTGTTGTTGCTCATTTGTCTGGGTTGGTGTTAGTGTAAATATAGGCTACTCCGCTCAATTATTCCGACGCGTATATCGTAAACTTCATCCCCATTGAATTCATGGGATGTATTAGTCTTCTTACGATTCAGCTCTGTATGTGTCCCTCTTGAACTATTCCTTCGAGTATTTTGTTAATCTACAGGTTGACGGGATACCAGAGTTTACAATCCAACGTTGCATCAAGATATAGGACATGGAGGCCAAAGGCAATTAAGCTCTCGCTCCCCGCCCATCGCCAAGTGGCTCACGGGCGGCGACCACGGCCCTGAATTTATTCTACGGCATCAAGACTTCCTGGGACAAAGGATCTCCGGGAATGAGCCCTGCGTAGGTCACCGTGCAGACCTACACGGACTTGCGTAGACCTAAGCAGATCTAAGCAGAGCTACGCTGATATCTACGGACCTACACAGATTATGTTTAGTCCAACTACAAACAGCTCTCTGTGTAGTTATATATAAGTATGTGTAGGTGACCTACACAGACGCTAAGTGTAGGACCTTTCGGAACGCAGTGAAGACCATCTATTACGTCTGCGCCGGCATGGGGGACATGCTGAATGCACCCAGCTAATTCCTCCGGAGCTCCACGACGTTTCCCTAGATCGACCTCATCTCCTAGACCTATCGCGCAGGAAATGCCCAAGGCTACATATTTCCGGTGGGCTGCGCGGTACGATGCAGCACTAAATGCCGCATAAACCCGCTCGATCGAGAGACTCCATGGCCAGTCGCGCGTAGTTATAAATGGGGCTGGTCTTCCCCCGTCCGTTCTAACGTTTTCGAGTGGTGCATCGAGGGATATGGGTGGCTGGTTTGGGCCGAGATCGAGAAGTGTTGGCTGACCGGAGTGGGTGGCAACATGTGCCTTGCGGTTGGCACGTCGGGTGGCATCGCGCAGGATTGTTGAGTCACATCTGGGCCCAGTATTCAGGGAACAGGTTGTAATTGCAAGTATCCAGAGCTATGTAAGGCCGACCCCGAGGCCGTCCGGGGTGAACGAATCATTCGGCATATCTGTAACCAAGTCGGACGTTAGGCTGGAAGTGCAGAATAACAACGACTTACTAGTGAGAGCGTCAATCAGAGTCAATAAGAATGCCACGACAACCCATACAATCGAAGCAACATTGGAGAATAACCATGTGTATGTGTGCCTAAGGTCGAGGAAAATCCACAACTCTAACCACCATTCGTCATTCTCCGGAAGCACTATGAGAGAAAACAGCAAAGAGTCGTCTCGAGTAACGTCCAGCGGAGACTGCTGGAGGTTGTTGAGACCAGTTGCCGCGCTCTGGGCATTAGGATAGGAAATGCGAGAGAAACGACGGTAAATCCAGTGAGGGTTCAAGACTGTCAACGTGGCAGAGTACGCTGCGAGTGTGGGACTACCGACCTTTAAAAGGATGGAAATCGCGTTTTCGAACTATGGGCTCTCAGGAAAGCAGGTACATGCACCACTTCAATGACTCACTGCAGTATCTCCACCGAAAGGGAGCTGTGAGATGATAGCTATGAACGGCAGTAACCATGTGCTGTAGGATGTCATTGGTCAAGCATTGGTCCGTCGTTCAGAGTAGATACATACCTGAAAGTGCTAGAAAATTTAACCACCGACCCGACTGTCCACCTCATGGTAATAGGTCTTGGTGATGGCGACGAAGGCCAATTTGGACACCAGTGGATTAAGCCATTAACCGATTATTCTGCAGTTCAATTTATCACTGAGGCGGAACTATTACTCCGGTTTGACCCATCATGCTTATGGCGGTGACGGGGCGAGCCCGGTGCTGGACGGGAGCCGCGCCGAATATTTCGCAGCAGCCACCAGATTATTATGGGAATCAGTGCAAGTACACCCATGATAGGCCCCACAATTCAAGGCAATATGGCGCTGCTGTCCACCCGATGCCAGTGCGCCCGGAGTGGAGCTCGGACTCGTTCCGCTCATCGCAGACGGCGACAAGGTGCTGCTGGGAAGCGGGCCCCAGGACTGTATGCCCATAGTTCCAATGTTATAGGTCGGGAATAGTGCAGAGTCGGGCATCGACATAAATTCGGAGACCGTCGTGAAGACGCCGCTCAACTCGTGTCCGTTCCCACAACGTCGCTGCTTCCATCCGCTTATTCGATCCTAATCGCTGCGATGACTCCGGCGGATGAAGGATCCGTCCATGTGCTGGTGTCATGGTTCAAGGTAGCCCAATTCCCTGCGATGACCGTCAACGTGTTTGTCGTAGCGTTGAGATTTTTCTTTAATTGCTGGACACGGGTCCAGTCTTGTGAGGCCCCGATGTAGGCCTCATCGACATACATAGTGAATTGATTATCCACAGTGATGAGGATCGTCGCGGATTGTGCTCTTCGTCCGACGGGAGAAGTAAAGGTCTTGCGGAATCCAACGGATCCTGGTGCGGCATCGTATGCAGCGTCCGACGTGGACCAAATCCATGTGCCGTTCCAAAGTGGTGGAGCGGTAGGATCCGGAGAGGGGTCCGTCAAAGTCCTCCTCAACGGTGTGATCTCTGAGTACCTGGCAGGACGGGCCACGACAACTTCATGCAGTTTCAAGTAGAATCCTAAATGCAGGGAAGGACGCGTACGCAGTGCAGGAATGAGGCACAAGATTAAGGCAGAAATCAGCGAGATACGGTGCTCTGTCATGAATCAGATTTGCTGTATGAGAGACTGGAGGTCCGACGTACTGCCTGGGACTGACATCGTGCGGGAACTCGTGTGCCGAGGAAATTGTCCGGGAATCCGCACCAGCCCATATTTATGCATTGTGGGAGGCATACGGGAGTCATCAGCTCTCCGAGGTTTCGAACTTCAAGCTGTGAGCGCAGGCGAACAAACTCTTCGATTCAGTGAAGTAATGTCCTTGCCACGATTTAACATTCAGTTGCTGTCAATGGATTGCCACATCCTCGCACTACATGCTCGCGCTGAGTCGCGTATTACTGTATACAGTTTTGAAGATGGAACCACCAATCGTTCGCAGTTCTGCACTGCCAAAGAGCTGTAGTCGGCCCGACTTATATATTTCCCCTCTGCTAAAGATGTTTATTTTGCTTCCCGAGGTCCGGGGCACCGTGGCTCTAGATTGAAGTCAAAGATGACTGCCATTAGCGACGACCATAGCGTCGATTAGACTCGATCAAGGGGGTGTCGGGATTCGAAAAAAGGATATCGGGTCGAAAGGTTTTTTCGAGCCTCCCCGGGACCCCTCCCTCCGTACCACCTGCCATATATGGAAGGATGTATTGGAGTAGTAGGTACGGGAACATCCCGGAACCTTGTAGAACAATCTGACAGTATGTAGAATTATCTGGCATGTTCTATTTAGTATGACTCGGCCATGAGCCCGTATGACTCAGGCTTCTCTGAGCAGTATTTAAGCAGCTGTATTCTGCACTATGCAAAATAACATCTTTATCTTGAACCACTACAACTTTCTGTGTGATTATCTGGCATGCTCACCCGTGCCTAACCTCATCTAAGTAAACTGTGCCAATAGGTTATGGGCCCCGGCCTGAACTTATAATCACACAGTTTATTAGCTACACTATTCTCGTTTGAATACGATTCCACAATCTACCAATCTACGCACTTTCTACTTGGGCATGACCAAACATTCTTCTACTCGGATTTAACTCCTCAATGAGGAAAATTGGATGCCATGGAAGCGTCACATATCGGCGATACTCCGCGACAACAAACTTGAGGGTTACGTTGATGGCTCTGAGGCTTACCCGACGGTCGCTGACCCGACAAAGCCAACTTCAGACGAGAAGAAAGAAATCAAGGCTTGGATCAAAAGTGATGGGAAGGCACAAGGCAAAATTGAGCTTGCTTTGGGAAATTCCCAGATGGTACATATTGCGGGAGCGACTACGGCAACCCAGATGTGGGCACAACTTTGTACTGTCAAAGAAGCCAGAGGTCAGTTAGGAATTATGTCGTATCGACGGAGGCTCTACCGGACGATTGCAGAAGAAGGCGCCGCATTTCAGCTCATATCACTGAGCTTCGCTCTATACAAGAGCAGCTGAACACGATGAACAGCCTGGTATCATACCAAGAGTTCCTCATTGCATTGATCACCTCCCTCCCGGAATCCTGGAACCAATTCACGAGCGCATATCTAGCGGCCAATAATGGTGCGTTGACGACAACGGCACCGGTCGTTTCCTCTTCAACCAGCCTCGGCAGTAATACTGTCATTGTGAGCTCTCACGAGCTCGTTGCCCTCATTCTTGAGGAGTATAGGCGGAAGAAAGAGAAAGCCGGAGAATCTACGGGATCATCAGCATTGTTCGGAAGGAGTCAGAGAACTCATCAGCACAGCAAATCCTCGAACGACATCAATGATGGTTGTTTCAATTGCGGAATCAACGGGCACATAGCCCAGGATTGCTGGAGCAAGGGTGGTGGCAAAGAAGGCCAGCACCCGAAGAAATGCAGCGGTAAAGGTAAAGGGAAATGGAACGGTAAGAAGAAAGGAAATTCTGCTAACCTAGGTACGCAACAAGATTCCGCCGACTCGACCTAAGAAATGTTGTTCACGGCCGCCGCCGCTATCCAATCCGAGAAACCCCACTTCGATTCGCGTCTATCGAGAGACACATGGCTAGCCGATTCCAGCTGTACGGTCCACATCGCCAATAGACGAAACATATTCTCGGATTATACTCCGCTGGAGGGCGAAACCATCAAAGGACTTGGCTACAATTCTGTAAAGGCCCATGGCCGTGGAACTGTTAAACTCGAGAGCTATATTAATGGCCAGAAGGAAACAGTTACCTTATACAACACATTGTACGCACCGACAGCCGCCAATAATCTGCCTTCGATTCCCCGCGTCGATGATGCAGGAGGAGAGCCACATTTCAACACGGAAAGGGAGTATTCGCACCAAGTCTGGGAGACTGTCTACAAGGTAAGAAACATTCCGACTGTACTGGCTTGATAGCCAAGCAGTTGTTGTACGGAACCGAGCCAATGTGGGAGATTCTGAGAAAGCTAACCCCAACAGCTGGACGGCGTGGCATCGCCGTTACGGTCATGTGTCTGACTCAACGTTAGAGCTTCTCGTCAAGAATCAGTCCGTAGAAGGACTTACCATTGATCCCAACACCAGACCCGAATCCGACGAGGAGTGCGAGGCCTGCATTCGGGCCAAAATGCATCGCAAGCCATTCCCTCATAAAGCCCTTCACAGGTCAGAGAACCCAGGAGAAGGCATCCACAGTGACCTATGGGGTCCTGCACAAACACGGTCAACAGAAGGAAATTATTATTATATTTCTTTCATCGATGATGCCAGCCGCAGAATGACTGTCCTGTTCATGAGGAGCAAGGACCGGGCAAAGACCAAAGTCATGGAGCACATCGGGTGGCTGGAACGGCAGTATGGTTATAAGCCAAAGTGGATTCGTGTTGACGAGGGACGGGAATACCTCAATGAGAAGCTCAGGTCAGCACTTGCCGCAAAGGGAATAGAAATTCATTTGACGGCACCTTACTCACAGTCCCAGAACGGCGTTTCTGCGAGACTAAATCGGACACTTGTTGAGCTAGCGCGGGCAATGATAGCAGAGAAAGACTTACCCAAGAGTTTGTGGGGTTTGCTGTCACTCATACCACATATATCCGAAATTGATGCCCGACGAAAGCTCTGCCCAACGGAATAACACCGCATAAGGCATTCAAGAAGGAGAAACCCAATGTATCTCACTTCCAGGAGTTTGGAACACCAGTTTAGATTTTTCGCGAAGACGTTGAAAGCTTATCGAAGCTTGACAAGAGGGCAATCAAACATATATTTTGTGGCCATCTAGACGGCCCAAATGCAGTACGGTACTACGACACAAGGACTCACCACGTCAAAATCTCTCGGAACTTTCAGTTCACCGATCCCTCTATCAAATTCACCGAAATTTCGGATGATGTACCATCCGAGGGGGAAGAACAACAAGAATGCGAATGGCACATCAGCGACACCAGGAAATCAGCCGACAGTTCCGCAAATAGCAACAGCAAACGTACCACCATCCTATGCACCACCGTCTACGCCACTGCCGGCACAGCCGCTTAAGAGCGTGAGCACACCACAGCCGAGATCAGCACCATCAGCACCGTCAACACCTCGTCTCGCAACGGAACATGACCCTAAAGCAAATCAGAATCAGCTTAATCCAATTCCACTCCGCAGATTAACTTGCCCTGTCGCCGATCAGAATTACTTGAAGCTCGGAAATCCCGCCGCTCGCAGAGAGCAAGCTCACCGTCCGAATCGGAGTTCACAAGCTGAACCCGATCCCGTCGCAGAAGACGAGGATAATGTGATCGCACATTTTGCCTATAAGGCCACGCTTGGAGATCTTGACCCAGGTAAGTCCGACATTCCCAAGAGCATAAACGAAGCAAAGGCATCACCTGAATGGCCGCGCTGGGAAGAAGCTATTAAAGCCGAGCTTGACAACTTGAGCACAATGGGTACTGGAATCTTGAAGATTGTCCTGCCGAGAGGAAGCCAGTTGGATGTCGATGGGTATTTGACCTAAAGACAGATCAACAAGGGACTATTGTCCGCTATAAAGCGAGACTGTAGCGAAAGGCTACTCACAAGTTCCTGGCATCGATTATTTCGATACTTTTTCCCCGGTTGTGCGTCTTGAATCCCTCCGAGCGCTCCTCGCAATCGCAGCTGTAAACGACCTCGAAATGAGGCAGTTGGATGTGAAGGGAGCTTACTTGAATGGAGACTTGCAAGAAGAAGTCTTCATGGACCAACCACCAGGTTTCGACGATGGCTCAGGTCGCAAATGCCGTCTTAAGAAGACACTGTATGGCTGAAACAGTCAGGTAGGGAATGGAACCGAAAATTGCATGGAATACTTACCAAGCACGGTTTCGAACGCATTGAAGTTGACCACAGTGTCTATGTTCGCCGAATCAATGATCAGTTCGTGATTATCATGGTCTGGGTCGACGACTTATTGCTATTCAGCAACAATCCCACTATGCTATCAGCCACAGAGACCACACTGAAGCAAGAATCGAATCAATGATCTCGGAGAGCCGAAGAAGCTTATTGGTATCGAGATTTACCGCGATCGCGCAACAAGAACCATCCAGATATCCCAAGAGCATTATATTGAGGAAATCTTGAAGCGTTTTGGATACAAGGATATGTCCACAGTGAAGACACCGATGGACCCGAACATTGTCCTAGAGAAGAACCCCGTCGAGAGCGGGACCACCGACGAGAACGGCCGAAGTTTTGCAGAGCACATGGGCTCGTTGATTTGGCCAGCCAGTATCACTCGTCCAGATATAGCATATGCAGCCGCCAGAATCGGTTCGTACACAAGCAACCCGAGTGCGACACACTGGACAGCAATCAAGAGGATATTTCGCTACATTAAAGGAACGCGTCAGCACCGGATCACTTTCGGAGGACCAAATTTGGACTCTGATCCGAACTCGATTTTCAACCACTATGGCGCGTACAGCGACGCCGATTTCGCCTCGAATCCAGACGATAGCAAATCAGTTTCAGGATATGTATACCTTCTAGCAGGAGGCCCAATCGCTTGGCACTCCAACAAACAGCCCACTGTGGTACTCAGCACCGCCGAGGCGAAATATTCGGCACTTGCCGCTGCAACTCGAGCCGCAATTTGGCTACGATATTTATTTGAGGCATTGCCCTTCAACTTCCCAGCAGAGCCGACATTGATTCACTCTGACAACCAGTCCGCAATATTGATTGCACATGATCCACAGCACCACGCGAGATCGAAACATTTCCGCATCGAGAATCACTTCATTCGGGAATGCATCGAGAATGGTTTGATTAATGTTGAGTATTGCCCGACTAACGAAATGATTGCAGATGTTCTGACGAAGGCATTACCTCGTATGAAGAATGATCAGTTCAGTTCGGACATGGGGATACTGCCAGCTTGAGGGGGAGTATTGGAGTAGTAGGTACGATGGAACTGCCAGTTGTGTGAGCTCGCATGCCTGCAACAGAGATGGAGTAACAAACCCAACGTGTTTCACACCCCTTCTTTGAACACTCGATGACCACAGAGTCGTCTGGTGCTGCTCCAAATTGGCAAAGCCGCCATACGAGATGGGTATGTCTTTGCGATATTTGGTACATGGCAGAGTGCTCATCGCAGTAAATACTGGTGCCCCTGGCTAGACCACATGTCAAATTCTAGTCTGAACATGCACTGGTGCAAATACCTCTTTCTTTTTGTGTTTCGCCATTGGAGAACTGAGTAGCCACTAAGCAAGACGTGAAAATTTTCGTAGGCCGCACGTGGGCGTGATTTCCCGTGATCCGCGCTCCAAATCGGGAAGCTCACGCACTTAATGCGTCCTAACACTGGTTGAACATTTCCAGTTTTTCAGTGAGAAAATTGGTGAAAAACTTTACCCATTTTACAGGAATTCCTCACTGAGAAAATAGGTGAAAAACTCAAAATATTTACAGAACTTTTGATTTTGTCCGGACAGGATCTAGCCTCCGAAAAAAACCGATTTTTCCCCCTGTGGGGCCGGATATGCCTCCAGGAGCGTATAGGAGTGCATAAACACACTTTCCTTGCAGTCTGCCGGTGCCCAGACCTGTTCTAAAATAAATACATCAATCTACTACATATCCTCGTCCAAGTCGTCAAAATCACCACCCGCATCCTTCAACCCTTTCCCGCGGTTGCGAAAGAGAGTCATGGCCGCATTAAAGCCGTTCAACCCTCGATACAGTGTCCTGAAACGTTCCGACTCCTCAACACCAAGCTCCAGGCCTGTGGAGGTGTCTATATACACATGACTTAGATAAGACTCAGGATAAGAATATGGCGGATAAGGACTTCGTTAAAAACAAAACAATAAGGGGAATCGAGCGCGGGGCAGCGGCGAAACAAGTATGTAGTGCAATGCAAGAGATTACAGACCTCTAGAGAGAACAAAAAATCATGCCCACCAGAGGCCCTGCACCCTGAGATTTTGTCCGGCCGCGGGATCTAGCATTTGGCAGCTGGGTCCCAGTTTTTGTCCGTTTAGGATCTAGCCTGGGGAGTCCAAATCTCAAAATTTTGTCCGGCACCGGATCTAGCCTCCAAAGGGATAAACCGGGGTCCTTTTTAAGCTGGAAGGCGCGGCTGTACAAAGGGATACGCGGCCGCAGTATACAGAAGCCGCGTCGTACGTGTCGTGCGGCAGGTGCTGCGCTGTGCTGCGTGTCTACGGCTGGATCCGGAAAGCTGTTGAGAAGGCCGAGTATCTAGATCGGGATAAGAATTCGGGCACGGGCCTCGTTCTTTACCACGAACCCCGGAATCCCCGTTGACTTTTTACACGGCCGGCGGTCATTCGAAGTTGAAAACTGAGGACAATTGGAGAGGACGAGGAAGGGGACAATCCTCTTGGGCCAAGGACAGAAACCCAAATGAGCGAAGGATTTCGGTAAGAGTGCGGATACGGAAACCAGGTGTTGAACAGCCGAATGGGGCTGAGTTCCGCGGAACCTTGACGGAATGGGATGTGTGTGGGCTCCTGCCATGGTTGAACTCGAACAGTCCCTGGGTACTGATGGACAATGGGGCACAAGATACGCCTTCGCTTCGCTCCGGCAGACTAGAGTGTGGTAGTTAGGCCATAGATTTCTTCATTTACTAAACTAAACGCTTATCGGACTGGTGCCGGAGCAAGGAGATAAGAAAAATCGCATATGAATCGAGCATAACCGCAATGCTTTTCTGCATGTGTTGGCGGGCAGTGAACCTGTCTCGCGGTGTGGAGCGTATGAATGGTGCATCAAGGGAAAGGGCACACCCATATCAGAAGAGCGATCACAGTAAATCGGGCATAACTTCCGTTACAGGTTCTTATAAACAGACGGTACAACAATTTCTGACTCGTACCTCGTTCGTTGTATAACTTCCGTGCAGATTCAAAGTTCCTGGCAGATTTTCTTTCGGACTATAGTCTTCCCAGCGGCAGTGTTGCGCCGCAGTCTTGCAGAAGCTTACCGCCGCGCCGCCGTGGGGAACTTTTGCGATCGATCGGTTGATAGCGCAGCGTCAATCCTACCAGCCGCCAGTAAAATAAAACCGTGGGACGTCTTCCGCTGTCAGGTTACCAATGGTGTACCAAGGGAAAAAGAGATCGGACAGAGGCGCTCCATTCCGGTGAAAGTTTTCCCAGCAGACTTTGGTGTTTTGCGTCTACCTTTTAGCGCCGTCTTCTAGGCCGATTTTCAGCACCGGTTCTGCTGTCGCTGCATAGTTCAATTAAGCCGGGGGCCATTACAATCATCTACGTAGCCCGACCTAATTTCCTTTCCGCGTGGACGAATCAGCTCAACATCGTGTCCCAACTGGGCATAATGATTGCACGCCGTGCTTGTAGATCAATTTACAGCAGAGTTCAGCTGGCGATGCATGGCCCAATTAATCTAGATCGCCTCCCAAAAGGGAACTCTGATATCAAGTGTCGCTCTGCTACAGTGTGTGCAGGAGGTAAATGGGATGATACCCACTGCGCAACACCAAAGGGGCGAGAAGACACGGTCAGAACCAGAGAAAGCTATCCCTGCGTGCACAGAAAGTGCCTGCGGGCACGATGGAACTGCGCTGCTGGTCGCAGTTGCTGCGATGAACAGCACCGTAGACAACCGGCATCGTCGGAGCAGAAAAAGCACTGCTAGACCAGATTGGGCCGAGTTCGCCGCGGTGTTGCAGTAAAGTTGAGTTTTCAAGTGCTGGGGCCGGGACCAAGAGGCTGCGAGGTGGCTCAAAAACAGTGGCAGGACGCGTCGACACGGCACGGAAGTAAAAGGCACGCATTCGTTCAAGAACAGTTGGTTAATCAACACAAAATATATGGTGATTTCAGCATTACGGGTAAGGACAATGCGGAGGAAATAAGCGGATTTCACTGGATGAGTGAGATCGCACGCAGGATACAGAAGTCCCGCTAGATCTCAGAGAAATGAGATAAAAAGATACCTCGCAATCTGAAACTGCCCAAACACCGCGGCAGGTCAAGTGCGTCGCCGGTCACAATCCTTTCAGCCGAATCTCCTCGAAGGGGCTCTTCGAGCCGATGGTGTTATCGCAGTCACCGCCGAATGACTCGCGGGGCACGAGGGGCAAGAACATTGAAGAATGGAGAGAAGGGAGAAGGAGGGTCAGAGATCACAGCGCGGAGCATGGCAAATGGTTGCGATCGGAGGAGTGCAGGCTTGAATTGGCGGTATGTTGTCGCTAGCGTTTTGAACCAAAGGGGACTGAAGAAGACCGGCGACCAGGGACCAGCAGATGGGCAAGGAATTTGAAGCAACGGTCAGTAAGATACCAAGACCCAAGAGGTTAGACCCCGCCGAGCATAAGCATGAGAAAAACAGATCGGCGATGGAGACGCAATTGAATCAGACGGCAGACACAATCTTGAGGCGTTGATAATTGAGGATGCACGGCATGAATAGGATCCATATTGAGCGCGTCATGGAAGTAACGGAGCAGATCACGAAACTGGGGAAGTGAATCCGGGACAATTCATAGGGTCCTTTATAAGATCCCTCCGCGTCTAGCCAGCTGGCGCGGCGGTGGGAGACCATTTCCCCAGGGGCAACGCCAGGGAGGCCGCTGAGCCATGAGGTTCGTTCCTTGACCTGGAAAAGCCAGACTGGGATAGAATTTCGCAGAACCCCGCAGTTGAACTGTGCTGCACAGTTGATGTGCTGCGGCGAAGCTTGTGTGCTCCGCCCCACAGCGTGTAGCTCGTCTCGTTTGAGACTGTTTAAATCATATGGGGATATGAATGGGAAAAAAACGAAAAATAACGGGCGATGAGGACAGAGGGCCAGGACAGTGAGCCGAAAGGGATTAGTCCATCCCGAGAAGAGGGTAAGAAACATTTCTGCGGCACCTTGTTCAAGGACAGTTAATAATATTGCTGTGCTCCGCGGTCCGTAGCTGTCGAGGCGGTGTCTTGAGTGGGGAAATAGAGAGGCTATGGGGATATCTGTGAGAAAAGTCAAAAGAAACCCCAAGTAGCGTAGAGGGCCAGCAGAGCGATGCAAAAGTGCCAAGGCCAAATGGGGCACATGCACAGCCGAACGGGCATCTGCTTAAAGAACGGTTAATGACGACACCATGTGAAGCACGACAGAGGAGAGAAGAGGATGGAGATGTGGCTACATGGGGATGAAACCACAACAGTTGCATACGAACGAGGAGCATCTCGTTAAAGAACGGTTAATCCAAAACAGGAGTCATCTTCGGATGGAGTCGAACCACCGGAATTGTACAGTCAATTCAGAACACTGCGGACCACATCACCAAAAATGTCAGAGCCTGTCAAGGGGCATCCGAGGCGCTTCCAAGGGCCGCAAGGCATTGCAAGGCTACTCAAGGCTTGTACCACCCTTGGAAATGCTGTAAAGTGAAGGTTATCTGGCGCAAGGCCTTCCAAGGGTGTACCAGGCTTGACAGCCTTGGAAGGCCTGTTGACCCTCGCAAGGACATTTACAGTCACGGTTTTCTCAAGGATGCCTGACGCAAAAAAGTTTTCAGGGAAGGTGATTTTATATTCGGAATTTTCGCTCTATTGCGATCTCCGTAATCAGCTAGAGCAGTGATCAATTAAATGTGTTTTCACTGGGAGGCGAACCGGCGACCTTCGTAATGCGATAGAATTTATAGAATTTAGCCTAAAGCAACATAACCTCTATACTATGGGATCCTTTGAAGCTGTTATCTGTGGGGTGAATATGCTGCGTTAGGGGATGACATGGGCATACATAAATAGCTCCAAAATATTTCTGCTCGTCGCCACCGCCGAGACAGCGGTCGGAACCGCAGCAATGAACCCCGTAAGGTGCGACATTTATTCAAGTAAAATGGCCGAGAAAGTCGAGGAGCACCCAGATCCAGCAGCCCTTGAGGGGGTGGAGCAAGGCTTCGGTGTGGCTTGGAAGGACCTTGGAAGTGTGTAAAAGGCAGGAGAATGCTGGGCAATTCGGGGCAAGGCTTGGAGAGGCTTGGAAGCGGCTTGCACGACACGTCCAAGCCTGATCGGTGCTTGCCGAGGTCACAAGGCCCTTTCATGGCTTCGACAAATTTGGTGATGTGGCAGGAGCTCGCTCGATTACTCCACGAAGACTTTTCTTGGTTTGATATGTCCCTGGATAACTGCCCGCGATTCCGAACACGAGCGCCGATGCGGCGGCGATGGCCGGTTCAAGCTTGGCTGATCCGAGTACACACTTACAGCCACGCCGTGCCTCTCTCCTGCTGATATCCCTTCACATTGCTCGTGATTTCGATCCGAAGACCGCACCACTCCACTCGCAGCGCCCGTGCCGCCGCCCGCCCCGCACGGCGTCCTCGAGCCCCTGTCCCGCATTCATCTGGCCCGGCGGCTAGCCTCCTCACTCCGCCGTGCGATAAATCCGATGCGCACGGCGTCCTCGCGCCACCCGATACCTCCGCTGCGCCTCTCCCCGCAGACGCAGAGGACGGCGCATTCAGCGTGCTACCTCGCTCGATATAGCGGCGCCAACTCTGTGCTGGGCGAGGCTCCAGCCGCAATTCACGCATCAGCAGCAGAACGCGGGCCAGGCCGCGACGTTGGCCGCGGATCTGCGTGCGCTCCCATGCCATTCGTCTGAGATTAGTCGCTGAACGTGTCCGCAGCGTCCTCACACTCATCTCACGCGCCCGCGGCCCTCTTCGCCTCAGCACGCAGGCGCATGCGGACTCGCTCTGCGCCACCGACTCGCGCTCGACGTTCTCCGCTCCAGGCTCCACCCCTGAATCAAATTTCGCACTGAGCACGCCGCCGGACTCCGCGACGGGGCGAGCATACCACATCCCACCTTCAGGATGCATTTTCAGTTGCTCTGCACCGCGCTAGCAGCGCCCAGCTGTACCGTGACCCCGTTCAACCCGCCGTCGATCCCGCTTGCCATGCGCACGCCGTACCTCTCCACGTGGCTGCCGCAGGGGCAGGGCGTCCCACTCAACGACGCGTGGCCGACGTTCTGAGCAGGGCAGACGGTCGCGTGGACGGGGCTCGCGAAGGTCGACGGGCACAGCTACTGCTTCACGAGCCCTGCCTCTGTCGACGGCGTTTCGTTCATAAAGGCGAGGCAGAAGAGCTTCAATGTACGCGCCTCAAAATGTACGAGGAAGTCAAAGACCAGTCGCAGTGTGCGTTTCTCTTCCTCTCCTTCCTCACGTAATATTCCCGCACGTTCTGACCGGAATTTCTTTCGTGCTTGTAGACGGTTCCCTTCACTAATCCATCCTTAGCGTACGCCACTGCTCTGGTTCACAAACCATCATGCGCGGCCAGTTCCTCAACCACGGCATGCTCACGAACACCAACGACACATTCCTCCGCGCCATCAGCGAGTCGTGGCCCGTCTTCGAGCTCGCGAAGGACCTCGGGAACGTCGGCGGCCTCGCCAAGCGCGACTCGGAATTGAAGGCCTCGGCGCTGTCCATACTCGTCTCCATCGGGAACATCCGCGAGCCCGCGATCAAGTACATGTTGTCGGCGACCATGAACCAGAATCGCAGCCTCTACTTCTGGAGTTGGTTCAACACTGCGGCCGATGTCGTGCGTCCCTCCTTCCCCTCTCCCCACTCCCGATTTATACTTTATATATTTACGACACGGACCTCCACGCAGATCTCCTTCTTCCTCAGCAATTACGCCAACGCCCTAACAACCGCGCTCGCGCTCGACGGGAAGGCCGAGGCGGACGCGGCGAAGATATCGCCAGACTACGCCGGGATCGTTGCGCTCTCGATCCGGCAGCCTCGCCGCGAACAAGCTGACGATCTCGAAGGGCGCGAACGGGAAATGGAACACGTCGGATGTGATGCTGTTCATGAAGGGTGTGTTTCTCTTCCGCAAGTATTGCGTCGGCGCTGATGTGCGGGGTTGTGTAGAAATCTCGAGCGACGGGAACACGAACCCGGTTGGTATGTTGGCTGCGCGATATTCCGTTCATTCGCTCGCTCACCAGCGCTATGTAATGTGTGCTACGCAGACGTGATCTTCCCCGCGTCGCCGATCTTGCTGTACCTCTTCCCCGAGCTCGGGCAGTACCTCCTCGAGCCGCTCTTCCGCTACCAGGTGTCCGGGAAGTATCCGAACAAGTGTGTTCTGCGTTCCTTACTCACATTCCTTACATACAGCTGCTTATGCGTGGTCCGCAGGTGGAGCATCTATTACGACATGGGCTCGCACTAACCTAAGGCGTCCGGGCACCAGGACGGCTGGACGAGACGATGCCGGTGGTTCGTGCGATTTTCCCGTCCCTTGATGTACTCGATGCTCACCGCATTTTGCATTATAGGAAGGTACGCAACTCCGATGTTCATCGTGAATATTCAGGGCGCTAACTGAGTTGCAGAGAGCGGCAACATGCTGATCATGGCGCTCGCCTTTGCGCGCCAGAGGCGACAA
Organism: Mycena rosella; assembly: GCA_029378255.1. Classification (NCBI taxonomy): domain Eukaryota; kingdom Fungi; phylum Basidiomycota; class Agaricomycetes; order Agaricales; family Mycenaceae; genus Mycena; species Mycena rosella. The sequence continues at coordinate 39,241 of JARKIE010000374.1, read as the reverse complement.
CTCGCAGCTCAAGCGATACGTGCGTCCTCCGAGCCCTGTCTCTGTCTCATCCAACTCATGGGCATCCTCAATTCGCATACTTCGCATTCCACAGCGCGGACTCCTCGACCAACGGACACAGTTCCTCATCGAGGACTCACTCATCCCCGCGGGGCAGCTGAGCACCGACGACCTTCGCGGGCCCCCTCGAAAATCAGACGAACCTCGCGATCAAGGGCATCGTCGGCATCGGCGCGATGGCGCAGATCGCGTCGCGCCTCGGGGATAATGCGACGGCGACGAACTATAGCGTGCGTCCCCCTTTGCTTTGCTTGCGCTCCTCTAAATAAGCTGACGGCCAATGTGTGTTGTGTGTTAGTCGATCGCGAAGGACTACGTGCATAAGTGGCAGGTGCTGGCGCAGTCGGCGATGGGCCCGCATTTGACGCTCGCATACGGGCAGTCCGCCACGTGGGGTCTGGTGCGTGTTCTCAGCTGGGCGATATAGCGAACCCGCGCTAATGAAGCGGGAGTGCAGGCGTACAACCTCTTCGGCGACGTCTACCTCGGGCTCAAGCTCTTCCCGCAGTCCGTCTGCGACATGCGTACGTACACCGCGCCGCTTCCGATTTCGATTTCAGTGCTGATTTAGAATTTACAGAGACCGCGTAGTACAAAACTGTCATTAGTGAGCTCTCCTCCCCCCCTCTCCTCCTTTCAACGCTAACCCGCTATCAGACCAATACGGTATCCCCCTCGACGCCCGGCACACGTACACTAAGACAGGCACGCCTCCCTCCCTCCTCACCCTTGGTTGTATTTAGTTTGACGAACACTTTGCTTCCAGACTGGTCGCTCTGGACCGCCGCGATCGTGACGGACCAGGGCTGCGCACCCGGATCATCACCGGGCCCAAGGACTACGTCGGGAACGGGCTGAACAACGTGCCGTTCTCGGACCTGTACGACACCGTTACGGGGGTGCCAGCCGGGTTCCAGGCGCACCCCGTTTCGGGCGGGCATTTGGCGCTGGTGAGCCCTAGCTTTCTGCAAGTGAAGTATGGGGGCTGATGTTGGTTGCAGCTCATTGTGTAAGGAAAAAGGTACAAAAGAACAAGCATCCGCTTCCCCCGCGGGACGTGGGCGCGGTGAACGAAATAATTATTCATGGAATGCATGAAGTAAAGTACGACATTGGGATGACAATGTGACGAGACAGAGAGTTGTGCATGCCATTCGTTCAGGTGCACAGTGGGGTGAACCAAACGGGCCATCACCGTCTTTCCGTATGACTGAGATACCGATTTCTCAAGAGTTGATTTATTTCCGTGAGTGGTATGAAGGAAGATGATATAGAGTGGCGAAGAGATAGCGGAGGCCAGATGAGTGAGTGAGCTGCGTCTCTGCAGAACGCTGAGAGGTACACAACAATAGTCCTGCTGTGAAGTCGACCTGGGAGTGGTAAAGAAGAGCGCGATCGCGGCGGTGACGACATGTTGTGTTGTGATCATGTCGGCAAACAGCGGCAGGCGGCGGCGGCTCTCGGCACGGCAAACGTGCCGGTGTTTGCCTCCAAGCCTCTGAAATGGCGGGAAGAGATCCCATCACCAAAACAGGCGACGGGGCGTCCCAGTCGGTTGGCAGGATGACCCGGTTGTTTGCTCTCCATCAGTGTTTGCCCTGATGTTGCATGTGTTTGGTTTCTGTCCGCATTTGTCCACCTCCTCCTTGGATTGTCAGCCGCGCCAACCGAGTGGGGACGAGTCTACTGTTCCCTTCCTGTCTCGGTAACCCAGACCTCCGGGTGTGATCCCTGCTGTCAATGCCAGTCGGAGTTTTGGAAGAAGGAGATGGCCTTGGCGCACCTGGGCACAGGGTGTAAAATTTTCACAGTATGTGCATCAACGATCACATCTGATCGACACATCTATTAACCGTTCTTTAACGAGATGCTCCTCGTTCCTTGGTATGTGTTATGGTCTTTTCCCCATCGGGATTCATCTCCATCCTGTCTCCTCCCCTCTCGTCCTCCACCTCGGGATCTATACACCACGTGTGAGATATTTGTACTCCATATACAATAGAACTACGGACTACGGAAGATCTCTTTCGGGCTGCGCACGGGACCGCGCAAGAAAAGAAATCAACCGTCATAACGGACCGTAGCAGAAAACCGCATTCGACCCTTTCTGTCGAGGAATACTCCCGCCCTATCCCGTGTGTGTTCCCGGAACGGAGTCATCACGCACCTGCCAATCCATTCTCCGTGGGTCAATTGACCCTCTGCAGTGCATTCCGCAACATACGCAGTCCCTCGCAGCCATTGCGCAGAAATGCACAGTTTCTCGCAGCAACTGCGCACTACCGCGCACAGCAATCCTACGGGTATAAATGGGCCCAAATTGTCTGGTTTCAGTCCTGTGCTCCCTCGCACCCCCACCTGCTCTCTGTAAGATCAAACTATTCAATATGCCAATCATGCTCTGTGACTGCTATGGCACTTCTGTGGCTGTTGCACTGGAATACTGAGGCTTTGACTGGCGTTTTAGTCTCCCCAGCAGACATTTGGTCTGCGTCCTGTCCTCAATTATTGCTTAGTCATGCCAATTCCGATGCCGATCCGATTGCGCGGGAATCATGTCAGCTAGCATACCAAAGATGCCTATGGATGCCTCGGATTGACCGGGCAACGTTTCAGCGGAAGGTCAGATATTTACATGAGAAATTATTTCTGTAGTATGAATTCCATCCTTCTTTTCCCCCGTTTTCCATCCATTGGATCGGGACCGGATTTTGTAAGTTGTGAGCCCCCTTGGTATGGACTCGGAGCGTTTCATTTTAAAGCCTACCGGGACGGGATATTCCACGTAACATTGCCCCAACCTCCCTCCTTTTTTGTCTTCCCATTTGCACAGATAATCAACCACGATGTCGACTCACCGTCCTCTTCGTCAGAAGCCGTCATATTACATATGTGACCGGAAATTTAGTCTACGAGACATCCATTTTATATTTGGAATGATTAAATCTGCACTTCAACTGCTGGAGTGAAGTGAAGGCATGCCTTGTTCCTGATTTATTTATTATAGTATGTCAACTCTGTTTGAGTACGGCTATTACTTTGTTTTCTGACATCCCCTCACTAATTCCTTGCCAGCTGCTTCTCGCGTGGCGTACCAGGCCAATTTGTCACAGTCCAATGGTGAAGGGGTCAAGGCCTGGTGGGCCTAACTCTGACTGAGTGGGGTTCCATGGTGAGTGCCCTTCCTGAGTGGACCCATTTCTTTGCTGATTTAATATATGCGGGTGTGGGCCTTAAAATTATGTACTCTCTTGTTGTTGTACTTAGCTAAATATGTTATGATTGAAGTTGTGTAAAACTTTCAAAAATGTTGCGACGATCATAAAAAATGGCCTTAGCGACAATTGCCGACATGGACTTCCTTTTCGGGATGCGACAGGTTGTTTCCACATGTATGGCGCCAGCAGGTACCCGATGAGTCGGAGTTGAGAAACTTTAAATGTGTATTAAATTTGTCTGTTCTCTTAGTGTGTAATATTACAGATGAAGCGAAGATATCGGGTTTCTTTTTTGTTATATAAATAAAACAAATATAAACATAATAGTAAAGGGGGAAAAAATAGTGCATTAAGACAGAGTCAAACCGCGGGCCTTATGATGCGGCAACAATGGTAGGGGCGGCGAACATAACCACTAGAGTATGCCACCATTAAAGTATATAGAAGGTGATGGTCTATAGCTAGAAGCAGCAGATAATATTCCTGACTGCTTGAGATCCAACACAATCATGCCCAAACAACCGCTACCATCCTGATAAGAGAATTTTGGTTCAAACATACCGAAAAATGCAAGTCTCCAAAAATTAAATTAAATTAAATTGAATTGAATTGAATAGCAAATAACTATGCTTATGACAATGACTTGCATCAAGCTATGTTTAAGTTTTAATATTCTCTTTTTTTTTAAAAAATGCACTAACATTCTCAAATTCTAACAGAAAATACACTAAGTGTGGATGAAGACAGAAGCACCCAGTGCGCATATAGAAAGGATTGGGAGCTCCCGCCAATACCATAAGTGGGGATGGGACCTCCCACCTAACGGCACATGCAGATGGGAGCTCCCATCCATCCCGCAAGTGAGGATGGCAGCTCCCGCCTATACTGTAAATGGGGATGGCAGCTCCCGCCCAAACCACAAGTGGGAGCGGGAGCTCCACCTTAGGGTGGGAGCTCCCGGCCAGTCTATGGGCTCAGTGCAGGAGCTCCTAGCCATGTCGTGTGGGAGCACCCATGCAGTTGTGCATGGGTACATCCAGTGTGCAATGGGGCCTCCCACCGAGGTTAGCTGGGAGCTCCCGCCAGCACCAGTGGAAGCTCCCATATAAGGTGTGTGGAAGCTCCTGCTGGTGTGTTAAAATGTCAGGCGGGAGCATCCAGGGTATTGGACGGGAGCTCCCACAGATGTGTTAGAACATCAGGCGGGAGCATCCGGGGCATTGTAATATGTCTCCGATGGAAGCTCCTGCCGGATGTGCAATGTAGTTAGATACATGTAAGAAGTGAAAGCACAGTTCAAAAGTTGAGGCTGTAATGACACACTGAGCTGTTGTGCTTGACCCAATCCAACAGTTGTACTTCCGACAGCTGTACTGTGATAGCACATTGAGCTGTTCTCAGAGTTTAAAATCCAGAACATCATGGTCAAATATCATGGGCAGTAGTGACTCATCTAATTAAAAAAACATCCCCTGCAGTGGTGGATAAAACAAGCTGTCAACGACGGCTTATAGGTCGACTTGAGTCGTCCAAATAGTAATCCCGCCCGGGGTTTAACAACCCGTCTAGTAACCTGTGCGGTCGCCGAGTAGTAATATGAGACGAACGGCTTCCTCGTTCAGTCCTGGGATGTAAGGCCACGAGTGTCGTACAGGTGGGAACTGGTAAGAGCCGAAGATGGAGTGATATCCGCTGAGGAAGATGATGCGAGGTCGTAGGCAGCGCCGTATGTAGTGCCACAGGTGAGAATCCAGTGTTCCTCGTAATCCCGCAGGAACAAGAGTCAAGCAAAAGTAAAGCCTGAGATTAGACGAGGTAGAATCTAAAGTACAGGAGTTTCTACCTCGGGTTTATATACTAATATAACTAGGAGTCCGATCGTGTCAACCCTATGTGTTGTGTTTCAATATACCCTATGTGAGGCGTAAAGGGCTATTGTTGAAACCGAAGAGGGGTTCGGACGACAGGGATGTGATCGCGAGTTGTCGGAGTATCGCGATCGCACGTTATCCGGCTGCTCGGGATCTGAGGTTTAGCCAGAAAATGTATAGGCGACCGGTATGTGATCGCAAGTTGTCGGGATATCGAGGTCGCGTGTCATCCGTCTTTAGGGATTTGGTGCTATGTGGGACTTGCTGCGACGCGGTCGCGGGATAACACGTTCCCGTGATCGCGGTCTGACCCGGTGTTCAAGATTTGAAAAGCCGGATCATGACACAAGCCCAGAGTACAGAGAATGCACTAATAAGCACCCTACTGTGCATGCTTGTAGGCACCCCCAGAGTGCAGAAAACAGGGGCTATGGGGCCCAAAAATCACCGAAAAAATCCCCCCAGGGGCGGATAAAGCAAGCTGAAAGTACAGGGGAGTGCCCTAATAAACCCCCTACCATGTGTGCTTACAGGTGCCCCCCAGGGTGCAGCAACCAGGGGCTACAGGAGCCCAAAATTGCCAAAGGATCCCCCCTGCAGGGGGCCAATGGGAGGCCCCATCCCGCAGAAATGTATGGAAGCATCCAGAAAGCTTGGGCCAAGGAAGCTCCCAGACAGACTCGGTTGGAAGCTCCCACTGGCATGGGAGCCCCACTATACCCTGGACCCCCCTAGGGTAGTCATCTCTGGTGGGAGCAACCACCCTAGTATGGGTCATATATATGTCTGCCCGAAGTGGCGATGGTGCGCTCAATGCCGTTAACCGGGGTGATCACTCAATGAATCTCGTCCGTATCGGTGGCATCTGGGACAGTCTCAGGGAGCAGAACGGAAAGTTTATGCATTTTCTTGATGAGATCCAGTATAGGCTTGGCTGGAGACAACAATAAGCCAGAAAATCATGTCGTGCAGACTGAGATGCGTGGAAACTCGGACTTACTGGTGAGAGCATTTAGATGAGTAGCACTGGGGGTTTCTGTGTTGGCCGTGTCAGAGATTTTCGAGGCAGATTGTCGATTTCGAACAGGGTGTTTGACAACATTGGTGGAATCTGATGGGTGGTTGGAGGACATTTGAGAGGTGCAACTGCTCAAGAGTGGTTTCTCAGAACGTGTCCTGTCACAAATGTGATGAATTTATACTGAGGTGTGCCAAGCCTTGCACAAGCTTGCGCGAGCCTTGTGCTATGGCTGATTATGGCGGAGTCATCGCTGAAATGCGGACAATACGGAGACACGGAGAGCAGGCAAGGCATACAGACAAAAGAGCAAGAGAGAAAACACGTAATGATGGTAATGCCGATCCAACAGAGCCGATAATCACGTAAAAATGTATTGACGTTCTCAAGTCGCAATACGAGGAGGCTCTCTGGACCTGCCTTGACCCTACAAAATTATTGTTTAAACCATTTATTTACTATTTATTTACCGCTTACAGGGGTCCATAAACTAAACGGAAAAATAAAGAGTTTTTTCCGTTTATAAACGGTGGTATATGGAAACAGTTGGAGCCTGACTCCTGGTGCGTGCCTTTGTTCCCTGCCGTTTGTCCCTCATATGTTCTCGTACAGCTTCTTCCGCCACCCGCTTGGTACTGGCACATTGAGCCCGACGTCCACTTACACTTCGACCTGTTTCTGTACATGCAGGACCACGGGAAGGTGTATGGTACGTCTTCCTTCTCTTTCATTGTGTGGTGTTATGCATGTGCTGCCCGCAGGCTTCAACATCACCACGTACGGCTTCAACAAGACCATCCCGAAGCAGCCACGGCAAGAGCTTCATCAAGCTCCGCCCCGAGCACATCGCCCTCAGCTTCATGAGCGGCGACAGCGGAGAGATGTCATTGTGCGTGCTTCCTGTCACTGGGGAAAATAAGCAATATACAGGCCCTGCATATGCTCAGGATATGCTCAGGATATTACAAACATCCCCAAGATATACCTGCAATATCCAGTGGCCGGATATGCTCTGGATATTAGCTAATATACTGGGGATATCTGGAGCCAGGATATGCTCAGTATATTGGCTAATATCCAGAGCATATCCTTACAATATCCTGAGGTCTGATGGCTACCATATATGGACTCAGGATATGGTCAGGATATCGTAACACAATATGTACAAACAATGTCCAAAATGGAAATAAAGACCTGCCTTGTAAGGAGAAGGCTCAGCCGAGGGCAATTGGGAAAATCAAAGTTAGGGTTAGGGTTTCCTTATAAGTTATATCTTATCTTATCTACCTCCCTATAAGGAAACCCTAACCCTAGCATCAAGTTTGGCTCATGGCTTATGACTGTTGTCAGGGAGAATTAAATCAAGTTTATCAAGAGGAGGAGAGAGAGAGAAAAAAGAGGAAAGAGAGGGAGATTGTAGCATAAATTACTCACCCTGCTAGCCTTTGTTCCTAGCTCAATTTTGCACTCCAGAGGTACCAGAAGCTCAAAAGTTCCAGATAATCAAGTGCGGGTTTGGTGGGTTGATGCAGGAAATCAAGCCAATGTCAGATGGGGACGACTGCCCAAACGAGTTAAGCCCCGGCGAATGAAAATCAAGATATGAATAGCACACCTCGGAGATCAAGGATGTGAGTTCATCGGAGTCGGTCCGACAGCTTCCGGCAATATCCGCACTTGGCGTGACCGAATATAAGTGGGTAAAATGAATGCCTGGCTCGCCCTTCTATTGACCACGCAAGTCGGTGGTGCACAATTATTTTACAACTTTTAGACCCGAACTCCTATTTCTTCCAAGCAGCCCTCATTTTGAGGTCTCTACTAACAGGCGGAGCTGAATGGTCCGTGCACATGATGAGCTCATCAGGATGACTATGTGTGCACTCGCCTCTCCTCAGTCTCTCTGGCCCTTAATGAGCTCTAACTCTCTCCCTGTCTTTGCTCCAAGCATGCTAAATGGTCTCTGAGGTACAAATACCTCCATAAAGCTGTGTAATGGAGCTGCGCTTTCAAATTTTGTTCGCCCTTGCATCACCGCCCTCTTCGACTCCTCAAGTTGCTATTCTCTCCCCGTTTTTCGCGCTCTGTGAATGCTCTGCACAGGCTCTGCCCCGTGCGACTCACTCATCCAACCCAAAAAGAGATTGCGAGGGCAGCTTGTGGATGCTTCCTGTAATACACGGGTGATGAGCAGCTGGATGGAGGCTTCTTTCAAAGCCAGAAATTCGAAAACTGCAAAATAGGGGTTAGTTCAGAGGCAAATGCAGGTGCGACGGAGCTTGCCAGGGCAGTTTTTGAGAAGGCTTAACCTAATCCAGGAGTGGTTGCAAGCCTGATGAAGGCTTCATTGGAAGCTATACATCTGGTCAAAAAGCCTAGAATGTAAAGTAAACCCCACCTCGAAAAAAGTTAGGACCTCCTGAACATTGAAGGAGTGTGAAAAAAAAATCATGTCCCTGAGAGTCCTGGGGGTGCCATATTCTGAGCCACAATGTGGGCCATTAGAAATTGCAAACACTTGCAACTTAGACAGAGTTCGAGTTCAAAAGCCTAGAATGTAAAGTATGCCCACCTCGAAAAAAAAGCTGGGACCTCCTGAACATGGAATGAGTGTGAAAAAAAAGTTTCACATCCCTGGGAGCCCTGGGGGTGCCTTATTCTGAGTCGCAATGTGGGCGATTAGAAATCGCAAACATGTGCAACTTAGACAGAGTTCGAGTTAAGAAGCCTAGAATGTAAGGTACGCCCACCTCGAAAAAAAAGCTGGGACCTCCTGAACATTGAATGAGTGTGAGAAAAAAAATTCATGCCCCTGGAGCCTGGATGGTGCCTTATTCTGAGCCGCAATGGGGCGATCACAAATCGCAAACATGTGCAACTTAGACAGAGTTCGAGTTAAAAAGCCTAGAATGTAAAGTACGCCTATCTCGAAAAAAAAGCTGGGGCCTCCTGAACATTGAATGAGTGTGAAAAAAAAGTTTCACACCCCCGGGGCTAGGGCTGGAACATTATGATTAAATACGGCTGCAGGCCGTACTGTAATGTAATCATATTTAATCATAATCTTCAGGTATTTAATTGTATTTAATGAATGGTAATCAATTACAGTCAGTCCTACTCAAGATGCCCCAGGGTGCTCATGATCAATGAAATTTGGGAATTACGGGGCTGTCTTGGACCAAAGAGAAACATTCCGGCAGTTGCAACTAGTTTTCCGACTCGTTCTGAGTGTTCAACGAAGGCACGTGATCAGTCGCGTTCAAGAAAAGGTCATCAACACAACCAAACTTTTGTGCAAATTTATCCATTATAGAGCTCCAAGTGATCCTAGGAGTTGCTATTGCTATGCAGGGACACTCAGGTGCTGCTATAGACTCCATAAACATGTGTATCTCATGATTCTGAGCCATTTGGGTGTAATTGAATGTAATTGAACATATCAAATTACCTTAAAAATACGCAAGATTATGGCTAAGCTGTATTTAATTGTAATCCTACCATTACAATACATTATAATTGAATGTAATCGTAATCTTATCCAGCCTCACCAGGGGCACGCAGATCTCCACCAGCACCTGTGGTTTGAATGCTAATGTACAATGGCTGACACTATTTAACAGCCATGATGTTCCTGGAGCGCCGAGATCGGCGCACTTGGCCAAATCTGCTCAGACATATCAAAATGCCGACTCCACGGAGTAAGCTCACCCTCTCGTTTTTCGTGCTACTTCGGTGACCAAGCTCTAGCAGTACTACTTTCGCATATCTGGGATTTTCTGCGGACGAGTTGCGGGTCCGTATTTTACCGTTATTGAGCTTCATTCGCCAAACTGATTATTTGCCCTCACAGTGTTATATCTCATTCAAGACGCGTCTCGGGAGAATACACACCACACCTGCCTCTCTGCGTGCATCCCTTTCCATCGGACACACTGGCGTCTTCCTTCCTCGAGTCTTCCATCCAGGCTTGATGATGTGCTTCCAGGAGAAGAATACGAATTCGTAGATGAAGAAGGGCGTGCCGGCAGCTAGAGCTCGCATCCTCCGATTACGAGGAGTGTGCTTTATTAATTAAGGTATGTTGTATCTCGCTCTGAACTTCCAGTTGCTTATTTTGCTTCCAGCTAGATCCTTAACAATGTATCTATCCTACAGCAATCCCAGGATTATTTACGAAGCCTTCGATCGATGCCGTTTGCGAGTCGCCGCATCAAAACCAAGCTCTCGATGGCTGGCTTGACTTTTATGCTCACATTTCTCCCTCCCACCCTTCCCCTTGCAGCTCAGCTCGTGGCCACAATTGGCATGCGCGCAGAGGGCGCGCACCGAGGACCCTGTCTCTTTGCCGTTGGGTTTCCCTGCTCCACTGCCGGGCGCACCTTTTTTGTAGGACGTGCAATCTCCAGCAGCTCATAGTCACCGTCTTGCTCTGCAGATGTGAACACGAAAACCGTTTGATGCGGCTCCGTCCGTGGTACGGGGTGCGCCTCCAGCTGAACAGGCGGTGGTTCGAGGTTGGGTACTGCTGCAATTGCAGCCTGGACGGCACGTCGCGCATCCAACTGCTGGCGCATTGCCATCGGGTTAAATGAGGATAAGTCCACACCCAGCAGTGCTGATAATATATGAGTAGCTGCGCAACTAAGGCCCAAAGAAACACGTACGATCTGCGGTGTAATCAACCTCAACGGGCTCGTGGGTGATTGCAGGGAGAACAACGGCCTTGCGAGATGGGTCCCGAACAAGCTGGTGAATGGGTTCGAGCGCCGCGACATTTTCACCCGTATTCAGTGTTGCTCGCGTTGTTTTCCATTGGATCGATTTTTTGTGGTGCCGTTCAAGTTGCTCTGGTAGTTTGAAGTAGATTCGCTTGCTCTAATCGAGCTCTGCAGGCGACTGCGTAGCAATCTGGCGGTTCCAAAAACGCGCAAATTCATCGTATGTCGTGACCTTGTAGACCTTCTCGGGGGTGGCGCTGGTGTTCAATGGAATGAAGGACACAATGTTTGCCTGGAATAGTTCAAACTCTCGTTGAGTGTGAGCTGGTACAACAGGGGTGGTCGTTCGTTGACGCAACTGAAGGTACCGATAAAGGTTGACCGGCTTTGTGGTGAACTGGGTAAGCGCAAATTGATGGTTGTCGTCGTAGTGCGGCGCAGCAAGAATGTTGGGAGAGGGGAGAATGATGATTTCGTTGGCGCTTGCGAGCTGAGGCGTAGTTGGAATAATTCCAAACGTCTCGGATGTTGCGATTCTAGTAGCGAGGAGCTTCGGTTCGGGGAAAGTGGGCTTCACATCCAGCTGGATAGCTGTTTCGACAATTTCGTCGAGCAACCAAATGTCAAAATGATTGTTCCATTTCAGCCCGGTGCGGTTGTAATGCCCAATCTAAAGGGAATCAGTGATTGATAGAAATCTCGGGAACGAAAGATTTACACGGCGATTCCGGCAATGAAACCAGTTGCCCAATATTGCCTCTGTTAACGCTAACGACGCGTATAGGGAGCCAAAAATCCGACGAATCTGTTTGTGGACCCCGCCTTCCACAGAGTTAGTCCCACGAACAGTGCGATAGAGTTTTAAGCCATCCTTGTCGCAACCAATCCAGTAATAGACTGCTAATCCGGGAGGGTCAGGCAAAAAGCCAAGCCGTGCAGTCTCGATGAGCGCCACGGCCTTTTCCGTGCTTCCTTCGAGAAGAATCTTTTACCATCGGCATCGCGAATGTCTTGGAAGCAGGAGAATAGCACCAGGAGATCTTGCACCAGTTTTTCCGGAGATGGAATATACCGGCGGATACGCCGGTGAAGAGCAGCCTTTTTAGCACGAATCGCATACTCCCAGCTGATGCCCTTCTGCTTCAAGACCTCGCGAACTTTTGCTTCGTCCTCACCATCACGAATGAAGATGCTTTCGCTGAATAGATGTGCGAATTTTTTGTATGCAGGATGCTTTTTGGAGAGTAAGCGTAGACACCGATCCATGAAGTGGTATGCATCATCAAGTACACGACTTGCCAGTGTTTCAGCTGTTTGTGGCTGGTGAAGAATATTCTGAGCATGGTTCACCGAATCGAGCAGGAGTTCCTCGAGGTCGTCAGCAGTTGGTTCAGGAGAATCGCTCTGCGCATTGACACACAATAAGCACGGCAACATTTGGAACGTAAAATTCGAACCATTATATCGTCGTGGCTGTCTTCGTCGCTGCGGGAACCGGATTCAACCTCCAGCTGGAGGTCCGAGCTGATTTCCCGAGCAACTTTGTCTAGATGTGTAGGGGGACCCTGCGCAAGCTGTTCGGCCACAGATGGGATTGAAACCACGGCTGGGGTCCCGAGATCGGGATCGTGGGCGGATTCAGTAGCAGGGTGAGGTGGTTCGGGGGCACGACTGCGAAGCGTACGAGTTTGAACAACCGCATGCTTGCCATTTTCGTTCAGCCATTCCAGAGTCTGGCCGTGTTTTGCTATAATGAATCCCGGCACGAATATTCTAGTAAGCTTGATCACGGAGTAGGCTTGCGTCACGGACACCTTGCCCTGCGTTTTTGGGACAACAAGATAGCCGTCATGCTCCGCGAGCTCCCCCCATGCCTGCGGTTTGTTTCCGATCACCAATGCAACAAGTTGAGCAGGGCGTAGCTGGCTCGGTTGAAGCGGGATCCCCACGGCACCCAATTTCATTAGCGCCTGCTGAACCGACCATGTGCAGTCGACTTCATGTGCAAGGTCATCCACCTGTGAGGTGAGTGGCAGAGACGAAGTGGACACATTGGGTTCACACTGGGGGCAAAAGCCAGTGCATGCGGAAACGACATGCGTCAAGCGCATGTCGTCCGCACTTGGTCGCGTCCTCGGATCAGTGATTGACAAAGGTGTCAATCACCGTTTTGGAACCTTTGTTTTTCAGGGCAAATTCAAAGGAAAAACAAAGGTGCCAAAGAGGTGATTGACACCTTTGTCAATCACTGATCCGAGGACACGACCAAGTGCGGACGACATGCGCTTGACGCATGCCGTTTCCGCATGCGCTGGCTTTTGCCCCCAGTGTCACGGAGCTGGAGATTTAGAACCGCACCGCACAGAGTTGAGAGGGAGCAACTGGCGTCAGCTGCAGCGCCCTTCAACTTTGCGAGCTTCCCCAAATCGACAAGGCTGGATGGTGGAATGGAGAGACCCCACGCAGATGAGAGGTGTTTTGCAGTGGCGGTGATCTCGTGTCCGAATTTAACGATTCGCGGATGAGTGAGCACAGATTTGAGTGCCAGTGGAATCTGCGCCATGAGAGCGATGACCTGGGAAATGATTAATCAATTGCAAATATTCTAGCGAATGTGGCGTACGGAAAAGAAATAGATCGAGGATCTTTCCCGCAGCTGTATAGAGGTAATTTTATCCGCTTCCAGTCGAACCGAAAGTGCAATGTAAATCGAATCTTTCACAGGAAGTGACTGGAGAATAATGTCACAGAGTGTGTCAATGCGATCTGGAGAACTGGCAAAGGACGATGGCCCAGAAAATTTGAACTCGGGGAGATCTCGGAACGGGTTGAGAACGATATGTTGCACGTTTCGCTTGAGGGAAGGAGTTACACTTTCGTGCCAGTTCCGTTCATCTTGAGATATTTTTATTTAGGATCAACACGGCACAAAGAACAAACTTACGACGAGGGTTGTCCGTATAAATTGCTTCTGTTGGGCCATGCACATGTCGGGCAAGCTCAACTTGAGCACGCTCATACATCCCTTGAAGGGCTGCACAATCCTGTGTGAGGGTAAGAGCGTAACATCTGACCTCTTCAGAATCGTTGACCGCATTGTAGAGTGCCGTGTGGATGGGCTCTCCACCAGGCAGCCGACCTTGATGATCCACAGTCTATAAATTGTTAGATAAAGTACGTGTTGAGTTGAAAACTCTACATACTTTGAACGTGTGGTCGGCCTTCAAAATCCTGCCCGACAGCGAGGACATGATTCGATCAATATGGAGCCGGTGCGAAGCAAACCATGAAATGAACATGCTTTTCAGGTATTTTGTGGATGGGGCGTATCCAGCAAAGCCAATACGGTTTTTGAATGAAGAGAACGGAGGGATTTTTGAGGTGCCGCGAAGTCCGTAGTGTAAAGCTGCATGCAAATACATGGCTTCGAGATGGCTGTGGCGAAGATACTTCAGCTCACGGACCATCTTCGAGAACGGGTCAGCGCCAAATCGACCCGCAAAGGTGATCTTCATCATGTCCATTTGCGAGATATCGAGCGCAGAACGATGGCTAATAGCAACTGGAACGAAATTGAAAGAAAGGATTCCGATTGGACAATAAACTTACCTGGAAACCGATCCTGAACAAACCGAGGTAACTGAGCAAGGAAGGATCCACGGATCGGTGCCCTGATATGCTCTCCCGCACTCACGAGTGTTTCCCTCCCGCTAAAAACAGTAATGACGCTTGGTGAGCAGGAAGTAGTCAGAGCCAGATGTTGTGCAGACTCGTTGAGCAATAGGATTCATGTTGTAGCCTATTTTGAGTCGAGTTTGTAATGTTTGAATGAACTACTGCGAGATCACTCACTATGCTTATTCAATGCTTCTCCGCATTCACAGTGGAAACGGTCAGGATGGCCAGGTAGATATTCCGGAAGCCAGAGAAAGATGGGAAGTAGATAGAGCACATCGGGAGAGTAGACACTAGTTGTCGCAGCCTCCTGGAGAGCGAAAATCGGGTCCTTCGGGTGAATCCAGAGCTGGCCTTCGCGATAAACGCGAGGTTGGCCGTGCATTTGTATCTTCTTTTGGACTTTCTCGAGTGTGGTTGCCAGCCATTGGTTGTTGACGGAGTCAGCAGCAGTCTCCGCATTCTGTTGCTCTGTGTCAAGGTTGCTCTCGTCGTCCTCATCTCCGCCATCCACCTCATCATCGAGGAGTGCGGCTCCCACATCATTGTCCCCACCATCCTCAACAGTTTCATCCAAAATGCGCTCTCTCACAAGCTTAGATGGGTCGGAAGTCTGCATGTCAATGTGAAGGTGTGAAACAGCATCGGCAAGGTGTGAAACAGTGTCAGCGGCAGAGATTGGTGCAGAATCTAGACATATTATATTAATATACACTGCAATCTTTTTAATTCATGGTGGAAACTCACCAGTAGCACTCTCAGCCGTCATTGAATGAGTGCCCTGTGGCGCTCGTGTGTACCAAAAGTTCGCGATCCCATGGCCAGAAGATGTTACTTCTTCCCTGGGTTTGTGCTTGGTTGATGTCTTTGCAGGGTTTGCGATAGAGGAATTTGTAGTGTGCGTAGTATGCGCAGAGTTGGAAGAGCCAGAAACAGCAGGTTTATTTTTGGCGCAATTTCGGGACCCTGGTCGCCCAGCGCCCTCTCGCCAGCCTCCGTGGTTGTTTCCTTTCACAGGCGCGTCTTCTGTTGGCATGATCTGTCAAGCTGGGATGACCGCGTGCGAGGTGAGTGTGGCTTAACTCAAAACGTGGACCGTGACAGTAACATCAATCAAGTGACTACATGGCTTATTCCTGATTTGGCATAAGCCAGCAACGGGCTCGGCTCATGAGCCTCAAGTTTCAGATTGCACTTGGCTGAGCCTTCGCCTTACAAGGCAGGTCTTTATTTCCATTTTGGACATTGTTTGTACATGTTGTGTTACGATATCCTGACCATATCCTGAGTCCATATATGGTAGCCATCAGACCTCAGGATATTGTAAGGATATGCTCTGGATATTAGCCAATATACTGAACATATCCTGGCTCCAGATATCCCCAGTATATTAGCTAATATCCTGACCATATCCTGACCATATACAGGGCCTGTATATTGCTTATTGTCCCCAGTGTGTTTTCCTCATGTTCCTCCACTTTCTACTTGCATTACTTGCTTTTTGCGCCCTGCTTGGTACAGGCACGCTTCTGACGTGACCCACCGCACGCCACGCATGCATTCACACTCACGAAGTGACAAGCTTGCACTGGGGGCAATTCCCATAACGGTCAAAAACGAACCGTTGCTGTGACGGTTGGCCAACGGTTAGCTACCGGCTGACCACCGGTTGCTTGGCATGGGCGGTATCAATGATCGCAATGATCTTATCACCGCAGAGACTTCGGCGTTGCCCGCCGCACCTCGCTTTTTACGTCTCGGCGCCGCCAGCCAGCGCTCTTGCTCTGCCAAGGCACCGTTTGCTGCAGTCCTTCTCTCCGCTGAGCGGCTGTATGTCCTCCGTCGCTGAGCCCGCCGTTTGAGCTGACTTTTTTTCCAGTTCGGCTCCTTAACCTCTCGTCCGGCCTTTCCTTCCGATATTGCCAGAAGTTTCTTCGCCGTATCATGTCGTCCGACTCGTCCGACTCGCTGTACTGGATGTGTGTCATTCTCGCATCTAACCGTGGAACGCTCATGGCGCTCGGCATTACACCCATCATCACTTCGGGCATGATGCTGCTCGCCAGCGCGAACCTCATCAACATCGACTTTGGGCTGAAGGAGGACCGGGCGCGCACAGAAAGGTAGGCATGCAACTCATTCCTCCATTTAATTTGATCCCATTACTCTCGCAGTCTTCTCACCTCCTCTTCACCTGGAACGACAAGGGCCACGCTCTGCACGAGGCCTTATGGCGCGACCGCCTCCCCAACGTTATGAACTTCATCACGAGCGCGGCAATCTTCGGTGTCGTCATCTTCAACTTCCCAATGGCATTGTCGGAACACCATGATATACGGGTGCGTCTCGCTCGCTCCCTCAATGTGCGCGCACAGGGAACTGAGACCGCTGCAGCCCGTGCATATTCGACAATAAGGGCTTCGGGTACTACCACCCGCCGGTGCCATACGCCGCCCCATTCGCGTGCGTGCCAACGATATTCGCTTCACAAAACATGATAATAATGCTGCTCCAGTCCGTGAGCTGAGTCCCCGACAAATTGATGCGCCCGTCTTCGTGCCACAGCTCCCTGTGCGCATTCAGACCTCGCGCCTGCCCCCGCCGCCCGAAAGCTCGTGCGTCGCTCCCCACCGATACGTGTATCCGCTAACACCGTGCAGGCCATTGCCCCCCATACCAGGACGAGCAGCCGCAGTACGACCAGTATGCATACTTCACCTCCGGCGTCGACAGCGTCAGACTACCGCCTCCACCACCAAGCGGTGTTCGGCGCGATCGAGACGTGGGTGAGCATCTGGCACCCCAGCGTCGTCACTGTGCACGAGGCGTTCACGATGCATGCGTTCGGCGACCCCAAGGCACAGACACACCTCAAGCTTACGCCGCCGGCGCACCAGCCCGGTAGCCTCCTCCTCACCGCCCCGCCCGATTCAGGTCCGTGCCGCCCCGTGCCTCGCTGCCATCACCAGCTCATGTCGCAGCCGCCCAGCACCGCACCCGCGCTCTGTCACGCCCCGGCCACCCGCTGTACGTCTCCCGCCGTGCTTCATAGAGAAATCCTGATCTGCATACGACAGAACGACGCCGATGGAGCAAGACGTCCTCGCTGCCGAAGTCGCACTGTCCAGCGTCTGCGACGACCTCGCCCGGCAGCGTGCAGACGCCGTGCGCTGCGCCGCCGCCCAAGCCGAAGTACGACGAGCGACAGGGTCACTGAGCAGATGCAGGAGGTAAGTCCCGCGCGTCACGCCGCCGTCCGATGCTTATCGCCCCAGATGAACAACAGCTTCTACCCAGACCCGCAGTACGACACATACGACCCCGCCGCAGAAGGCCACTGCTTTGCGGCGCAGGCCCCGGCTTAACCTGCCGCCGATGCAGATGCAGGTGCCAAAGCGCACTCTGTGGTCGTAAATCGTGCACTCGCGGCTGCTGTCAAGCGCGTGCACGACGCGAGCCAGGCGCTGCATAGATCGACTTCACCAAGGTGCTCATCACCAGGAAGAACCGGTGTGCGGCCCCATCTGCTCCTGCTTGGTTTCGCTGATGCCCGGACGCAGTAACCAGTGGGCAGCGATGACACGTCGCACCCGGGCAGCCCCGCGTTCAGCACGATGAGCCAGCACGATGAGCGTGCCCTCGCCGCTGCCGCCCGCCACGTGTGCGACGCTCCCGGTGCCGTGCCCGTGCAGTTCGCGTGCTACCACTCATCGTCTTCTTCCAGCCGGTCCCTGTACGACGCCTGTGTAACGAGCATCTCGGTGCCGTTGCACAAGCCAGCGTTCGACCATGGCTTGCTGTACCTGTCGGGGCATGCCCCTCGAGTCAAGCATGGGCGTGGGCCCGATTCGGCACCACTGCAGCATGATGTCGTCGCTCTTGCGCAACGGGGAGCTGGTCCGGAGGTCGTCGACGAGCAATGGCAATGGAGCGAGTTTGCGGGTGAAGGGTGGAGCAGCATCGAGTAAGGACTGCATGTGTAACATAAAGCATAATGCATATTTTGACAAACTACATGGTGCGCAACGAAGTGGATATGACCATAATGTGTGAAATCTGCACTTACTCCTCGTCCTCATCCATCCCGTCCTCGTCATCACCATCATCCTCATCCTCATCATCAGCGTCCGCGTTTGCCATCTCCTCCTCCGTCGGCAAATTATACAGTGCGAGTACGTATTTCTTCATGAAGGCCTTTGCGCTCATGGTCTTCCAGTCGGTCTTCGACAAGTGCTCTTCCAGAGGCAGCGCGATGGACCCCTGCGTCGCATATGCTTGGCGCATAGCGGCTGGCATTGCGTTGAAATATTCGGGGTCAAACCAGTCGAGAGCCACTCCTGGCCCAGGGAGGCGCTGCGAGATATCGGAGCCAGTGATGTTGTTCGGGTCGGGGGCGCGCTTGCGCTCCTCCTTCACTTGGGCCGCCAAACCCTGAGCTGAAAACTTCCTAATCCGCCCAGCATCCACCACATCTCGTGTCCAATTCTCGGCCTTTGTGCTGCGCGCGATCTTCTTCTTACGGAGGTAAGTGGTAACCTCCTCAGTTCCAGGCGCGAAGATGGCTTCGTCGTCGGAATTGCATTCCGCTTGTGAGGTCAGTGATTGAACGGCTTTCGGATAACCACTCTCGGTGATGTACACGGTCCTGCTGTCCGTCAACTGTACCATAATCAATAAATTGCTATGCGCAGTAAATGAAATAGCACATACCCGGATGCGACGTGAATAAATTGCTTTATTGGTAGCAACGAGTTCCAACCTGCCCGGCGATTTGACCTCTGCTCTCACTGCTTTCAAGATGTAGGAAAATACAAAGTTTCGGTAGAAATTTGTGAGCAGGACGCGATCCTCCAAGTTGGTGAGATTTGGGCCAAGCCGACTGTAACCATGGTTCGCAGACACATTCTGGAAGGTGGTGACAGCGATACGTTCATGAGCAATGTTGTACATGGAATCAGGACTCCCAAAAATATCAGGATTCCAGTTGTTGATTCCGGACACAATCACGGCAGCGTAGATGGTGCTGAGATTGACATCGCTCATGGCAGCGATATTCTTGGTTATACGGCTGCGGCTGCTGATCGTCTTTGGGTCATTTCGGAAAGCGCGAATTCGCTTTTTGGCATCTTTGTGATTGTACTTGAGGGAGGCGATGAATTGGTCAATCTCCTCTGCTGTCGCAAAGTTTCGCTCGAAGTGATCCATGGCAGCATCATCGGGTGGGGTTGGAAGACTCTTCGAAGTATGCAGACCCCAAAGGACCCTCACATGCAAATCCATGGTGGTCTGGGACAAAGATGAAAGGGCTAAGTGAGAACAAAGAAAGGACAAATAAAATTGTCGCACCTGGAGGGATTTGTCTCCATCATTTACATCTTTTTTATGCAAGTGATATTTGTCTCCCCGCTGTTTCTGTTTACTGGCGGAAGGCATTTTCTTTGACTGTTTGTTTCTTTTTGATGGTGGTGGGGAAGGAGAGATGTCGTCGCGGCTTCTTTTTCGACTGGAACTGCCGGAGCTCGGGCCGGCCCGAGTGGCATTTGGTGTTGTCAGGGGCATAGTTTGGTGGAATTTGGTGGCAAAGGTGAAGAAAGTGCTGCAGGGTGGAGGTCAAGAGAACAAAAATGATGCAGGCATCAAATTTGATCGGTGTTTGTAGCTCATGGTGAGGGGCAGGCAACGCGCACCTCTGCCATGCTTCAAGGTCACGTGACCGCGTCTCACCAGATACTTCCGTTCATGGCCGTTGTATGAAATCAGAGCTGCCTATTGAGACCTAACCGGGTTTATATGCTCTTCATGGTCTTCTGAATTCCCTCAAATTTTCTCAGCAGGGTAGGATCCCAGAATTGAATATAATACCTCTAATTGTGATTTGTACTGATGATGGGGTTTGTGGTGTGTGGGGGGTTTTGGCTGTTAAATGAGTGAAAAGCGAGACTTATAGTAGATGTACATATGGCAACAGGAGAGAATGGCTTCTTAGAATTGTGTGCCATGTGAATCTGTGTCTCACAGTGAATTAAACATTGTGATTAGTTGTATGTTGTCAGACCAAATGTGGCGAGTCAGATTACAGATTTCGCAACTTACAGTGGATGTGCATATAGAATTAGGGGAGAATGGCCTCCTAGAATTGTGTGCCATGTGAATCCGTGTCTCACAGTGGATTAAACCTGGTGATTCATCATTTTTTACAAGACCTTTTTATCAGACCGAATTTGACGTGATTATGATTATGTGTCCCACAGTGAGTTCAACCTTGTTATCCATTGTTTTTTATCGGACCCCAGGTTTGGTGAGTGAGACTAGAAGCCCCAAGTTGCAAGCAATGACCCTGGCTGCCTGAGATTATTCTCGAGACTTCATTCATGGTGTCGCATTCACATAGAATTGTTCCCTGTACCAAAGTTCCAACTGCACTCACACATATGTCCGGAGAAGAAACTTCCGATAAGAAGCCCCAAGTTGCAAGCAATGACCCGGATGGCCTGAAAATATTACCAGGACTGCTTCCATGGTGGTACATTCACATAGAACTGTTTTCTAGACTATAACTCCAACATCACTAACAGGACTGTTGGAATAAAGAAATTGTGAGATACCAGATTGTGGGAATGTAGCACATTGAAAAACAAAAATCAGGGCATGCCTATGCGTGTTCAATATAAACCTGCACCAGTACCAAAAAAGCTACATTAACTACGGCGGCCCCTATTCAATGCCCAGCAGACAACAAGAATGTCCTTCTTGATGCCATATGTTCCCATTGGCCGCCTGTAGACCGTCAAATGTGTCAGAATATGTTCAGGTTCAATCAGAACAAAAGTCAGTGAGGGGCTGGCATCAACAACTGCAGTTTCGAGATATGGCAAATTGTCGAATGGTGTTTTATTGCGAACAGGTCTGTGAACCTCCATCAACATAAATGTTTTCAGATATCCTTTGAGCGGCATTTGCCAGATTTTTTTGATGAATCCTGTGGCTCGAGTGTCTGTCTTTGGCATTTTGAACTGGATGCTGCTGCCAGCTCGGTTAGATTTGAAACAGCTGTATGTATGCCCATCAAGTGTGAAATCTGAAGGCTCCAAAGCATGCCTGGGCATGATAAGAGCCCCTGGGACATAAGGCCAATTTATGTATGCACAAGTATTTCAGAAGTGAGCCATATTCAGAAGGAGTGAGTTCTATTCCACAAGCTAAAATATCTGCAACCTCGACACCAGTCAACAGGGCTGTCGGAACCTTCCAGCGGAAGGGATCCTTGGGGTGTAGTATGGTGGCCAACTTGGCCATAGGTGCAGGGCCAGAGCGCTGACTGTTGTCATTCAAAACACCCTCGAGCAGTGAGCGTCGGCACATTTGTTGTAACATTGTCAAATCAATTTCACCTAGCACAGCTATAAAAATGAGTTTTCTAAAAATCACGAGTGTTATCTTACCGAGATGACGGTTTGTCTTGATCTTTCCCAATCCCCCATTCATTTGTTCTCCTGGGAATTCACTCAGAAGGCCAAGGGGTCCCCAGAATTTCATCTGATCTCCATTATGCATAGCCAGATGATGATTGTGAACTGAATCAAATTTCGGAAATAGTTCTTTTTGAGAGGTTCGATATTGCACATAATGATCCATATATCGGTCTGCCTCCGAGTCTGACGTCAAATAGGATGCAATGATGTTGGTGCATGCTACTAGGTCATAGAAGTTCTTGAGCAACCTGTCTCCAGTGGTCCCTTCTCTCCACCAAATTTCTGGCATGACCAGTGGCAAAATGACGGTGAACAGCACAAGAAGATCCTGGGCTTTCAATTTCCCATGTTTCGCCTCACCGAGGTTCGATGGAGGACGTCCAACCCAGGTAGGAATATCAATGTCCCGTATGCAATTTTGAATCATTGCCAACTCGGCTGGCTTAAAATTGAACACACCAGCAAGATCAGTTGGTAGGAAATCTGTGTCCTCATCATCATCACTATCATCATTATCAAACAGCATTTGTGTGTATGTTGAAGCAGTGGGAGTGTCAGAAGCATCATCATCAACATCCATCCATTCATCTTCATCTTCCTGTTGAGCCTGAGGTGTAGGTGTCCGTGGCCGGTCTAGACCATCAAGTTCCTGTGATGCCTCTGAAGCCTCCGACTCTGAGTACGCCTCATCGTCCTCTGCCTGTTTCAGATCTCGGATGGCTTTCTTTGTGCGGCCAATCCCCCAGAGAATACGGAGATGATGCTGGAGAACACCTTCGAGCCAGTTATGAAGAAAGCCTAGGATAACATCACGAACAGGATCCCATTTGTACACATCATGCATTGGTGTCCAACGCACACCATTTTCCTTCGCAGCTTTAGTTTGATCCTTTAGTGTGCTCAATGCCTTCCAGGCAAGAGCCTGGGCTTGAACAGTCGGGCCATCATGATAGTTCCAATTTCTCCAATCAAGATTGTCAATGTCAGCCTTGCGTGCATGGCAAAATGTGCAGAAGCAATCTGCACTGTGGGACAAATAGCCTGCAACTTTGCGAATAGCCCCCAGATCCACAATGAGAGGAACAAGTCGAGCAAAAACCGATACACATTCAGGATTCTCGTGGGTTTCCAGCTCTTTCCCAAGTTCCGCCAAAGCATTCATAGCCTCGGTGAGGAAAGGAAGTATGTGGGAAATTGTGTAAACATCGGGCGAGCCTGAAGCCGGTATGAGAGCTAAAATAAAAACATTTTCCAGGAGGAAGCGAAGCTCGATGGGAAGGTTCAAACAGTAGAGAACAATGGCACCAACAGATACAACTGTGCCTATGGATCAACAGTCATTAGACACAGTACCAAATTCTGTTGTGAAATATCTCACCAGCAATTTTATTGCCATACGGATTAAACCAATCAATGAAAACCGAAAATACCAAATGATATTTCGTCAAGAGATACGAGCGAAGTCTCCGCCATGCAGGACTATCTTGGATATCATGCATCAAGCCATCTGGCTCCTCCTCGAACCAAGTAGAGGATTTTTGGAAGGATTCCTCCAGAGCAGCCTCAATTTGGGGGCAGGCAAGAAAAAAACGGAGCCAAGATTCAAATGATTGTGTGGCGTACTGGCACTCTGGAACCTGCTTTAAACCCTTTCGGGTCTTCCGCTGTTTCCATAAGCTTGCACCACATTTGCGGGCTTTAGGGGATTTCCGCCATTGGCACACTGCTGGCATTTTGTCTCTGTATGTCTTGTAGCATTTTGGACAGCAGGCTGTGCGGATAATATCGGGCTCAAGACCCATCCCATAGATTGTTCTGATATCTTTCGGAAGAGTGAACACTGGCGCTGGAAATTTATATCCTGCTGAATGAAGTGCACCAAATATCAGCTGCACAGTTGTGGCCACAATGAGCTGCAGTGCCTGTAAAATAATGTTGGAATTGCTGCGGCTAATCCCCAATCGAAGATTAAGCCAAGAGACCAGCAGGCAGCATACATTGATCAGTGGATCCAGCACTACTCCCGCAGTTTTGTTAAAAGTGTCACTGGAATCGAGGATCACTAACCTCTTGTAAAATCCGGAATTACAGGTGTTGGGTGGCCCTCAGGTTTATCATTGCTTCGGTTTGGAGTCGGAATATGAGAGGATCTAGAGATGCCGAGTTTTGCCTTGTGGTCCTGAGACTCATGTTTTGACCGAGTACTGTGGCTGACATTGTGTCCAGGCTGCATGTGTCCATGGACAAGGTGATTTTTTTTGCCGCAGCCCTACGAGGTGCATAGACAGACGGGCATGGCAGGAATGGAAAGAAACCTGTCTTTAACCCCCTTCTTATATGTGTTATCATGCTTCGGATGGCGCTCATGTGCTACCACAGATCATCAAGGACTTGTGTCTTCTTTTTGTGTTGGCAACTTCTATTTGTGTGCAATTTGTGGAGATACACAATCAGGCTGGAGAGAATCTAGAGCCATGAGCAACAGGAAAATCTCAGTCATCTTGCTGTGCTGTTTGAATTATGTATGCATTTCAAATCTATTCAGTACTTCAATGAATTTTGAGGGAATGCGTGGTTCCTCGGGAACTCGATCAGAATCAGTTGGTGATCTTTGATGCAGCATGCCGAAATATGGTGTGAATAGAATCCATGTGATTTCCGGTATTTCGGGAACTTAATTAGAATCAGTTGTTGCCATCTCTGATGCCGCCTATGCCGAAATACTCAACCGGTGGTCAGCCGGTAGCCAACCGTCACAGCGACGGTTGACATTTGACCGTTATGGTAATTGCCCGCAGTGTTGCTGCCTGTCTGCAGCGCTGACTGGCGGTTCCGATGTCATGAGGTGAGCCGTGTTTTTTGCTACGTTGCCTGGGGTCCTAAAATCCGACCAGTTTGGTCACTGGCGCCTCAAAGCCTTCGCCCGGAAGGACTATATGGTGACAATCCGTGGTGCTGATGAAGAAGTAATTTCCGTAGAGCATTTATACCACTGTGTCCACCACGGACACCCAAAATCATGGGGTTCTTGCCCAGTTTATGCTCAGCGAAAAAAGGCACCTGAGGACAACGGCAAGGTTAGAATAGAAGCCGTTGACGATTCCGTGTTGGCCCTCGAAGGATTAATAAAGAATTGAACATAACAGGGTTCGAACCAAGCCAGGGCGTGCATCCAATTACGAAGAAAACACAGCCACAAAATATTCACGCAAATCGAACGGAACTTAGTGGCTGTCCTTTAAAAGCACTTTAAGACAGCCACTATTGAGGTTACAAACTTAGGTCTGTGACAAAAAAGTTGTGAGACCTGGAAAACTCATGATCAATTGATTAAAAACGACTTACCCTGGGCGGTGGTGTTGTTGTTCTCACTTACCGAGGATGTTAACTCTGACCTTTACGCAGTTATTGGAGGCTAACCAATCGTGAGTTGTTCTACTACTGGATTGTACCACCAAAATAAAAATAAATGAAAAGTTAA
Source organism: Mycena rosella (assembly GCA_029378255.1). Lineage (NCBI taxonomy): Eukaryota > Fungi > Basidiomycota > Agaricomycetes > Agaricales > Mycenaceae > Mycena > Mycena rosella. Next base: position 13,728 of record JARKIE010000374.1, on the reverse strand, counting down.
AAACAACTACTAAAGTACTCGTAAACTGGCTGAAAAACACTTGCCTTTAGGTTTCTCAAATTTGCGCTTCGACAATGGGCATTAACTTCGGACATGTTCATTGCAAAATTTGAAGCACGTTCTCACATTTCCCATTCACTTGAATCCCGAAATTCTTCCTGTCCGCTGCCCTGGGAAATAATTCTGGTGCAGCAGCGACAATGAACCCACCTGATCCTCCCGGATCCAGGAACGGTGCAGACGTCTGCCAGTGGGTCTCTTTGTAGATGTGTATCAACAGCGGATCAATACTTGTTCGGGACTTGTTTCACGGACACAGTTGAACATTTCCTACTTCCAGCTTTTCCCATCCGCAATATCCACTGTGGTACTTCGGGAGCCCAGGAATGCAGGAATAGAGCCCTTCTGACGCACAACGCTCAGCGGAGGATAAAGCCCCCAAGGATTACCCACCAGGACCGCGCAGCACTTTCCGTAACCCATTAACCGCCCCCTGCCATTTATAACGTAGCTCAATTCAATGATAAGATTCATTGATCAGATGCATCTAGGCTACCCGGCACAGAAGCGATTTTCGGCACAATCCAACCATATAAAAGGGGTTCTTATTTGTTGCACTGCACAAAAAATTCCAACGCACCACAGACAACCCAGCCCACTACATCGCACGCAGCATGCAGCTCAAACTCGCCGTGGCACTTGTTGCTGCGCTCTTCATCGTTGCCGCTCAGACTCCATACTGATTGCTGTACGTATAATTTTAGCTCACCATTTTCGAGGGCTCCCCATCTGCCCTCTGTAATGTAGTTCGATCCGTGTTATCAAAGTTGGGTTTTTTGATCAATGAAAGTACTGTATACGCACATCCTGGAGTGCGCCCGAGCGTGACAGTTCTCCTCCGTCCATTGGCGTCACTCTATTTATCTGATCCGCCGATGTGGGGCCACATCGGTCATTATTTAGCACATTTTCGCCCCAAAAAACTTGCCAAGAGTACATAGACAACAAAATGTCAGTGTTGACGTGTTGACGGCTGGCGCGGGCCTGGTCATCAAAACGGTCAAGAAAGGGTAAGAGCAACGAGAGTCGATCCGCGATTTGCTTTCCCATGCTCCTCCTGCGTAGATATTGGCCAAGTAGAGTCTTCCAACGGGGCAGAGGAGCTTGCCCGCACCAACGCTACTCTCGGACACACATCCGACCTGGGTTATTATGTCAGAATACGGCATGTCTGGGAGACGTATGTCTGTCCGTAGCTGTCATACTCTGTCATAGGACTCTAATAACCGCACTCAGCGGGCTCAACCTCGGAACCGGGGATGAGCGCGCGGCGACACATCCGCCCCCAATCATAAGAGGCACAGCGACATCTCACAGACGGCTTGTCCATACCTGTTCTTACCTCGCAACAATGTTCCCGCCAAAGTTTGCTGCACTTGTTACTGTGGCTCTCGTCTCCGCCGCTGCCGCTCGACCCGTCGTAACTTCCGGCACGGGTGACACTGCAGGTATGGCGCCGATGCGAGAAGCTGGGTCAGATTTTGAATGCCCTTCAGCAGTAGATTCAGACGCGACGACCGGACGCTTTGCATGGGGGTGGCAGGTCGGTGCCGACTGTATACACACCGACAATTCGCTCACCCCTCGACAGAGCGATTTCCCTGCGCTTGCCGCAGTTGCACCGGTATGAAGACAGAATATGGGTTTACTAAGAATGAACTGACTGTTACGTTGAGATTCCGGACCTTGAAACCAGTAGGTGCTCATAAAGCCTGGTGTGTCAGCTATTTATTGGTATTCAGGCAACCCTAGCAGCTGGCCATCCTGGAATGAAGGTGCGCTTGCTGACGATGCGGTAAGTGGTTATATTCGAGAAAGAGTTGGGGCGTAACTTGCTGAGTTCTGCAGGACGGCGCCGTCGGCGAGAGTAGGTGGTGCCAAAACCAGGCGGCCGCCGTCGACGCCAGTAGGAGCCATAGTAGGTGGTCCCACAACCAAGTGCCCTGCATACTCACCGCCTATTAGCCAACAGCAGCGCCGTCTGGGGCCAACCTCCTGCCGAAGATGCAGTCAGTCCCCAATTTACAATGCTACCAACGAGGCTCGAGCTCACGTCTGCAGGTTACCGAAGATAGCACGGATGAGAAGCGCAACGGGGTCGGCTCGGGTCGGTGTTGATATGACTGACGGTGTAGTACAATTTCCTGATTGTCGTAGGAGGTACTGGGGCTCCAGCCGTCGAAGACCGTGGAGAAGCGGTGCAGAAGCGCAGCGGGGTCGGCACAGGTTGGTCTTGATATGACTGACAATGTGGTATAATGTCCTGATTGTCGTAGGAGGAACTGGGGCTCCAGCCGTCGAAGGCCGTAGAGAAGCGGTGGAGAAGCGCACTGGGGTCGGCGGAGGCAGGTCTTGACATAATTAACTCTGTCGCATAATACCCTATTGGCGCAGGTGGAACTGGGGCTCAAGCACCGCCGAGGGTATGTGTCCATGCGACTTCTGCCATCCGACCCTGATTACCGTTTAGTCAATACATGCCATAGAGTGGGGCACCAGCCTCGCCTCGGGTCGGTCTCCATATTATTCATTCTATCGTGTGATATCCTGATTCTCGTAGGAGGAAGTGGGGCTCCAGTCAGCTGGGCCGTGAACGGAGTCGAGGCAGGTAGGCCTTTATATATCTCGCTCTGATGTGTTATATCCTGATTGCTGTATGTAGAAGAAACGGGGAAGCCACCGTCGCCGAGGGTAGGTGGCCATGCAGCTATTCTCCGATCCGATCTTGATTATCATGTAGTCGATATATGTCCAGCGAGTCGGATCGGGTCGGTCTCCCCATAACTCACTCATTCTGTTATATCCTGATTTCCATAGGAGGAACTGGGGCGCCAGTCGCAGACCGTGGAGAAGCGGGGAATTGACCAAGTGATGTTCCTTTATCGCGCAGTTTCTCTTTTTATGTCGTGATTTCCAGCCTAGCGCGTCGGAATTAAATCTGACGAAGTAGCAGAAAGATTTTCCACCAAAGAGTTAACATAAGCTATCTTACAGGGGGGAACGCAGAGTTCCAGCACAGCTGTGTAACCCGTGTGCCCTGTCTTGAGTATAGAACAAAGGATATCACCAGCAGACGAACGACGGCTTGAGTACCAATCGCAGATTCCGGGCCGCTTAGTGAGAGAGGATAGATGAGATGGAGCGGACACATTCCTTTGATGTGCCACACATTACACCAGATGCCACACACTTCGCCAGATGCCACACATTTCTTGCTCCACTGTGTGGTACACGAGTTAGGGAGTGAATTGGTGATATCGATGCTTCGGCAGTGGTTCCGATCACAAGAAGTTATTCAATTTGTCTACGCGGTTCGTTTCTACAGGCTAATGCTAATATACTTGGGGGTAATGGCCGTGGCACGGCCCGACAAACTCGTACTTATGTAGTTTTTTTATCCGTGTTTGCCAAGGAACCTGCAACTCAATATCTTTGCCTTCATTAACCATTCTTTAACGGGATGCTCCCCATTCGTTGGTACATGTTGTGGCTTTTACCCCATATGAGTTACCTCCTTCCTCTTCACTCTCTCCTCGTCCTACAAGGTTGATGTCAAATGACCTTTCCAAAGCTTACACTGATCCTCATACAATCCAAAATTCACGCAGTGCCCGTTATTTCCGCTGCTTCCGCAGGCACATTTGGTTCACACGTATCCCGGACTGCAAGCGGTGCATTTGCATCCCGATACAGAACCTCGAGATGAAGAGGTACGTCCCATGGTTCGACAGCTCTTGGTCCGCAGTTCAGACACTATTCACTGATACAAGTCTTCCCACTGCGCTGCAGACCAACACTTTATTGAACTGCGGTCGCGCGTACACCCGCACCGAGTATAAAGACACTGCAGGTCTCCCCACTTTGCCTGGAATTCTGTCTGCTACTTTCTTCTGATCTATTTCCCATTCATTTATTTCCCTGCTATCTTCTGTCCCCTCAAGTCCATTACTAGGTTCATGGACTGTGCCAGCTGTCGCTGTCAAATCGACCTAACCCATACATTCGCTCGCTGCTTCAATGTTCTTTTAAACTCCGTGGCTTCCGCTTCCTCTGGTTGTCGCCGTCGCTGTGTCCCAATCTGGTATGCTCTTGGCCTTGTGCATTGATTCTACGGCCAGTGTGGGTTGACGGCCAACATTGTGTTTCATTGATTTACTTAAGCGTAGGGTTAGCTAAGCACCCTATTGCAGTTGTTTCAGAATTACGCTCAAAACACCTTGGGCTCAGCCTTAATAATTGTTGCCCAGTCTTTGGACCATCAGCTGCGTACTTTTCATTCCTAATTAATTGGCCCCCGCAGGGGTACAATTTCCATGTTCAGCAGCCCCTGATAGTTGGTAGAGCAACTGCGCCCTAAATGATTTCAATTGAGTGCCACAATGCCTTCTTACGCCGTCTCCTGGGTCTGGGACAATACTCCATGCGCGCGCCTCTATTTACTGAACTGGGGCTGGTTCCTCTACGATACCGCCGTCTCATCCTCGCGATTCGGTACCTTGGATATCTCGTGGGCCTCGCAGACACCCACTACTCTCGGGCGGCCCTCCAGGACTCATACAAGTTGTTCAAGAATGGGCTCCAAGGGTACTGGATGGACTTGGTTTACGCTCTGAAAAACCTGCGCTTTCCTGTGGACCTGGCGGCATTACCAGATCTGACCTCCCCCGTATGCGCTGAGCTGGGAAAGGCTGTCTATTCCTCGGCTATGAAGTACTTAGAGGCTGAGGTGGCAGCCTCAACACGACTATACTTGCTGTATGATCAGCGGGAGCCGCTGGCGAAGGAGGCCCCGAAGAAAATAACGGTGGTCTTCCGTCATTATCTGGGGCTGATCACCAACGCGAAGCACCGCAAGGCGCTGACTCGCCTGCTCGTCAGTCAGCGTCCGCCTATGCCGTTTTGGCTGTAATGCAACCGAGACAGTTGAGCATGCACTATTCTTCTGTGAAGCCGATCCAGGCCTCGGAGATCTCAGAGCCAACTTTGTGGCTGCGATGCAACACCTGGAACCCCGGATTTGTTCCGTTGCACCATGGAATGCAACCAATATCCTCAAATCAATTATCTTCCGGAGGGATACAGTGTGCCGAGTGGCCAAGTTTGCTTACAGATTGTTTGCGATCTTTGACGCAGTGCCAATGGTTTGGCCAGAGGCGAGAGCGGAGTAGAGGTATTCATAATCTCAGTCAGTAATCTGTTTGCTGCCTCACAGGTGCCCGAGATCTACAGCCCCGCCGAGAGCGGTCAGCTCGTTGAGGGTAAATGTGTTGTGGCGTAGAACAGTACATTCTACACGGCCGATGTACTGTAGCTACACCCCTGGCACGTTTCGAAACGGGACCACGCTAGGTTAATATTATCCTGAGTCTTATCCTACGCCGATAAATTTTGATTCAGGGGGACATAGTGATTCCCAGTACACTTGCGGTCACTGTGCTATGTAGTAATTAAAGCTCCGGATCTTACTGGATCTCACCGTGCCGCGGATCGCCCGTCGATTCGCAATCGCGTTCCATCTCTCAAGTGAGTGGTGGTGTCAAGCAGAGGTGAAAGCGACTCTGTTCCCATCGATCGGCATCAAACGCGGCATCGGAGTCCATCATCACGGATACTGCCGTGCCATCTGATCTCTGTGCAAAATGTCGGTCAAAATTGCGGCTCTGTGACCATTTATTGGCCGACCAAAGCCACATCCTTTCGTTAAATTGTGTTGCGTACTTATCCTGGACCGACTTTAGAAGTTTAGGGGCCTTAAATATATTTGTCTCGGCAGGCGGCGTGCCGATATACCACCCTGTTTAACTTTCAACTCCCTTCAACTTCTTATGGGCCAGGGGATGTGCCGTCCGGAAAATATACAAAACTTTCACAGAAGTCAAGAACGGCAAAGTCCGTGATGGTGCACACCAGCGCGCCGGTTGATGCCGGACTTTAAACCGGATCGTCTTACGTGTTTCGATCTTCACTGGTGCGACTTCAAGGGCCGTCCTGATCATGATCAATCATTCATAATAGATATAAAGGGATTTGTCTGACAACAGGGCCCCTATGGCCGACCTGTATCAGCTCAGATTCGCACTCGAACCCCGTTTCCTAGGATCGATAACACTTCCTCCATTAAAACGGCTGTTTGTGGTATTCGACAACTTGTCACTGCCGCAACTGTGTGGCCTACTTGTGGTTCCACATTTGACAGAAGTACGGCTGGACTCCACTAGGGTTAGGAAAGATATATCCGAGAGATGGAGAAACAAAGAGAGGTACACACCAGGTATCGCATCAGGATCAGGAGAGCCCACCGCTGCGAGGGTCCTCCGCCGTCTGGACGAGTTTTGCACCATCCGGTAAAATTCAATCAGACAACAGAGGGCACAAACACACCTGGATACTCGTGCCCACTTCCCACCTGCGCAATCCCTGTTCCCGGGCAGGGTACGTAAGCTGCAGGCATGCGAGTGTGATGTCGACCTGTAGTTTGATTTCGAGCATCTAGGTGGCTACAGCCTACAAGTGTGTAACATTGGTTCTCTTGGAGTGGATCGGCCGGCATCCAACCGGCATCCAATTATTAAGTCCTGCTCCCCAGATAGGTTGGCTTGCGAGTTCATGAAGTCCCCAGTATTCTTTGTAGTTGAATAGTGAAGGGTCCCGGCGGCACTGTGGCAGATGAGTGCTCGAAGCAAGGCCTTTACCTCGGTGATATCCGGACCAGTGATGCCATCGCTTGATTGACGGTGGCCCGATTGAACATGCGACCTTGTTGAACATTGAACTTTGCTTCAACTCCCACGGAGACGAGAGAATATTTTTTTGAGTCTTCCGGCATGTAATCGTGTCTGAATAAAGAAAGACAACAAAGCTGTCATCGGGAATCGAAAAATACGTAGCACCTGATTCGAACCGCAGCGAGCGCCAAAAGGATTACATAAGGAAATGTACAGCCACTAAGCAATCACAAAGAACGAAGGGAAAGTAGTGGCTGTCCTTTAAAACCGCTTCAACACAGCCACTAAATCCGCTACACAAATAGATCTGGGACACTTTTCGACTAGGTCTCTAAAACCTCATTTCGATTGATTATAAACGATTACTTAAGTACTCTTAATAAAATATAAGAGATGGCTTTGTGTCACTGAGGTAGGAATAAACAATATATTCAGGTAGACAACGACGGGTGTGCTTATGGGAGGGGGGGGGGGGGGGGGGGGATTTATTAATACTCACGTGGTCCACAACATGAACAACGAGTCTGCCGAAGACAAACATGTAGCAACGTACGGGTGGCTATCCGTACATAAAATCTACAAGATGTCAACGGAGCACAACACCATTCCAGGGGGTCTATTGTCACAAGACACTGGCTTACCGTGGACTGGCTGGCCTCGAAAAGGCAGGACCTCCGGTTAAAACCTCGTGGGACCTGACCTCACAGCAGAAAATGCTGGAGTACGGGAGGAGTTCTCTCCCCCCAGGGAAAAATCCCCGGAGTCCACCAGTACACAGAAAGCTGTCGTGGATCTATCCCTTTGCAGATGCATGCAACAAACACCTGGGTCTGCCTCCGAAGAGAAGAGCCCGAGTGTTGTGTCAGGACTACTCCCGAAAGAACAGTGCAGGAAGAAGACCCAAGCGGTCATGGGCATGTGTGAGATGCCCTACATCTTTTCTGAATTTTATTTTCGCTTAGCACGCAATAACCGGCCGCATGTAGCACACAAGTGGGCGAGAGTGGATTTAATTTGAATTCATCTTCGACAGAGAACAGCTCCAGGAGCCTAAGAGATCACATTGAGATCTGCACTACACACTATGGACCAAGCAGTGTAGCACTAGTGGCGAGTATTCGACTTAGACAACGGGCGCCTTGCATACGATGCATTAGCACTGCCACAGCTGGTTTCAGCCGAGGTTTTACCGCCACGGTGCCCGCTACCAAACGAGGATGTCGCCCCCGAGCAGCCTGCAGCCACACTCGGAGCACGAGAATCCCGGGTCAGTTTTTCTGCCCGGCCCAGGCCCTGCAAAGATTGCTCGCATGGCCCATTGTCGGCAGAATAATTGTAAGATAATTCCCCTCGCGCTTCGCACGAAAATCACTGGGGAGGGAGTACTTGGGCAACGCTGTCCCCATGTGTAGCTTGAAGATCTCGGTGGCGTTCGCGTTCAGTGTTAGCACCAGCGTGATAGGCCCCATTTTGATGGAGGCCTCCGGCTCCGGCTCCTCCGGCTCCTCCGGATCCGCAGCGCAGAAGTGCTTAGGTGAGCGAGAGCGGGAGCGGATGAGGTGTCGGAACAGCGAGCGGGATCGAGAGTGGCGATTGGAGCGCGGGGACGGAGAGTATTCATGACGATTGAGCTGCACAGGAGGGGAAGGGGAGTGGCGACGGATGCCCGAAGCAGCAGAGACAGAACGGCCGGGGGCTAGTAAAGGCAGCGAATGCAAATGGGAACGGGATGGCGCGGCCGGGGCCATTTCCTTGCACAAGAAGGAGGTCTTCAACTGCTGGAGCTCCTTCCAATGATTGTCGTTGATCTTCTGCTGTTTAGCGGTGGTAGACCTCATCTCGTTCACGAGTTTGCTGCGCGCCTCGTGTATAGTCACAAACTGTTCCTTCACGACCACGCCAATCTCGGCCGCAGTATAGAGAGCTGCCGGAGGCATACGGTGCTCCAGCGCCTTGATCTCCTCCCTCTGGTCCTCCACCATCCTCATACGTTCCTCCAGGGCTTTGATTTCCATCGCGTGGGAATCCGTTATCGACAGCGCGTCATCGATTGAATGGTCCAGCCCCTCCAAACGCTGGAGGATGTAGTCCTCGTCGTCATAGCCGCGGACAGAAGATGCAGCGGGGGAGTTGGCAACGGGGAAGTCGGCAGCGGCGGAGTTTGGGGCAGTGGGGGCGTCCTGCTCTGATCCGGCCTCTGAGGAAAAATTGGTCATTCCGTGGGTTTCAAATGGCCGGGAATGGCCTCAAATTGCCATGGGCTTCACCGGCCGGCACCTCCGGCTTTAATCGGTCTCTCGCCCGATTTGCCATCACCCTTGGAATGCGATTCATGTGACGTTAAACGGGGGGGTTCCTCTATTAGCCCGTCTGTGATCCACGCGACGTTAAACAGGGTGGCTCCTCCAGTAGCCCGTTTGCGATCCACGCGACGTTAAACAGGGGGGCTCCTCCAGTAGCCTGTCTGCGATCCACGCGACGTTAAACGGGGTGGTTCCTCCATCAACCCGTCGCGATTCACGTGACGTTAAATAGGAAAGCTCCTCCGGTAGCCTTCCCATTAACCTGTTTGCGATGCGACGTTAAACAGGGTGGTTCCCTCCAATCAACAGTTCCCCACCCAAATTCTCCCTCAGATTCGGCCTAGCTTGCCTATCCTCATCCAAGCCAAGTCTTTTAATCCGAGATTGGGACCTGACATCATTGACATCAAAATCACTCAACCCACTAGAAAGTTCACGGCAGCTTACAGAGCTGACATCGGCAGGGGGTCCGTGACCTGTGACTGTCGAATTGAACGAAATAAGACAGTAGTGTTCCTGCAGTGGCTTTCAAGTTTCTACAGAGCGCTCCGAGCGGGTGAGAGGCTGTTCGTGGTGGGGAGCCTCCGAACCTATTGCTGCTAGCGCTCTCCGCAGAGACACAGAGCTGCAGCACTTGCATTCAATATCAAAACCGCCGTCGGTGAAGTCACGGCTGCAGGAAAGAATGCTGGCCAGAATCGGGCTCTGATTTGACACGAAGCAGCGAGCCGGGGCGGACAGAAGCCATGGACGGCTCTGATTTGACGGACGCAGCTGGTTGTAGCGGCGCCGGCTGACTACGGGCCTCCAAGAAGGTTCGGGGCCAGGCAGGATGCCCCCAGTCCAACTCGAGGAAAAGGCTGGGATTGGCAACTATGAACGGAGCTGGGAATTGCTGCCACGACGCGACATGATACGTGGTGGATCCGGAAGCATCATCGGGAAGCGCAACATTACTCACCGTGCCACGGAACTCGAGCAGCATGCTGGAGGAGATGCTGCCCACGAACTGGGTATTGTCCATGGGTGCTGTTTGTGGGGGAAAGAGAGGATGAGGTGAAAAGATGGGGCCAAATCGTCACAATCCCGGCTGTCTCAACATGTGTGTGTCAAACGAGGCTCAAAACAGGGAATCGGCGGAAATTGTACGTGTTGTGTACGCGCCGTTTGACATTGCGCACCATTTTGATCTTCATTGGATCATTTTAATCTTCCTTAGCGACAGTGTCGCAACTCGTTCCAGCCCCCCAGACTGGGGTGGTTTTGTCCACAGTGTCGCAATTCAACCGACCAAATAGCCGAGTTTGAGTGTGAGAGTGTTGCTGTTAACACATCCCCCTTGAGAGGAGGTTGGCAGACGAGGCACAGTGCAAATTTGGAGGCTTCAGCGAGGCCGGAAATGTTTCTGAAACCAGTAGTTTATGTATCCACTTCAGCAGAGCTGAAAATGTAGCTGAAATGCCAAGTATCCGCGTGACCGAAGTTGAAGCCGAAACTACTGGATTCGGGTATGTTTTCGGTACAACTGAATTTTGTAATTTCAGACGAAGTTTAGGCCATGCTGAAGCTGCTTCTGAAACTATAGGTTTCAGTAGCAGTTTCAGCATGGCCAAAACTTATTGTTTCGGCCGCTCCGAAACGGTCGCCGAATCTTTTGTATTCGGTAACCGTTCCGGAGGTGCCGAAACAATAAGATTCGGCCACCATTTCGGCGACGCCGAAACTGTGGATCAAATACATAATTTCAGCCACGTAGAAACTTATCTGCAGCTGAGCTGCAGCTCATTCATTCTGAAAGATTGGTATTCAATTTTCATTGTGCATAGGATAGAGTACGGATCATGCCCGGCATCACTCGATCATTCTCGCCGTCATGCATCAAAGTGTCGGCCGTTGTGCCGTCCGCGGTGGATGTGGCAGTGCCATCACCTCAGCTGACGACCGCAGCGCTCCCGCCCACGATGTCCCGCCGCTGCACCTGCCCCCGGCCCTCGATGCAGCACCTGCTCGACCGATGCGGCACACGGCCCGCGCCCGGTGCTTCCGCCGCCCGCCTCTTGCGCCCACGACGCCCTCGACGTCCTTGCCGCCGCAGCGCCCATCCGCCCATCCCGCCCGCCGTTGCGCCCCCCACCCACAATGTCCTCGTCACCGCCGCCGCACATGACTCTGCACGCGCGCCCGCCACCGCAGCGCCTGCAGCGATGTGGTGCGGCGCCCGACGCCCGCACTGAGTCTTGGCTCGCAGGCCTCGATTCATTGCAAAGACTGAAACTATGACCGTACAATATTAGGTGAGTCATATTTCACTCGTTTCATTGGCTTGCATCGATTGCTAATAGTTCAACAGTCCGGAAGCACTCCTCATTATTACCCAGACATGATGACTCTACTATCCCTGGCAAGTGTGCTGCTTGTATTTCAAGATTGACTATGTACTGATGAATTTTCGTACTGAGGTGTATACTGGGACCATGCTCGAACAACCTCAGCTCGTGAACTGCTCAAAGGTATATAAGTCGACTTTGAACCTAAGTTCCATACATATTGCAATGTATCAACTTGAGTTCGAGCAGCGTAGTTCTTGAACTCAATTCGAGGCTTCAACTGCACCTATGTACGTCTATTCCTTCAAGTCCAAGTGTTCTGAACTGACTCGGCTCGCCGCTGCTACTCCTGCAGAAGTATGGACGAGTGCCCGAGTGAGTTGTGTCTGATTCAACCTACCAGCCCTCACATTGACACTGGCCTGTATTTTTTCTAAGCCGTAGAATGGATTGCGGGTAATATATCCCACTATTGGTTTATTCGTGCCGGCGTAACCCCCTTTGACGATATTTTTTTCCCCTGTGGTACATCCATTGAGTCCTTGTTCCCTACTTTCGCTTGCATACTCTCCTCCTTCGCAAATTTGATACAAACACTTTAGCAACTCGGAACTTGGCATCTGCGATTGCTGCGGTCAGTTTCCTGCTAGATTTCCGTATCTTCCGGTACTGAATTGGTTCCAGGTTCGAATATTCAACCAAACGGTCCAAGAGCACGGGGATTTGTCTCTAGAAAGGTATGCTTTCTTGTTTGAATTCTATTTAATTGTTCCGAATATTACCTGTGGTCTTTCTTGGCTTTAATTCCCATTTCGCCACGTTTCCGTCCAAACTTACCACAAACTCAGTGCTGACATACCTCCAGCTACTTCCACAGGAATTCTGCGGGGAATCCAGGCAAGTCGGAATCAACTTTCTAAATTCCGGTGCTATCTTGACTGACAGGATTCAATTATCGTGCTACACTCGAGCTTCGCGAGGGAATGCTTTTGTAATTTGGTGCAAATGCCTCAGGGTGCACCATGCAAGCTCAGGCAGAATTGGCAACTCCGGTGTGCAGAGCAGCCAATATTCGCGCCGACTGCCCGAACTCAGCTCTGTTTTTGTTGCAGGTCGGACTCGGGCGCGACTGTGCGCGATTCGGCGCTCGGGATGCGAACGCGGCAAGTCGGAACGTACGGCGGACCGCGGTACGTGCTTGTCTAAGCCGAGTTTCACCGGAGATTGGTCGTCTTTGTTAGCACTGGCCGGGGACGGGACTCGACTTGCAGCGCGAGCACAAAAACTAGCTAGATTTTGGTAGGCATGTACACTTGATATATAATATGTAAAGCCGCCCAACTTATTTAATTATTCACTGGCCCTCATGCGGGTCAACAGTGTTTTATTCCGCGGATTCCCCTAATACAAATCTACCGTTTCAACTTGTACCGAGAATTAAATTCAATAGATGACTTTCGCTCCGCTCACCATAGCTAAAGTTATATCCACCTTTACAAAGATGTCCCTTAGGTGCAGCCGTGATTTTTTCATGGGGTTATGCCTAGTAGCAGCTAAGCAGGTTCGACAATCGAGTATGCGGACACCAGTCTAGCCCCCATCATATCCAAGCATATCCGTACATTGAATAAAACGCAACTTGGGGGTGATGGCCGCGGCACGGCCCGGCAAACTCGCACTTGTGGACTTTTTCTTCTTTTCTATGTTAATCATCGTCTATTGCGCAACAATCTATACCAGCCAAAAGCGCTGCATCTCATTTTAATTCGCAGCTGGTTTGAACCTGGACGACGAAGGATGTGTGTTGGACGTTGCCAATAACCGGGTACGTGGCCACCTCATCTTGTTGCTTTAATATCAGAATTCTTACCTCATCAGATCGTGTCGTGGGGTGTCCTAAATGAAGGCCTGCATCCTAGAAATAGCCAAACACATTTGGTAGAAGTTACAAGAATTTTGGATGCTTGCCTCAATATTTTCCCTGGTGGCTTCCAAAAATAGGCCAAACCAGGTAGCCGGCCACCAGGTTAAACACTTCATTCCAGGTCATATTCAAGGCGGGGTGTATCTGGGTACGAGTATAAGATGTAAGGGGACAATTCCATACAGATATATCAGACTTCCGAACTATGGGAGCGAAATGAATATTGGTTTCTGGACTCCACTTATATAGGCAGGATCGGGATCATGAACAGGTAGTGTGGTACGTGGCAGACAGACAGAAGGCCAAGGTAAGGTAGGTTATGTGAAGATTTGGATGGGACCAGCTACAAGATTGAGTATGGACTAAGAGAACCGGAATAGATCTCAGCA
>JARKIE010000373.1:0-86012 GCA_029378255.1 Mycena rosella | reverse complement strand
GTCGAACGGACGACTTCCGCACAACACCTGTGGCCCACTTATTACGGCGGATGCGATCCTTCCACCACCGAGTTTCTGCGTGCTCTGAGTTGAACGTGGTGAGACGAGTTAGAGTTGGTGAGGCTGTAGTCGATGCTACAGAGACAGATTACGAGACCGTCCTCAACAGAGCTCACTGTAAACATTAATTGCGGCGGACGCGATGCTTTCACCACCGAGTGGTTGAATATTCCGAGCTTAGCTGTATGTGATGTGTGAGAATCAGGGGGGCGGGGCAGTCGCTGAGCTCTGAGCTGAACTGGGTGAGATGGGCCAGAGTCGGAGAGGCGGGGCTGAATTGATGCTGCAGGGAAAGTCGATGCGAAAGCAGGAAATGATAATCCAAGTTCGTGATGGGCGGCAAGCAAGGTTTGATCGCACGCGACAGACTGGGATGTCTATGGCTAGTTTTATAATCAATGTAGTGAAAAACATTCGAGAATCCCGCTAGGAGACATTGGAGCGCGCACAAGTGTCCAACGCTTGCCATACTTGCTCGCACATTCAAAATTGTATTGCGCCCCGGATTAAAAGAAGAAAAGCTTTCCCCTCCCCAGAATCAAAAACAACAAAAGTCAGCATTCTCAAGGCATTATGCCCCGAGTCTGAGTCGAACAGACGATTCCTGCTCAACGTCTTTCGTAAATGGATTATAGTAGGTAGGGGCGAACCGATTCGCGTTCGGGACTTGAGTGAGTTGTTGAGCATCGCTATGTGTGTAGCTCGGGTAGCGGGAGGTAAGTGATCAATCAGGTGCCGAGCTGCACCGCGGTCCGTGCGGGGTGGCCGATGCGTGCACGACGAGACAATTTGAAGAGACCACAGAAAGAAAGAGAAAAGTCCTTCGTACTGCATGTAACTTTACGCCACTTGCCCGGCCCAGTTTCAAAAACGGAAGCCCTCCCCCTTTCCAAGAAAAAAGATGTGCGTTCGAGTAGCTACATGCCCCGAGTCTGAGTCGAACAGACGGCCTGCCGGGATTCGACGCCACACACGGGATGCAGGTGCGAGCCACCTCGCCTCGGCGCTTCCAATCTCCTGCCTCAATCCTCAACAACCTCCCCTCAACGCAGCGAGATGCACGCGACTGAAATGAGGTCCGTGCGCCGGATCACCAACGGCAGCCGCATCAGCCATCAACCATCACCGTGACAGTTACCCACTCCGGGCCAATGTCGTCGATGCTCGCCCTCCTCCGTCTGCGCGCGCCACGCCTCGCCCTCCACCCGTCGCCCTCGCTCTCGCGGCGCGCGCTCTCCACGGCGGCGCCCACGACCCGCAGAGGCACCCGCGGTCCCGTATTTGGTGCGTCCTTCCTTCCATCCCCTTCGTGTCGTCGCGAAGCTGACGCGCCAACAGCCGTTCTCCCCATCCCCCGTAGCATGAGCAGGAAGGAAGGCGCGCTACTGACCACGCGCCTGCGCAGGCCGCCGCGAGGGGCACGAGAGGAAGAACTGCACGCAGCCGCCGATCTGCATCGCGTGTGGCGTCGAGGGGCACGAGCACAAGAATTGCCACAACCCCGACCCCGCGCGCCTCGAGGCGATCAAGTGGTGCATTGGTTGTGTTCTCGAGCTAGGCCGGCGCTGGACAATTAATTGTGAATTGCGTGTGCTGCGGCGAGGAGGGCCACGTGCTCCCGGCGTGCCCGCAGCCGCCCAAGTGCTATGTGTGTGGACTGCCCGTGCGTGTCTCATCCTCCTGTCCTCTCGTTCTCGTCTTCTTCTCCCTTTCCTTTCCTGTTCTTTCGTCCCGCTCCAATCCTACCCTCCCCTGCCTTCTTTCTCCCTCGTTTCCTGTCGCGACGTCTCCCCCTGGCTGCGCTCCATGTCTCCCCGTTTTTTTGTTCCCCATCCATTTCCCCGGCGTCCCCGTTTCCTCTGCCCCCTCCCCTCCCTCCGCGAAACTAACGCTCCCTCCCGCAGGGCCAAGTCTCGCGCGACTGTCCCACCAAAGCGGCCGCCGCGCCGGCTCCGGTTGCGGCGTAAACGCGCGCCCGCAAAACGGATTCGACCGCGCTGGCGCGCGCACGCGAACGGAAGGGGAGGGCCGCGCGGCAAGGGGGAGCAAAGATGGAACTGTGCATGCGTGCACGCCGCTGCTCTCATCCGCGTACCGTTCCGCTGTAGAGGTGCGCCCCTTCTCTTTGATGTACACTCCGCGCGACGCGTGGCCAGCTACGTATCCACGCGGGTCCGCACGCACATACGTAGACCACCCCGCTCCAATTCCATCCTGTTATCCACCCTGGCGCGCGATGCGTATCAGATTGCTATGGCCGGATATCTGTGAGCGTAGCGCTACAGAATACGGCGCGGACCGATGCAAATGATCCGCGTTATGGCTATCCGGCGTTGTGTCAGTGCAAAGCCGCCCCCTTGTTAGCTTAAGCCACCACGCTGCATTCAACGCATAGAGGCGGACACAAAGCGTACCGTACCGCAGCTCATTCACACCACTTACGCAAAGAATATTGAATGGCTGTGCGGGCATTATGAGACGCAAGAAAGCATACCGAAGGCGTCATTCAACATTCCGCGTTCTATATTCCGCGAGAACGGCAATGCCTTCTTCGACTCGAACTATGGTTCGAGTTAATTGAGTGTCAAAGCTTCCAGGGAATTGACCTCGGATCTGATGCCTCCACCACCTAGTTGATACTTGAAGCGCGAGCGGAGGCGATTCATCAGACCAGAGCGGAGAGGAGGCGGTGGGGTTGATGGGACAGAGGGGAGACGCACCGCAGGAAATTATGATTTCGGTCGTTCAACTTCTTCTTGATGCGCGGCAGTTGTCCACAGAGGAAATAGCACGTACGTTCGAGAGTGAAAAATATGGGGTTAAGCGGGTCCATGCCCAAGTCTGAGTCGAACAGACTACGTCGGCGGATAGTCAAGACGAGGACAGTCCGGGGCTTCATTAAATAGGTGTGCACAAATGTCTCCTCCTTGGTCATGGTTGCTTCAGTGTGGTTGGTTTATCAAGGGGGCTGCGGAAATCTCGTTCAATCTACGTAGAATTAGCCATAGACAGGGCGTGCAGTACTCAAATCCCATCAGAATTTTTCAGAAGTTGGAGAGGAGCGCCTCAAACGGCTTCGACGCTAGAATACCTGGATTGTGCGAGTTCCCTGCTTGACCTGGGCAGATTAAGCGCGGCCCGAAGCGGTGGGACAAAAACGGTGGGTGAACCCGCGTCGGAGTCGCACAGCGATTTCTGAAGGATTGCATTACAAGGGCTGCGCACCCAACAAAAGTACTTGTGCGCAGGGAAAACCGATGGGTGTTCGGGGCTGATTTAGCGTAGCTGAACATAGCTGTGTCTAAGATGTTTCTGGACCTTAGATCGGGCACCAGAGAAAAGGTTTAGCACTCGCGGTGCTCAATGTACAGTCGGGCGCCGGATATCACACCAAAAGGACATTCCATCGTAGTATAACTCGTGCCCGGGTCGAACGGGCGCCTTCCGCATAATTTCGAGTAGGCTCGTGACCATCCGCTTCGCTTATGTGGCTGCGCTGCCGGAGCGAAGCGGCTGGGACATTTGGGTCCCGATTTGGGTGAACCCGCCAAATGTGAGTTTGGACTTAAAATTGGAAAGGGTGCAATCTGTGAAAAAAGTGTAAAAAGTCTCGGCATGAAAGTGGTGTATTTTCATATTTTAAATTGAATGAGCCCAACATGTTTTTTTGGATTTGGGTGGAAGATGCTCGACGTCGTCAACTGGTCCGTGCGCCGACGACGTTGAGCACCTTCACCTAAAGTCTAAAAACAAGTTAGGCTCATTCGATTCAGATTTCAAAGGGGAGCAACTTTCTCTACACAACTTTTTACACTTTTTCTGAAGACTCAAACCCTCAAAATCCCAAGTCCAAACTCATGTTTGGCGGGTCCCGCCAAAATCACGCCCAAATGTTCCAGTCGTTTTAGGAAGCCTTGATCCCCCGATGGCTTACCAAAACGTACTGGTAGCGAGTCTAAATTTCGAGTGTTGACCGATAAGTTGCGGCGGACGTGATACGCTCACCACCGAGTTGCTGAAGACTCAGAGCCGAACTGGGTGAGATCACTTCGAATCGGACAGGCGGGAGGAATTGACGCTGCACAGATGATTCGCACAAACATTGCGCGCGCGATTTCAGGTTGAAGCACCAAGTTTCACGGAGAAATATTGCATTGCATGCCACGGGCTCAGCTGCACAAAATAAACACCTACGTCCGAGGGAAATAAAATGCATGCGGTGCGACTCGCGTGATGCCCCGAGTCTGGATCGGACAGACAATCCCCGCTGAGCAGACATCGTCTATGTACGGTGTGCGGGTGCAAGCCGATTCGCATTCGGGGCGTTGGTCGGAGTGCACGTACCTTGAGATTGCGCGTGGTCTGAAGGCAATCAATCTAGCATAACCATAGGCGTAAAGAGAGTCAACAGAAAAAAGATTTGCTCAATTCACGGGATATCATGCCAAAATAAGTTGCTAATCGAACAATGTATAACTCGGGCCCGGGTATCGAAGCAAAGAAGTGTATACATCGAACATATAACTCAGACCCGGGTCAAACGGGCGACTTTCACACAAAGCCGTGCTGGGATCGGTATGTCGCCCGGTTTGATCTGTACCACTAAACTTATGCCCAATTATTCCCTCCTCCGCTCCAGATTTCCACCATTCCACTATGCGCTCTCCTGCCCGTTGCAGCGACTTAGTTATATCTCACTGGAACATATCCCATGGTCAATCTCTCCGCTGTTAGGCGTAAAAATATGTACCTAGTTTGATGAGCACCCAATCGCATCTTGCTCAACTCCAACCCGACACCGCCGTGGAGTATTTCTGTGTGTCAGTTCGGATGCTTTGGTTCATCAAGGGATGGTTAGAACATTGTGTATTGAGCCCACTTGTTTCCCGGCTATTCAATTAATATTATACTCTATCATCGCCACCCTCCCTGATCCTTTCCTGAGTGATTCCCTCTCTTCCTGCTGCTTTTCAAAAGCCTTTCTGGCCCGCTCCTCAGCCCATTGATTCTTTTCCAGCTCCCTTTCGATCTTCTGGGGTTTCTCCGGTCGCGTCTCCTCCGTTAACTCCCGCTCTTTGGCGCGCAAACCCTTTCCAGCCTTGACAGACTATCCAGGCATTTGAGGAGTTTGTCGTTGTACCGTTCGATTTTCTGGTCTTCTCCGGTCAAAACGCGGTGCTTAGCATTGGCTGTAGAAAATCAGGAACATTTAAATATAGCCCGTATCATGAACAGTGCATCGCACAGTTTCGCTTCAGATTGTGGTACAGATTCTCGGATATGTGCCCGGTTTTGTAGGAAAGTGTAATTCCGTATGTCTCGCACGCCTAAAGGGAATATTAAGCAGGGTGAACTGAGAAGTAATACAGAACTCACAAGAAGAGTTCTTATTTTAAGAGCATCAAACAGCTGGCCCTTTTGAGGCCACCGAGTAAAGTGCAGTGAACCCCTTCCCTGTTGATACCGCGATGAACCGTTTCAATGAGATTTGAGTTCGCATCACCGGCATTCCAGATATCTGTTAAGAATATTACGGGTGGGTTTTTGTTGTAAAAAACCGGCAGTAGTTCTTCGAGAGGCTCACGCAAAGTATTGATGGGGGCCAGATAGCAGTAATTTCGGTTTTTTTTTACTGCACAGGATACTATCAACAACCGGGTAACCGGCCACTTAAGCATTAATCGTTAGTTTTTGAGAGTCATACTGTGCCTATGCAATCAACTGTATGTTGAAATGATGATAGGTATCCTGTGAATGGTTCAAGACCATTTCCTCAAATTTACATGAAGTGTTGGTGGACCGGTGAATTTCTTTTCGCCAGCATCCCCAACAAGGGCAAATACCAGGTAACCGGCCACCCCGTCAATTGAGTTCCGCAGGCGTAAGCTTGCGACCTCTTCACTCAAGAATGATACATAGAGGGACTAGGGACTATTATGTATAATTGGGGTGTACATACATACAATGGGACGGGAAAAAATAAATGCGTGTGATAGCAGCAGAATCTGCGGAATCGCAGATCCTCGGCTACCAAGGCACCTCGTCGGGACCAGCCACTGCGGCGGCCCAAAATGGGGTGTACATCATTTCATACGAAGTATGTAGACATACCAGGATGCCCACCCTCATGTCGAGAACTCACTAGCTCCCAAAAAAAATCAAAAGATCTCGGGCACTAGATTCCAGTGGTTTGAGGTAAAGGAAAGCGGTGAGAGGGGAATTGAAGGAAGGAAGAGTTTGAGGACACACCAAGCTGGAGTATTCCCGATCTCAAAAATCTTTGCCAAATTCCAGACCCATAGCGTGGACGGGTCGCACGATGTGAACATGGCCGGCGTGAGCCACTCAAGATCGAAGTCACGGTGTATCCGTGCCATAGCCAAGGGGAGCCCGGCATTCAAACCGGCGACCTAGGGCCGGTTAGTTAGTCCGACCGAGGACCAGGGGAAAAAAAAAGTGTACTGGATATTTTTGATTTCACGAGCCCTATAAAATCCCAGATGATGTTGCCGATATTTTCCGTGTTTCTGGGGCATTGCCGGGGCTTTTCCATTGTGAGATCAATGTCTGAGTCCCAATGTGGCAGTCGGCTGTCCCCTGTTGGGCAGCAACATTGATCCCATCAGCGCCGATTCAATGCAACAGGGCTGGATGCGAAACAAAATGGGTATGTACTCACATTTGTCGAAAGATGCTTGACGACTGATAGGGATATAGTGCCATCTATTTTGTGTTAATTTGCAGGTGGCTATCGTTGGGTGGACCTGTGAATGCTGCGCTTCCTCAGCCGGTTCTTCGCGGGCTATCGAACATGGTCGGCATTGAAGCTGGTTGAATGTATATAGAGGAACTGAATATTAAATTGTACCTAGAGGCAATCACATATCACCATCTCACGCATTCAGGGTAGGTTGGGGAAGTACGGCGAGCCGTACGGCCACGGGGCAAACTACGTGAAGAAGTCACGCGGAGTATCACCATATATAGACCGTGGGAATGCTTACGTAGTTAGTTAATTCGCCAGCCCTGGGCGAAAAAGCAAAACCGAGCCCAGTGCGCTTTTTCAAATGCCGGGCTCCCCTTGGCCATAGCAAGAGTGTGTGAAGAGAATGCATGCTGTATGCCCTCAGGAATTGAAGCCCTGCATCGTGGGAGCAGAATGAGCCCAGGAAGTCGTTGAACGACGGAGTAGTGGCAGAGAAAGAGCGAGGGCAGTCGTACGGAAGGAAGGAAACGGTGTTCGGAGCCCGTCGGCCGACACTGCACGTGTCATAAATCTTGATCCGAACCTCACTTCCGGTTGAGAGATGGTATGGAATAACGTTAGAGGTCCCATTCCCTCCCTCAATCTCAAACTCAGACATTTCAGGAGTCCTGACTCAACAGGGGCCAAGTGGCTGGTTTCCTAGTTTGGCCGGTTTCCCAGTCGGCGATAGTACATGGCTAGTTATATAGGTATTCTGAAGTAGCTACGAGTCATGGGGAGTCATGGTGGGTCATGGAAAAGAATAAATAAGAATATACTAGAACATACAGGGATGTCCGAGTTGCCCGATGCCCGATGTGGGCTATGCTTCAACAATATCAAGTGGGATAAAGCTTGCACAATGTCTCGGGTTCTCCGCAAAGCAGACGAAACAAAATATTGAACAACCCATAATTCGGGTGGAAGGTGGTAAGGATCGAACACTATAAATAATCTGAGTGAACGGACTAGAAGGGAGAGATAAATAATGGCTAATGTATTGCGAGCTTAGGAGCTGTTAATATGGAGAGCATATGGGTGAAAAAATATAGACCGGACCGCACCGTGATCTTTAAATAGAGGCCAGGTTGTCATATCGTCCCTTGACTGGATTCGATGACGGCAGACGAGGCCGGAAACTCACCAGATCCATTGGGATGTTCTCGATTGGCCATGGGATAGCAAACAAGAACCTACGTGGACAAGCAATAGTTACATTCAGAGACGATCAGCAACTCGGCAATTTGATAAATTGAAAGGCACCGGGATATCTGACTTTCTGCGGGAAGTAAAGCTCCATTTGAGGGAACAATGGGGCATAGCCTGCGACCGTCATCAGATTCAAATCAACCTTGCCATTTACAGATGCTCACTTGTCAAGATGATGAAATGATACTGGATCAGACATCCTACGTCATTTAGGGTCGAAACTAGGTCGTTGTATTTCCAAGGGGCTACCAAGATAAGGAATTTCCTTACGTGGAAGGGGGGGGGTAGGGGGTCCTCTTGATCGTGAAAAAAAGTTTCATACCTAGTTTTAAATGTCGAGCAGGCTAGTTCATTTTGATGTTTCCACCATAAAAAAAAAATTGGACTTTGCAAGGACTTGATTCGTATTATCGCTGATCCCACCACCGCTGATCAAAGTGATACTCCTGCTCAAAAGCTCGAATATAAATCGGACGAAACATATGAACTTGAATATTTCGATGAGCCCCCTGTCTCGCACTCTCTTCGGCCACTCACTGACGACGAGGTGGATCACGAAATAGAGCATTTCGCAGCACCTGGAATGGACATTGCAGTTTTGCCCCAGTGCCTCTCCAGACTCCGTTGGTTCGGACGCAGCAGCCCCCACCCACGCTCCAGAATTCCCATCGGTTGACAAAGTTTCGGCAGTTCTGACTGCCCTGCAGAAGTTAACCATTCCGGTCATTGCCGAGCACCCCGCTGATGACACCTTAGCACGAGGCTGTGCTCAGGTAACAAGAGGAAATTCAAGAAGATAGAATTCACCTGTGTATGCGACCACACCGTAACTGCAGTTCAAAAGGCCGACAGGTCTGCAATTGAATGCAGCAAGGCCGGATGCGAGACAATTTGGGTATTTATTGTCAGCTTCAGGCTGCACACCATGCTCACTTTCCATAGTATCATTTAGAGTGTGTCGGACAGGAGGCATCGCAAAGGGCTGGGTTTGCAAGTCGTGTGGAGGCGGGAAACGACGGTATTAACTACTTTCGGTCTCGTGGAAATTGATATGACATCCCAAAGGGGAAGTATGACGTCATGAAGGTCCGAAAAAAAAAGTTTCGGGGTGTAGTACATTTTTCGCAGATTGGTACCCCTTGACACTGATCAATTAATCGTTCAATCATTCTCACCACTGATTATTCTGAGCACTGATTAATTAATCTGGGTTCAATAACAACACTGATTGATCTGAAGTATGCATTAATGTCAGTGTTGGGCACCCGCGTGCCTGGATTAAACTGAGCACTGTTCAAACACTGATTCACTTGCAACGGTATTCATTGTTCAATTAATATGGTTACTGACAAGGCGGCGCAAACTCCGCGAGGAGCTTCTCACTATGTCAACCGACAATCCAACAAGGACGAGCTCAATTGTCTTCCGTATCTCGGAGGCATATTCCGGTGCCCGTAACATAATCAGGGTTGCAGGTCTTGAGGAAACGATGCGTCTCCACGCCCCGGTTAAGTTTTACCAGTAGTAAGCTGCTCTGATACCCGATTGCAGCGGTTGAAACGTGTGAACTCTGCCGGCAATTTTCGAATCTGGGTTCTCATCCACTTGATTCAATGCGGTAAAATGGGATCCCGCAATTTTGATAGTCGGTCCGGGAGGAAATCAGTATAAAGGCCTGCTCCAGGGACTGCTGTTTTAACTCCCCCATCAGCCTCCGAATACCACCGTACCAACTGTACCGTCCAATTCATGTCTACCCCTGCCCTCGTCCCGTTCGCAATCAGAGCGGACAACGATACTAGATATTTCCACGCTTCAGTTCTTGAGCTGGACGGCGCACTGTCGTCCAATACTCCATCTCCGTCTCGCTGAACGCTGCCCATTCGGCGTTTGCCGAGAATTATAACACGGGCCATTGGATAGCCCGCGCGCAGTCCAGGACACGCACCATGGGCCCCCATCACTTCTCCGTTCGTAGGATTTCAGCCGTTGGAACGACTCAAAGTCCTCATGAGTGTGTATCCTCCACACTCCTATCAGCGTTGATCCAGTAATAATATAGATGGATATTCGCACGCGTAGAGGGCGGAATGCGCGACATAGCATACAGTTTGCAGTATACGCCTGGGGTTCGACACTACCCACCGGGACGTGGGAATTTTACCGTGAGTTTCCAGATGTCCTTGTCGCTTCCCCATTCTGAGCTGAAAACCGCAGATTCACGCACAGTCAACGCCAGGAGCACTCACGCCCAGTGGTATCCAGCAGCAGCATTCGATTGGTCCATTGACCGGCCAATAGTTCAGGCCAGCATAAGCATCGATCTCCTCGAGTCCAATAACGCTGTTTTCTAGAGGATGTGGGATTGATTATTTCGGAGACCTTGGAATGTCTAGGGATATTCCACCCGCTCACGTAGATTTCAGCATAAATGTATTTAGCCCATGGTTTTTTCCACACTTTGATAACCGGTTGTATTTGCTGATAGATGGACAGAAGGATCCGGAGCGTGAGCCGAAAGTCTGCAGAATTGTAGACTGAGATACGCAATAGAGGCTGGAGGTTCTCGGCGAACCCTCGCGTAAACTAAGCTGAAGCCACGGCCCCTGCTGTATAGAAGGAATATAATCCCGGCAATGCGCGAATCCAAGCTCCTGCGTCGGAGGTCGGCGGCCAGTCGGCGCCGCCGACTCGGCGGGCGCATCCAAGAAGTCCCGGCGGAGAATGCCGAGGCACAGCCTCACAGGAGGTCCGGCGACCTCTTATTTCACTTTTCGGAATTTGTGCAGACCACTCTGAAAATGCATTGGAAGGCTCACAAAAAACTCCGGGTCCAACGCGAACAGGAATTCAACTGATGCCTGAGAATCGGCAGAGATTCTGTGGTAATAGTTGACCGACTGCGGCCAGAATTTGGCATTTTTAACTGGGAAAATGATCCAAGAAACATTATTCTCATTAACGGGCCGATTCACTCCTTCGTTCTCGACGTCGTTTTTGCGTCGTTCTCTGGATTCTATCGATGTTCCGCCGCTCGCAAGCCTTGTTCCATCCTTCTGAGGTTCTGGATGTCAGATTCTGCTGCGCCCATCGGCAGGTGCGAGGATCCCGCTCATTGTGACGTTGTCCGGTCCCCCACGCACTCGGCAGCCACTAGTTGCGGAATGTAAGCCCACTCACGCTAGTACCCGATTGGTGCATCACGTGAATCACGGCCATCAAGCGGCGCAATCACTCGGCTAAGTTCGCGTCTCGGGGTGGCCATCGTATTCTACCCACACCAACGATTATCATATTTAGGGCCCACCCAGGTGCAATTCAAACCCCCAAGTGTCGAGTTGCAAGTAGGTGGGCTTGAAATTTAATTTACTTCTAGCACCTTCAGTCCCACTGCTTTTGTAACCTATAGTAGTAGAATAAAATTATGATTCGGGTGCCCTGAAATTCATTCGAAAGCCTATGATTCAAGTTACACAAAGTTCAACTGATTATGGGTATCGGGATTGGAAATGGGGTGCCCGAGACTCTGTCTCTTAATTGCACCGAAATCAAAGCTGGAACTCAAAATGTTGTTTTTCATTTCAGCTGTCCCAAAGCCTATTAAAATCCGAATTTCGGTTTGAATTTCAGCTCAAGCTGAAATGCAAACCGAAATTAGTTATTCTAAGCACACTGAAATTTAGTCGTAAGAGACAGAGTCTCGGGCACCCCATTTCCAATCCCGATACCCATAATTTCGGTTTTCAATTTCAGTTGAACTTTTGTGTAATCTGAATCGTAGGCTTTCGAATGGATTTCAGGGCACCCAAATCGTAATTTTATTCTACTCCTTTAGGTTACAGAATCAGTGGGACCGAAAGTACTGGAAGTAAATTAAATTTCAGGCCCACCTACTTGCAACTCGACACTTGGGTGTTCAAATTGCACCTGGGTGGGCCCTAAATATGATAATTGTCAGTGTGACCATTGTGCACCTTGACACAGGGGGCAAAGGAGTGGGCACCTGTAATAAGGGCAACCCAGCGGCACTTGCTGCGCCCACGCTGCAGACTTGACAGGGCATCTGTGATGAATTGATTGCCTCCGTGATTTCACTACCAATTTGGGCGTAGACTTCCCACCCGTTCAAATTGATTCGGATCTTGCCGCGGTCTTAGAAATTTACATTAGAAATTTACCGAGATCCGCAATTATGGCTGTGAAGAGACTATTTTGACTGAACCACATTGAATCCAAAATACGTAATACTTATTTACGGCCTCTACTTAGTGTCCAACAAACTACTATGAATCGTCTATTGATGCCTGAGTAGGTCCGTGAAGGTCGCGTCCAGGCAGCTAAATGGTTGATAACATGTTTGGGTTCAATAACCATCAACGTCTGGTAAAGGTTCAACCTCAACCAGGGTTGCCATCATCCGAGGATAATGCTGGAATGGTGTACCACGGATATCAATAGGCCGATGGGGTGCTACAAAAATGAATTTCCTCAAGAAGCTGTGCAAGGGTACCTCCAGAATAAACTTGATGACCCCGGTCATCAGCAGTTCATTACTATCAGGCTTCTGAAACTGAATCAAGCTGTTTGCATGGTGCGAAGAATAGCAGCTGTATGTGCGTCCATTCTCGTGGTATTCCCTGAGCCGTTTGGCCTTTGGGGGGAGAATCATAGATTGATATTCTATAGCTGGGTAGCTCAACCAACTGACGGTGGCTTTGTCAGAAGCATTAAGGTAACCCAAAATTGTCTTGTACTCCTTTGGAGACATTTTGGGGGCTTTGGATAGATAGCGAGCAACAGCAAAGTTATCAAGTTCTTGAGGTTCCTTTGGCTTGGTTGGATTTTTCATGTCCAAATCATCTGCAAATTGCGTCAAGAGTGGATCCAGAAATTCCAAGTTGTGAAGATACGCGAGCAAACGACAACGACAAGCCATTTGGCACAACATGGTGTAATCCATATCATCTAAAACATTACTCAGTACATAGAAATTCTAGGGGAGCAGTTACTCACAGAGATGATCATTTGTCTTGATTCTCTGAAGTATCCCGTTAATTCATTCACCCCAGAACTCATTCAAACCAGCCATTGGACCCCAGTACTTGAGAATACGCTCATTATGCATCGCATAGTGGAGGTTTGGAGGCTCCGGACAATCCGGATACATTTTTTGAATATGTTTGCGGTATGCAACATAATGCTCCATGTAAGATTCTGCTTCAGAGTTTGAAGTTTCATAGGAGGCAATAATGTTTGTTGCTGCAACAAGATGATAAAAGCCTTCAGACATCTCTTCACTTGTCGAGTCAGCTTCTGTCAAAGGTGCTTCAGGCAAAACAAGTGGCAGGATCACAATAAACAAAGTAAGAAATTGTTCTGCCTTCAGTTTCCCATGTTTTTTTTCTCCAAGATTGTCTGGTAACCGTGTCACCCATGTAGGAAGGGAGACCTCTTTTATACATGTGCGAATTCTTTCCAGTGCGTCTGTAGATATCTTGAAATTGCCATAAACAGCTGCGTCACCGTACTCTGTGTCATTATCCATGTCCACATCCTCCCAGTCTTCCTCCCTTTCAAAATCAATTGAACTCGGAACCGGAGTTGCAGGGCTGAAGGAAGCAAGAGATGCACATAAACTCTCCAACTCCGAAGGATCATCCAAATTGTCAGCTAATAGGCTGTGAACTTCTGTTCCAGTTTCGGCAATATCCCCCTCATCAAAATCTTCATAGTCTTGAATTTCCAGTAACTCCTTCGACTTCTTGAGTGTTCGGCCTATACCCCATAAAACTCGGAGCTGGTGTTCAAGTACACCTTCCAGCCAATTGTGCATAAATCCAAGGATTGTGTGCAGAACAGGGTCCCAGTAAGGCCGGAGATGCAATGAGCACCCCCGCACACCTGTCTCCTTGGCTTTATTGTTACGGTCCTTGATGGTTGTTAACTTTTGCCAGGCCTTGGCATCTCTTCGTACTTGTTCTCCAGTGCGGTATTTCCATAATGTATGATCGAGCCTACGATTCTCGTCACTAGTGAGTAGACAGAACCAGCAGTACTGTATTGCTGCATGAGAAAGGAAGCCACCGGCCTCCCACGCAGCAGGCAAATCAGCAATGAGTGGAATAATCCGGGTCTGGACATGAACACCCTCAGTATGATAATGTGTGGCAACCTTCTTGCCAGGTGGCTTATAATTCAATACGGTTTTGACAATGGGGTCCAAGAGATGAGTGAGCAGCACTGCATCAGGCTTGAATGGAGACGGAAGCAATCCAACAACAAAAACATTTTCAGGCAGATAGCGGAGTTCCAGAGGTAGGTTCATGCAGCACAAAACTACTGCCCCGCATGAAACAACTTTTCCTAGAAGCATCACATCAGTGATTGTAAGAGGACAATATCGAAAAGACAAACCAGATATTTTATTTCCATATGAATTGAACCAGTCAATATAGAGTCCAAAGACCAAATAGTATTTGTTAGACAGGTAGTCTCCAAGATCCTTCCATGCTCGGCTATCGCGCAAGTCATGGATAGGCTGACCCGGCACAGATCCAGTTCTGGTGAATGCCTCCTCCAAGCTGTCCTCGATGACCCGCTGAGAAAGGGAAAAATCCAGCCAGGATTCAAATGCCTGGGTATTGAACATTGTGTGTGGGACATCCTTGATCCCGGTACGAGTGCGTCTTTTCCGACGAAGATCTGCATTACATTTTCTGGCACCTTTGGACCGTCTGAAAGAGCAACGAGAAGGGATCTCCCAAATTTCCCCTTCGTAAACAGTGTAGCACTTGGGAAAACAAGTTGTGCAAACAATTTCAGGCTCCAATTTATAGAGTTTGTGACAGGTGCAAATATCTACAGGAATCTTGAAGAACGGGATCTCTGCTCCAGTGATGCCCTGTGAAATCAGAGAGACTCTGACCAGCTCTAATGTAGTTGAAATAATAAACTGAATAACCTTGAGAACAGTATTCACAGTAGCATGGCTTACACCAGCACCGGCGTGAAGCCAGATCGCAAGCAAGCAGCAGACTTGGACAACAGTAGCAAGCGGAGTGTTTTCTGAATCTTGAGCACCCGGCTCTTCCAATCCAGGCTCGGGATCTGCATGGGTGTGAGCAATACCAAACACATCTGACTATTGAAGAATACCTTGTGCTTCAGTATCGGAGTCCGTGTCTTGGTCCAAAAGTGCCCTCTTTTTACCCCTTTTCTTTGCCGGAGGTCCTGCCCCAAACATATGACGTTTGCGGGTTTGCGGATGAACCTTCTTTCCAGGCTGGGGTGATCCATCAATCACAACGGTGGGCTCTTTGCAGGAAGAGCAAACACAAATGGCCGAAACCTTCAGGGCCATTGTGGGGCGGGAAGGAGCAGATTTTACAGAAGCTCCACCATGACCTGTTTACATCTGTCATTGAGAAGCAGTCATCTGTCCTGCCTTTGACTCTTGCATCAAATCAGTTGAGAATCAGTCATCTATCTTGACTTTGACTTCTTGCATCAAAGTGCAGCATGTAAACCATCAGGAAATGGTATCCATCTTCCCGATAATATAAGTCACTTGATCCTTTGTTCTACCCGAGGAATTTCCGCAGAAATCTCCGCCTCTTTTTACATCAGACAGGTGAGTCCTTGCTTATAAAACTTTCGAAGCCAGAAAGTGACAATATTCCGCAATGATCAAAATTTGATCGAGCCTTGTTCGGATTGTCCACTCTCAAATCGAAAGAGAGACCTGTGCTGAAAATTGGTGTGGGTGGTCCTGAGAATATAAAGAGTGTGAATAAAACTTTCAAAACCACCCGAGCTCAGGGGGCCACAATATTCCGAGTTGAAGTCCGGGCATGCACCCCTGCTAGAATAGTAGAATAAGTCAGGATTTTGAGCTGAAACTTGCAATCTGACTTGATAGAGGGACTCGGAAGATATTTAGACTGATTTACGAACTTTCAGGCTATGTCTGCTGCTTCGAATGAATTAATGTGTTAAGGGCTTCGGCATTTCTCGGCAATGGGGGGGGGGGATGGCTAAGCAAAGGTAAAGTCGGATATAGACTTCGAGAACCACGAGGATGATCCTCTCAGAGATCCAGCTACACCATGGGCCAGGTTCTGGAGAATGGGCATATAACATGAACAGAGAATTGGTGTAAAAAGGGAATCCGATTTGAGTCAGAGATCCCACGACAACCAGAGGCAGAGAGCATGGAGCATAAGGCATATAGCATTGTACAAAACTACATGGGACATATGAAATAGACATAGTGATGAGACAAGAGTGACTATGAAGTGGCGAGCATTGACTCAGAAAGGGAAACAAAATATTCTGTTAGTCCTCCATGGACTCCTCATCCTCTTCGTCACTATCCTCAAGGTCAGTCGACTCCTTATCAGCATCTGCACCGTCGTCCTCAGGAGCACCCGAAGCCAGCCCCGCAAGCTCCTCCACCGTCGGGATCTTGTAGAGGGCGAGAACATTGTTGCCGTACTTGACCATAAACTCCTTGGCTATGAGGGTCCAAATGCACATTTAATATTCCCCCAACTTTTTTGCATTCCCCCAACTTTTTAAGTGTCTTTTTGGTATTCCCCCTCCTTTTAACACTACTTTAAGCTGGTCAGAAAAAGTTGGGGGAATGCTGATTTCCCCCAACTTTTTCTTGGTGCAACACAAGTTCCCCCAACTTTTTTGTTGAGTTCCCCCAACTTTTTCCTAGGAGTTCCAGCAACTTTCACATACTGTGATCTGAGAAAGCTCACATTTTTCACAGCCACCAGGAGCCTCTGATTAGGTCCTAGAACTTGAAGCATGTCAGTCGTGTCCGCTTCGGCCCGATCACCGGATTCGGACATCCACGTGACAGTGCCTCTTGGCATATTTTGCAAACACCATTTCTGTGAAGCAAATATTTTATGCAATGCAATATTCCTTGTAGCTTCAGACCCCTAGGTGTATTTTTTAATACAGAACCCTTCAGGTAGGCAGTACTACAGGTGAGACGACCAAATTGCGACAGTAATACATGCACATCGCCACAGGCGGTGCCGTCTGCTGGAGTCCAGTGGATGAACACCGGCCTCCGGTGGATGCACATGATATATCCTACCTTCCTCAATTTTCTACCGGCTTGCTACTCTTACAGTGATCCAAACCATTGCAGAGCCACACCGAGCAATTATGTACAACAACACTTGTAATCCACATCTCAGTTTGTGATGCTACCAGTTTCCAACAAATAGGACCGGTGATACATAGTGAAAGGTGCTCTCATATTGGGTCTCCATCCATCTCCGACAGGCATTGGAGTGAGGTTGAAGTTGGCTCGGGCTGGTCGGATCTGCTTATCAAGCCTCATAGGTGCTCCGGACACCTTTGCAGGATCTAACCACACTGTCATGAGCATAACAGGCTTTAATTGCTCAGCAAGGCAATTATCAGGCATGGCGTAACATTCAATGTATTACTGTTTCGGATTCTGGAGTATATTGTTGAACACTAGTAACAGTGATTAAGGGTGTTGGCTGTGTGAAAGAATGATACATAGAAAAAGTAATGCTGGTCCTGTTCCTGAAAGATTTAGGAGAATTCTTCATGGCGCCCCCTATGTGCTGCATCCCTATTTGTGAGAGCATTGAAGCGGACACATGGCCTGTCCAGATTCAGACTCACGCAGGAATAACATCCGGGGGATGGATAGGTATGGGTGGAAGAGTAGCTAGTATTGAAAGGGACCTCCTTTAATGTCTATACACAAAAATTTGGCTACACCACATGTGTCTCCATCGACTGTGAAACCCAAGAGGCCAAGTATATGGTAACCTGAGATCAATTTCATAAAACTTGTGCAGTACCCACACTCCGCATTGCGAGGTAAGCAGCATTCACAGACCAGCCATATAGCAGGGAAGCAGTGCAGCATAGCATAGGAGCAACACAAGTCACAAGTTAAAATTCAAACCAAATTTAAATCTCCTCGACATCAATCTGTGGAATAGGGCTTGAGTGAGTGTGCTCTTAGCCAGTACTGATAAAATCAGCTTGTGGTGACTGTGCCATGTAGCTACAACAAGAATCAGTGGTCTGAATGCCTGATGACTCTGAGGTCAATTTGCATGTCGGTATTTCAAGCAATGGGACGCACCCGAGGCATAAACAGCCCTGAAAGCAGTCTGCAATCATCTCTTGGCCGGGTTTTGGCAGATATTTCCGATTCTCTGGCAATCCCACTTGCTTATGATATCTGAGGATTAATATTGCGGCGTCCCAGGTAGGAAGGAGGCACGGTCACGTGCATCTCCGACTTCGGTGATCGGGCCGAAGCGGACACGACTGATACACTTCTAGGACCCAATCAGAGGCTCCTGGTGGCTGTGAACAATGCGAGCTTGTTCAGATCACAATATGTGAAAGCTGCTGGAACTCCTAGGAAAAAGTTGGGGGAACTTGTGTTGCACCAAGAAAAAGTTGGGGCGCATTCCCCCAACTTTTTCTGACCAGCTTAAAGTAGTGTTAAAAGGAGGGGGAATACCAAAAAGACACTTAAAAAGTTGAGAATACAAAAAAGGTGGGGGAATATTAAATGTGCATTTGGCTCCTCATACTTGGCAGGCATCTTGACCCAGTCCGCAGCATGCTCAGTAGTGCAGAATTTTGGGAGGGGGAATGCAACTCCCGTGTTGATATACATGGCCTTTTCCTGGAGGTCCAACTCGCTGTTGTAAAACTCAGGATCCCAGAAATTGATGGGTACGCCGACAGGGAGGATCCTGGACAGTGCAGAGGCATCAGTGGGCGGAACAGTAACCGTTCGAGTCTCTGGAACTCTGCAGAAAGTCAGCACCAAATAAAATGGTGTAAGTGAAACACACTTCTGGTTCCTGTGCGGACTACGCTGCATCCGTTTCAAGATGCTGGTGCCCTGCTCCCGGAGAAATGCAGTGACAATTGGGTTACGACCTTCCTTTGTGCAGATAAAAAGACCTTTGTTCTTCTTTGGATCGCCGCCCTCGGGGCGCTCGTCGTCTGAATGGGCTGCCTTCACCTTGATCAATCGCAGAATGGGCTTACGATAGCCCTTCGATTTGACCTCCTTGTAGCGCCTATCACAAAGCTGCCACAGAGTGAGCTGCCAGAAATCAACGAAGAAAGAATGGAGACAAACCCTGGCTCGACGCTTATCTGCGCTGGATTGAGTGATCGCTTTTGACAGGCTCCCAGTGGAGTTATTCTCCTTGCGACTGTTAGTCTTCAATGTGCCATGGACGAAATTGTCGTACATCTCGGAGAACAGGTGGTAATCTTGCGAGATGGTGAGAGAAACATTGAGCGCAGTGAACCCGTACCATGCTGCGATGGATTGAAATGCTGAGACGGCCAGATGCCGGTGCAGCTGGTTATAAGTCGAGAAGACGGGACCAAAGACGTCGGAATGGAAGGTTTTGAGGCCTGCACGGGTGATGGCACCGATAACGAAGGCTATGTGCTCCGCCGGCATGAGGGCAATATCCTTTGCAATTTGACCATAGTGCCCTGATGTCTCGCCTGCCTCCCCATTCGCAATGACCTTCGCATCCCTGATAAGCCTCTCCGCACGTTTGAAAGCGTCCCTGTTCGGCTTTTTCACCTCCGCAACAATCTGCCTCATGAGCACCTCCATATTGTCCGTCTCTTTAAAGTGCTTGTCATAATGGTCACTGTATGCGTCTGCGGGCCCAAGGACAACATCGGCCGTGAGTAGCCCAGATGCCATCCGAATGTGGCACTGAAATGCACACTAAAATAATTCTCAGTGGATGTTGGAAAACAAAGAAACTGTCTGCACACCTGAGTAGGCTTTGCGGCATCATAGACATCGTTCGGAGCTATCCCATGTGGGTTTCTCCTGCGTCCAGATGCAAGAGTTCCAGTGTTTGGCGCCGGTTTCCCAGCCCCATCCCCAGCGGCAGCAGCAGCAGAGCTCGTTGCTTTGGCTTTGCCGCGTGCTTTCTTTGTACTCGAAGACTCGCGACCCGAGGTGCTGGGCTTGCGCTTATTGCTGGATTCGGCCATTGGGTTGTACAGAAGATCGAAATTGGGGAGGAGAGGGTGATTAGGGTCGAAACGGTTGACTCTGCTCGTTGGAAGAATGAAGTGCGAAGACAAAGAACGTCGGAGGTAATATATACATCGTGGGAGCCTAGAGGTCGGCTCCATCAGCCGGACTTCGTTGGCAGTATCTGTCAATCAGATATAAATATTCCTTCCCACAACGAGGCTGCAGCGCGGGCCGAGCATGTGCCCGTGGCATGCCTGTCGGATGCCGCTATTACAAGAGCCTAATCCGTTGCCCCCTGTGTGAATGGACGTGTTTTGGACGCGTAAAACCGCGCCTCTTACCACTAATACCCCCACGAGCCTCTCTTATTCATTTTTCTGCCTCCCCAGCCTCCATGAGCATCACATTCGTCCCTACCGAGGTGCCAGCCTCTTCCCTACACCCCTCCGATGCCACCACCTATAAAGAAAATGTCAAATGGTCGAAAGATACACCAGGGACAGCTTCTCAATCCAACAACACACCCCTGAAGCAGCGCACCATTGCTTCGGAGATTCCTTTAGATCAGTTGAAGGTTTCACCTCTTCAACTAAAACAGTTGAAAGAAATACACTAGCGCCATGCCACTACTATCGACGACGGCATTTTGCCCGTCGACTACCTGTACGGCGTGGGCGACGACGATCAGCTAGCTGCCACTGCAATTATGGTTCAGCAAGGGCTCGACATTGATGCCCGCCAGCATCTCGATAACCGCTGGTCTCCGCAGCGGAGCCGTAGCTCTGGGACATCTGCAAAAACGGCTGGGAGCACGAAGAGGATGTTGTTTTTTGGTATGTTGTCTTTTGCACTTTGCAGCGGGATTTAATGCCCGACAATCAATGTGGTTATGATCATAATTGTAAAATTATATTCCATATGTTCGTAACACTGCGGTGGCCCATCCATTTTTGGCGTCCAAAATGCGGGTCCAAACTTGTCTAGTGTTTCGCTCCGTTTTCAGCGCGGAACTAAAAAGATCGGATTTTTGCCGGACCCATTTGTCCGGCCAAGCCGGACCAAATATTTTCACTTGGGGGTGAAGGCCGCGGCACGGCCCGGCAAACTCGCACTTATGGTTTTTTTTTTTTCCTTTCTAGAGTTATACAGTGAATATTGCGAGGTTAGAGCCGATGTGTCAGAGCGGTGTTGTACTCTAATGCATGTAAAACACATAA
This sequence comes from Mycena rosella, assembly GCA_029378255.1. Taxonomy (NCBI): domain Eukaryota; kingdom Fungi; phylum Basidiomycota; class Agaricomycetes; order Agaricales; family Mycenaceae; genus Mycena; species Mycena rosella. The sequence goes on along the minus strand of JARKIE010000373.1, from coordinate 64,741 downwards.
CATTTCTACATCAGTATCGGTTCCATCCAAGACACTGAGTGTTGCAGTTGCAAAAAAGTGCGGATCCAACCGCAATGGTGCGCTCTACGTCCGTGTGAAGGATGATCCCATTGTTTGCTATCAATTCACAGCAAGCCAAAAATGAAGGAAGGATAGATTGCCTACATATTTCGGGATCCATGCCTTGTGATCCTAGGGTGTGCACCATGTTGGCCACCTGCCTGTTATATGCTACACACATATATTGTCGGCTGAACCATCACCATCGAGATTGGGGTGACTTAGGACAAGTAGTCCTGGCTCGGTCTGAACCCAGAAGGTAGGCAAGTATGCTCAATAGAAGGGAAATTGGACGTACATTGTCAGTTACCACGCCAAATAGGAGACAAGTTTGTCATGTTTGCCGACCGTGGTCTGAACTCCTCCAGCGACAGAGCTCCAAGAGTAGTGGACTTAAAAGTGCATGGCATCAAAAACACAGACTGACCTGGTGGTGGTTGCGAGAGAGTAGAATTTGCTAAAAAAGGTTCCGATCCGAACCTCCGGGATTGAAATACGACTCAAAAGTGCATGGCATCAAAAACAGAAACTTACCTGGTGGTGGTGGTGGTGGTTGTGGTGGCATCAAAATCACTGACTTACCTGGTGGTGGAGGGTTCCGACCCTAACATCCGGACATTTAAATATGACTCAAAAGTGCATGGCATCGAAAACACAGACTTACCTGGTGGTGATGGTTGAGAGAGAGTTGAAAGGAGCTTCAGACCCGAACCTCCGGACGCTTAAATACAACTCGAAAGGTGATCAAAATAACCACTAGGTACGAACTTGCTAAGAAAACCTTTGCCAGAATGAGGAGTGATTATTTGTATCTATGAGGGCATACCATAGCTCATTTTATTAATCATATGCTGAAGGCTCGCTTGTATTAGGTCGGGAACTGAGGCCATTGTAGAAGAAGTCTCTGCTTTATATAGGTCGAACCAAACTAGGTTAGGTGAGCGAAACCCAGAAACTCAAACCATCAAATGGGTAGTGATACAGCCCGCCAGGGAATATTTCAGCTGTCGGAGACAGTCAGAATGTAATGAATGAAGCATACAACACATCACATCTGAAACTGCAAATCTCGGGCCTTGTTCACCATAGATCCGTTGAACACCGAGAAGAAACAATTGTTGCCGGCAGGCCGAATTTCGAAAGATAAACCTGTGAGATACTGGAAAATGGTTGAGAGTACTCCCTCAGTGATTTTGAACAGTATTCCACATCACATGGCGATGTGGGAGGCAGATGGGAGACACTTGATCTAGCTGCCCAAAACGGGGAGGATGCCATTTGATCCGAAGTCAAACTCCGCTGGGAACTAGCGGCGGAGTAGAATCAGGAAATGAATCTTGTTTTATCCTTTCCTCTCCAACCTCCCGGCCGATATCAATTCTGAGGGCTTAGAAATCTTCGAAATAAATCATTTCACAAGTTCGAAATTTTGAAAGGGATAGGATGGGTGTTTGAATCTCCTGGAGGGCATCTGGTGATGTTGGATATCAGGCTTATGTAGGCTGATGAGCGGCAATTTTTGGCAACTTTTATTGCGCTTTATTATCTTCATTATCTTTATTTATTCCACCGCTTTCGGATTTCGTACGACAACTCTTACCACATCTTGACACAAAAGTGATTGCGTCAGATGAAATGGGGATGTGTCAGTGACTTACACCCATTTGCACAAGTTGTTTGCACAAGTCCGTGAAAACCCGATAAAAAGTTTTGCGCCGTCACATACCTTTTGCCGAGTTTTGCCGAGTTTTGCCGAGGTGTCGGGATTCAGACTTCCCGGGCGCATCATTTTATCCCCAGAGGGGGGTTGACAATGCAAGTTGATGTTCATTGAATGAGTCGGAATTGGGGGCAGTTGGCGCATCGGGAATTCCTCGACAACATTCGGCATCATCCACGTGACGGCGCGACATTTTTTCGGGTTTTCACGGAATTATGCAAACGGCTGTATTTTATCCCTGATGAATCCATGGACTAATGGGTTGGTCCAATGATTAAAGTCACATTAAAGAACATCTGGTTAGAGACTAGCCGAGATCTGCGACCACAAAAAAAAATCAACCCAGCCAAGCATAACCACCGTGAGAAAGTTGCACGCGTCCATGACAGATTTTGCGGGTATTGGGAGTGGGCAGCGATCGATCCATCAGTGATCTATTTGACTCTGTTGTTTGATGAGGCTTCCCCGCCAAATGCTGAATCCAAAATGCCTTCACGTTTTCAAGCTTCCCTCCCTCACCTGAAGCAAAATCTAAGAGGCAAAGTATTTTTGAATCAATAAATCTCGGGATCGGTGGGGACAGATTTCTTTCTTCCTTCCCAACTTCGGTTTTAGGCGACCCCGGCAGAACAAGCCGGACCAGAACAAAAATATTTTCCCCACCAATCTCTAGATATTTGCCATAAAATAGGTTCCGCGGCCGGCCGAGAGCCCCAAAACGGGCACATCGTCTCACAAACGTGAAGTGCCGGGCGCTGGATCATGGCGGTCACTGGTGTGACACCATGTGACATCCACTGCAAAGGAGCTAAATAAAGGGAACGGGGCAGTGGTTGAACATATAAAATGGGTATTGATGAATTCGAAGGTATTCTGCATTCGAAATACAATAATAAGGAGGGCTGGAAGGCCACCACACATTAGACTATGAAAAACATCGAGCGGCGCAATTTACGGTGGCTGTACGCCAAGCCATCAGCCCATCTGATGTCCATCGCTGCCCACTCCCACGGGTATCGACCTGAATGCGCGGTACATGGCCGGACACTGGCCAGTTTTGGGTAGGCATGTATATCTGATATACACAATGGTAGGCTGACCTGATTTAAATTGACATTACGAATCTGGAAGGGTGGAGGGCCGCGGGGAAATCCGCCGAGACCAAACAGATAGACACAGCCACATGGACTTTAATGCAAACCAGAAGTAACAGGTTGATTTGCACACTGAAAATTGTATGGGGGCAAAGAGAAAGCATTTCGAAAATGTTCCGCTCACAAAGAACTTGACAAGTGCGCGAGAGAGACAAGGATGAAAATGTGTAAAAAAGAAAGACACCTGGCGGTATTCGAACGCAGCCGACAATTGGCACCTAATTACAAAGCAGGAACACAGCCACTATGTCTTCACAAAATTTGAAGCAGATTTAAAGGACAGCCACTATTATGCCTTCAACACAGCCACTAAATACAATAGCACAGCCCCTATTTTGCATTGCAATCTTGAGCTGGGACACTTTTTACCGAGACCTGAAAAACCTCATGTCGATTGATTAAATAACGATTACTATAAGTACTCGTAACTTTTTCTGTGAGAAAGGCTGTTCAAAAACAGTCTCTTTTTGGACGGTGTTTCCGTCCACTACAGAATCATTTTGAGCTCGGCAAACAGCGATTGAACAAAGGATTCCTTTGTTCAACCTCTGTTGTGTGGTCAAAAAATGTGATCTTTGTGGGTCGCAAAATGAGCCATAAACATGGTCAATTTTCACTTCAGGTGCTGCAAGGAAAAAGAAAGATTTTCAGTCAATGTTGAGAAGGAGAAAATCAGGAGAAAAAAACAATTCTTTTCAGTTTCATATCAAAAACGAGGGAAACGGCAGACATGTTTGGACCCCGACTTTGGGTTCCAAAAATGCATCGGCCACCACAGTGTAATGACTTTAATTAAATTGCTCTCGTTTCTCAAGAACACTTTACTCTTCCAAAATACTTGCCACCAACCTGTACACCGGTGACGGAGGACAATGGGTCGCCGCACGCTCGGGCGTCCAGCTGCCGAGAGTTGGCCGGAAGAAACGCCGTGACCTTCCCAATCGGGTAGTAGCGTCGTGTTTCCCCACCGGGGGTACCGACGGAAAGTGGGACTCGGCATCAGTGGGACTCGGCTAATGCTCGCTTAGCGCTAAGCGGTGCATCAACAGAGGACTTACGCCATCAACAGTGGGCCTCGGCGCCAAAAGTGGGACTCGGAGATCACCGCATCAGATAGTGTTGATGGCATGCCGGTGGACAATAAGTAGCCTGCACCCCACAGTGGGCCCAGCAGCGAGCAAAAAGCTCCACACAGTGGGCCCCGCGGCTAGCGGCAAGGGGGTCCGCGGAGGTCTCCCCCGCGTAAGATATTCATCAAAAACTCGCAATTAACCGTTAAATCGAGAACATATTAATAAAGGGCCCCGTGCCTAGCGGAAAAGGCCAGCGCCAGCGAGAAGGCCTCGCACCAGCAAAGGGCCCCGCGCCAGCGGACAAGGTAGCGCTAGCAAAAAGGTAGGGTCTGGGGGAGCCTTCCCCCAGCGCAGATGCAGACCGATGGCCGATCAATACGTTCTGATGCGATCTACGGCCCGCCCATCAACAGTGGCGTCAAGGGGGTCCGCGGAGGTCTCCCCCGCGTAAGATATTCATCAAAAACTCGCAATTAACCGTTAAATCGAGAACATATTAATAAAGGGCCCCGTGCCTAGCGGAAAAGGCCAGCGCCAGCGAGAAGGCCTCGCACCAGCAAAGGGCCCCGCGCCAGCGGACAAGGTAGCGCTAGCAAAAAGGTAGGGTCTGGGGGAGCCTTCCCCCAGCGCAGATGCAGACCGATGGCCGATCAATACGTTCTGATGCGATCTACGGCCCGCCCATCAACAGTGGGACTCGCTTAAAAGGGGCGAGTCCCACTTTGGTCCCACTCCCACTCTTCTTGTATATACTCCCCCACCGGTGCTGGGAGCGCTACGCGCGCCCGTATGCCGGCGCGCTCGTGCATGCGCCCGCGGCGTCGGCCGCGCCGGCCCCGGGCCCGCAGGCGCACGCATCGCTGTCCTTCCAGCGCCCGCTGCCCCGCACCTACGCGCCCCCACGTGGTCCCGCCCCGCACCGCTCTGCGCTCCCGCCTTGCGGTAATGCACGCGCGCCGCCCGGGTGTCGGTACGCCCCGCCGCCGCCTGTGAGCGGGACCACCTACCCCGGGAGCGCGTACCCGCCCCGGCACACGATCTACTCGCCCGGCGACGCGCGCCTCGGCGGCGCGCCGTGCTGGCGGTGCGGCGGCCGCGGGACTGTATCGTTCCTCGTGTTCGAGACGGTGCCATGCGGGATGTGTCGCGGCGTGGGGCCCGTGTTTTGTTTGGGTAGGGCAGGCAGGGTGGGCGGGGGGTGGGAGGGGCGCGGAGGCAAGATATGCGAGAATGGAAGGCGAGATGCGTAGGAAAAAAGAGGAGAATGGCGGACAGGCGAGTGGATGGACATGGTATGGACGACGGCAAAGGGCGAGGGGGCGAGGAGGGGTGGTACGGCGGGGAGGGGACATTCACGGAGATAATCGAGGACACGCTCGCATTCCACCCTCCACTTCCACTTCCGCCTCTTTCCTCCTCAATTCTCCCCCCCCCAGGCGCCGCTTCGGAAGATACTCGTCGCCGGGAACGCTCGGCTTAACGGAGCCGTACCGACCGTCCTCGGCAGGCGCAGTCCCCTCGTTGTGCGCGCCGGCGACGCCGTCCTTGCAGCTTTCTCCGTCGTTCCTCCCAGGAGCATTCGGGGTCTAGTGTCGCGTGTGGCTGCTTTGGGATCTTCACCTTCGCCCCTACGGACTCGGCGTGCGGAATGTCCGACGCAGACAGTGTATTCTATCCCCATTCCACATCGCCATACATATCTACTCACTCTGAGCGATCGAATAGTTGCCTGTACGAGCCGAGGAATAAGGCTTAAGCCGCTCATATTCATGTTATTCCCTTCCCTTCCCTCACTTCGCCGACGGCTATGCGGGTGTATTCACCTCCGTGCATGGCTAATTGTGATTGCGACGAGATTACGATGATTTCTGGACAAGCTAAACTTTAAAGAATAAGGGCTGGGTTAGGCGCCGAACGAGGCGTCCGCGAAGATTATGTTCGAATATCGTCCTGGACGCCGCAGTCTGCGGTTCTGGCGTTCAACCAACGGCGGATGGAGCTGTGGACCATGAACAAGTCTCCCAACGCTCCCCGAGAAATATTCGTTCGCTGCGACACCGGGGCTAGTTGACCACTGAGCGCCCGATATCCAAGAATCCAACACTTCGATGAGGCCCACCTGCGCTGCGGGCGGGATTCGCAGGCCTTTGGCGAGGGCGTTTTGGGAGGCGTAATATCCGCAGCGCTTTACCGCTGGTTCTCCGGATCCATTCATCCGTTGAATCGAAGCCCTCAATTCAGTCGAAGTCGTGAAGCGTTCTCTAAGCTCGTCGTTCCCAGCTGCGCTGCGAATGTGGAGGACCTGCTGCTGGCGCTTGTACTACCTTTCTTTCTTTCGCGCTCTACGCGGACATCTACACGGTGATTTTGGTTGGACTTGCTTTCGGAGGCACATGCATGAACAGAAATATAGTTTTACACAAAGTTCAAGAGTTGGTTACGCGCAAGAAATAACACAGAACGACGAGTCCTACGCATACGACAACACAGACAAGGCAGCCGCGTCCCCGTCGCCGATGTGAGTAACATACACAACACCGAGCACATCATCCATGGCAAGGACAGCCGTGTAGAAGTTGATGTCGACGGACGCTATGTCCAGGACGTGGAAATATGTGTGCGGCACAGGATGCGGAGCGTAGTGGACGAGCCCCAGACCAGTTTTGGGTTCATGGCGCTCGCGCGCTGCGCGACGTCGATGATCGCGCCGTACCGCCCAGATACTCCCGCAGCGAGCCCTACAATCTCGGAGTGGTGCTCGTAGAAGGAGAGTTCCCCGAAGTCGAGGTGGGCCCCGCTATCTGTGGCGGGCCAAAAATGGACGCTGGGCAGGCGCGCAGGAGGCCTGTTGCGCAGGGAATGCGAGGTGCGTCTTGTAATATTGAATACACCGTATTTCGGGGGGAGCAGCTGTGGAAGGCCGATGGAGAGCCAGTTCACGGAGGTCCTGGCCATAAATGTAGAAGTGCCCGCCGTGCAGAGCACAGACGGCAGCGTCCCCAGGCGGATGCCCAGAGGAACTCGGTGCACGATGCCGTCGTTGAAATGGCAGTAGACCAATGTGCTCAGCTGGTCAATGTGGCTGGTGAAAACCATTCCGATCGCGTTCTCGTCCAAGGTCACGTTCGGGATTGAAATGGGCCGAAATTCGGCCGTTGACAGGATAGTAGAGTGGAGTAGGTTTCCGACACGATAACTTGGGACACGATAACTTGGTCTGCGTTCTGGTAGTCGATTTTCACCACAGGAGTGCAAGATGAGGTCTGGAAACTAAGTTGTTAATAAATTCGAATCGGCAGGCGGGAATAATTCACCTGTTCTGAGACGACAATCCAATGAAACACTGCCCAAGGAGTGGAATGGAGGGGCCCGTCCGATCAAGTAGTCAGCGTCATCGTCGTGCTCTATACCTCCCAAACGCGCCCCGGAAATTGTATGCCAGCATACAAGTCGCTCGTGCGAGTTGGTGACGACCAGATCCGTCCCAGGAATGACCCAGATCTCTCGGTAGTCCCGGCCCAGTTTAAATTTGCGGACGGACGCGGGAATCGCGCGAGCCGAGGACCAATTCCTCTTCAGGGAATATGCGTGGATGGCGAGTTTTCGAAGCCCTTCTGTTGGCATATCCGCAATATCGACGCCAAATGGGCATGGCAGCGGCTGCATGTGAACCGTCTCCATCCTTCCCAGTGTCTTCAGCCAAAAGTCTTTCGGATATAACAGAGATTGGAGGGATGTGCTTGTCTATCCGGTAGAGGTCAAGATTCCGGTTTCGAGAGCCGAGTTGAAATTCAAACCAGCTTACGGCAAGGAGGTGAAGAGAGCCCTGATTCCTGAAGATCCAGAAAGAATGTAACCTCGAGAATAACATCCAGAGGTACCGTGGTCAGCAACATCGTGGTCGTAAGCCAAAACAGTGTTACCGAGTCATCGGAGAATCAAGCCGATGGTCACACCATCACAAGTCACATTCTTGCAAGGGATTCTTCTGTGAACGCTATGCAGTCATCACACGCCCGCCCCGCCAGAGGATCGATCTTCTGGATTGCCTTGTCTGTGATTATTGGCGCAATTTACTTAGAAGTTGGGAGACATGGGGCGAGCGTGCCTACCGATAATCACACTGTTTTGATGATCTCAGCAAAAGGTAATACCGTCGGTTTCCAATGTTTCTGTTCCAAGAACTGCTAAGGCGCCAGTTTGATTCCTCGGTCAATGAACAGAGTGCTGCATTGAAGAAATCTTGGTTTAATCCACCAGGTAGTGGGCGTGTTTTATAGAAAAATGGGTAGATCAGCGATAGCAAATATTTAAACAATCGGGGTAGTTTAGCGGCCGGTTTATTATAATACCTTAGAGGTACCCTCCCACTGTTCTCTCGCACCTAGCACAATCATCAAATGTGATGATCGCTGTGGGCGCAGCGATCAAAACTGCTTGATCGTCATGAGCGACGATCAGATATGTGTGGTTGTTTGGTGAGGACCTAATCATTGATGGTCATTCGGTTGTTACATCCCGATCGGGAGACAGCTCATACTCTTGCGGGGAGATGATTGGGGCCGGAAAAAGTGGAGTATACTCCGAGGGATGACCGCCCTCCCAGGGGAGGCACACCAGGTGAATGCACTGCAACATAGTACAATTGTGGCGGATGTGTTGCGAGCGCACCCGGGCTATCCACGGAGAGCCGCCTGGCCACGACGACAAATTGTGGCCGTGTTGCATGCAGGACGAGAAGAGGGTGTCCTGCAATCACTATCGTGAAGCAAAATAGGGCACAAAATGGGGGGAAAAGAATGTGAAGCGGGTCCACGGCTAGGACAATTTTTGAACACACAAATACAAATTATCCCTCCCACTTGGACTCGTGAGCAGCCTGCCTACGAGGGCGAGCACTGTTGCCGTAGGCAGACTGGTACATCTTGGAGCGACCGACCTGAGTTTGCTTAAGCGGTGCCGATCACGGCATCAGGTAATCTAAATGTTGCCATCAATTTCGGTGCAACTTTAAGTCCGTTGTATAGGGCACCCACAGATCTGGGTGGAATTCTGAGGAGATGTAATTCACGGTAATCGGTATTAGATTCTTTGATCTGTTTGCATTCATGTGATAGACTTAAATTCACGCCAGGGCGGAGGCTATAAAAATCCTGCCCGCTCCAATTGATTGTTCCGAGATGTACCAGTCTGCCTACGGCAAAGAGCTTCCCCATTTTTTGTGCCAATTGTACGCAGACAAGTTAAGAGTCTACCTCCCACTGCCCTCATCCAGGGTGTGTTTTGCTCTGACTCCAGGTAATTGCTCAAATATCGGGCTGGAAATGCATATTGAACTTTGTTATGGTGCCTACGGGCAGCTACAGCAACAAGGTCGTACACATTTGATCCTGAGACGAGCCCAGCATCGTACAAAAATTTCCCAGCTCCGGATCTACTTCTGCAGTCCAGAATGGCTTGCGGCTCGTACACCAATTTGGAACGGTTATTCGGCTGGGGAGACTCATAGAATCGGGTTTCTGATGAATTCGAAGCTGGGAGCTTGAAATGGGAACTTTTTTGGTGGTTGCTGAACGAGAAACCGAAGATCAGGGAAATTAGACGCAGAAAGCGCTGGCTGTGACATATGTAACACCGTGACATGCGGTCAAGAACACGAAAGAACCACATCGCTGGATCGAATACAGGGTCATGCCAAAATTCTGAACACACAGAAAGTCTTGGATTTCGTTCGCCCATCACAGTAGGCCGCCAAATACGGATATTCCCGATATTCACCGGTCAAGAACAGCACAAATTCGGCGTACAGTTGCCACCAAAGCCGTATTTCGGACATTCAATCTCACAGGGCACATATAGGGAACCATCCCGACATCATATTGTTAAAGATCCAGAAGAATACAGGTGGAACTTTTGACAGTTGCAATTTCTTCTGGGTGAAACCACACCAAACACGGATAGGGAGGGATCTAGGGATTCTGCGCAGTTTTCAGAATAATTTTTTTTTTGAATCCTTTATAAAACGCCTGGAACCATAGATAGAGTGTAAATCGACGTTCTGGTGAGAAGACGAGGAGCACAGATTATCTATGCCCTTAAGTTCCTCAATTTGTAAATCCTGGATGACGACGACTTGCCAATTTACACCGGTGGGTACCCCAGAGTGGTGATTTTACGAGTTCTGTGAGTTCAAATATAACATAAGATGCTTCTGGCTTTGATTGTATTTCCGAGAAAAATCCTGGCAGGCCGGGAGGGAGGGAGGAAGCAAGCAGGCACACAGAAAGCTGCAAAAGCTAGGCCAGACAGTCAGGCAGCCGGGCGGAAGACCAAGACAACCCGAATACTTGAATTTGACGTGAATAATGCTCTAAGATACCCCGAAAGGCGGGCGCGGGCGCGTCAAGCGGGCGCCCGAGCACCAAGCCGAGCGCTGCCGAACAATAACCGAATAAAGCCGAAATCGAGGCGGCGAGGTGCGAGCGCAGTGGGCGAGCCTGGGCGCAGACGTGCTCTGTGAAAGGAGACATTAAAGGCGGGTTTCAGGACGGCAAACCAGTGAGGCCAACAACGGGCAACCAGCGAGTGTGCGGATCGCCTGCACCCAACGGGCTGCCGAAAGGGGGCGGGGCGGCGGGGGTAAGAATAAGTGCAGAAATGGTACAAATGCTCATATATCTGTATTTTCGGTAGGTGTAATTTATGCCGGAGGGGCGGGGCGGGGCGGGGCGGGGCGGGCAGGCAGGCTGGCTGGCGGCGGAGGGCGTGATCAATTGATAATCGCGGAAACAGAAGCGGGCGGGCCGGCGCGATCAGGGAATCAATCGCGGAAGAGAAGGTCAGCGATCAATGAAGCCGAGCGCTGCCGATTGCAACGCGAGCCGATGATTGCCGTGTACCATAAATATGCATCAACAAGGGCGCGCCAGCAAGAGAACGGCGAGCGCACCATGGACCCCGCACACAGGAGACCACACTAGGACCCACCACTGCATATGTGAGTCCCAAGACCCCTGGTGCACATGGTGATGCAGTGGTAACCGCTTTGTAGCCATCGCCGAAACCGGCGGAGGGCTAAAAATTTGGGTGGGTGCGGGAAGCACAGCCACGCGCGCATGGCGGGGGGCGCACGACACCGTCGCAGAGAGGGTAACTCGATCAGGCAAAAGGTATGGCACCTCTAGTGTTTTATAATAAAGTGCCTCTAAACTACCCGGATTGTTTAAATATTTGCCAGCGCTGATGCATCCTATGTTTTATAATAAATCCCCAGGTTCCTCCCCAGCCGCGGTTTCGAGGATAGCAATCCGAGTAGTGGTATTACAAGTGGATTAAGAAAATAGACTGACCGGGAAATTCGGACCGCGTTATGCGTGATGTTACTAGTGACAAAAAGTTGAGGTTATCCTGCCGTGGAGAGGATAACCTCCAACTTTTTGTCACTTAATAACGCTTTGGTCACACGTCAAAACAAAAAAAATCAATTATCTCTTTATCAGCTTGTAATACCACTACTCGGATTGTTATCCTCGAAACCGCGGCTGGGGAGGAACCTGATAAATCCCCAATATTGCCTGTTTAATCCCCAATTTTGCATGAGATCGGCAATTATTCAGCAGGTGATGGCATCACTCGGGTAAGGCACCGGCTTCCTCTCACTTGCTTCTCACCATCCCGACAGCATTGCTACCACCGCCATGGACTCGCAGCTCACCCTAGTCACCGCCACCCCACCCATCTATCTCAAATTTGGTTCCGACAGCATGATCAATGCCACGATATTTATGAATTCTCGCCCCGCGTACACATTATCTACGGCGCTGCAGGGATCGACCACGGATCTAAGTGCCTCGAAGACATCTGAACTCCTGGCGCGCATCTCCAGGAAGGAGATTCTTCCAAACACCATCGCCTTCCCCAGCGTCAACAACGGAAAAGAAATCAGGCTCAACAAATGGATGAGTCGCCAGAAGCTGTCGGATGGCCTGTGAGATGACATTCCGTTCGCCCACTGCTCTCAAGTACCCATTTTATTCAGTCATGTTCATGTCATCGAGACAGAAATCGGCAAGTGCTTCCTGAGAAAGCACTCTGTTCATCGCCTGGCGGTAAGTAGTTTGCGTATGTGGGACAATACTGAGTATTATTATCCGCAGTTATTCACGGAGTACGAGTGTGAGAATCCGGTCGCGCACTGGGACCGCCCTAATGCCACTTCCCCGATATCCCTGGTTCTTTACCCGGGAACAGAGAACTTCCACCCGCAGATCATTGCCGCCTTCACCATCCAGGAGCTGAGGATGCGGATGGCTGAGAAGGCGGACTCGGTTGCTCTCAGCCGCGCGGCCGCGCAGGCGACGCCGATCGCGACTTTGGGCCATAGGAAGTGAATTCTCCCGATTATGACCTGCACCTTCCAGTGCCGATGTTTGACTTGTGCCGCTTTTGGGCCCAAGTGCGGCCTAACATCGTCTTCTGGGAATGTAAATCCTCATTCAGATATCTGATGGAATCCTACCCTGCGAGCGACAGGCTCTCGTTAAAGTGTACGAAATCCATGGTCTTTCCCAGAGGCTATTTCTCGTGGACGTGCCATTGGCCCTCATACCATATGACCCAGGTGCGAAAGTATTCGAGTCCACCCGCTGATTCAACCAGTGTTGCCATTTGCAGCCATACAACACGGTGGCTTCTGGTGCTCCCGAACGGCGGACGAGATTATTCACACAGCAGAATATAACCACCGGCACGAAGTGCACGCTAAGCGTGGGGGCCTTAACACACCTTCGAGAGGAACAAGAAGTGAACGGGAGCCAAGGCTTGTTGCACGCCCGAACTGCAGGCGATGACTGCGTTGCACATCATGCGCATCAAGAGGTACTCACCCTTGAAATTTGCTACACAGGGTCGGAAAACTGAATTAAGGGTCGGCCAGACCCACCCTCCCTGTTAGCCGAGTTATGTAAGCACCAAATTGGGCAATTCTCCCACGAAAATCCGTTAAAAATGCCAAATTTTGGCCGCAATCGGTCAACTATCAGCACGAAACCTGTGCCGCCTCTCCGGCAACAGTTGAATTCACTTTCACTTTTGACCTTCGAGACCCCGAACCGGTACTGAAAAACCCCGGATTTTTTTTTGACCCTTCCGAATGCATTTTCAGAGTGGTCTGCACACATTCCGAAAAGTGAAATAAGAGGCCGCCAGACCTACCCTCCTGTGAGGCTGTGCCTCGGCATTCTCCGGCGGATACCTATTGATGCACATTGCTGTGGCCGAGGTTGATGAATGGATCACATACTCCCAGTGCTCCCGCGTGGATTCGCCCACGCAGAGAAGTATTCCCACCATTTTCAATTAATAATCATTTCTGGTTGTAGGCCTAAAATCATGTCTTCCCCCTCGAAAAGATCCATAAGAGGGACCGATTTTTGGATGCCCTCGGGAACCGGGAGGGGTGTTGAAGTATTATAAAGGCTAATGACAGTGGTGAGAAGTTAATAATGAATCGCCGCTCTATCAATCTCGTGGGTGGATCCCGTCTCCAGGTGACGGCCTTTCGATCTGTTAAATACACGAATGGTGCTATGCCTCGGTCGACCTTCCATCTGCTTCGTGCCCCGCGATCATGATTGCAGTTCTCCATCCTGCGCGTACATCTTGTTCATCCAATTCGGTCTTTTGATCCCTTTTCCGTTCTCCTAGGTCTCATTTCTATGGGCTCAGATCCAGCTTTTTCCTCTTCTCGCGCCGGGCGCAGTTGCCGGAGACAGACAAGAATACGCCGTGACTTTGAATGTCCGGCGAAGGATGCGCAGGGCGCCCGTTTAACGACTTCGTCCATCTCCAGCACAGGCAGTGGGTCTTAGGAGGAGCAAATCGCCAATTGCGGTTACAGAGACGGGGCGGGAATGTGCCTATGCACGGTTCGGGTTACACTCGGTTGGTCGGCGCAACTGACATGGGCTTCGGTCCAAAACGGGGCTTTTACATCTGGACCGTCAGTATGTCCTGGATTCACCCTGCCCAGCACCAGGTGTGCATCAGAACTATGGCCAGTCAATTATGGTTAACATTCCTTGCAACAGTCCTCCACTCCCACCGCTACTGCTATTAACACAGTAACGGAGACGATCACACCGGACCCTCCAACTGCCAGCAGTTCGACCGATACTATTTTATCTTCGAGCAAAGCACTCTCGTCTCCTCCGCTCTCCAGCTCCCCTACGACTTTCAGCTTAGCTCAGAGCCCTAGCTCGGCGACCGCGATTTCCCCATCTTAAGTGACTCTAGTACAGGATCCAGTGTATTACCTACCGTTTCACAAGCCGCCAACGGGCATTCCAAGGTTCGTGCATTGAATTAACGCTTTCGGAGCATCTCTGTTCAGCACTGCCCCAGACACTCTCTGGCCGTGGGCTCTGTTTTGGGTATCAAAATCGGCGCCGTTGCATCGCTGTCATTGCGTCCTTTCCCTTCCCCGCTTGCGACAGACATAGCAGTAACGCCTTGCAAATGCGTGCAGACAAGTCGTCCGTGTCCGTATATGCTACAAAGAGTGCTTCAAAGCATGCGACATATCAACGCTGGAGCGGCGTCACCCCTGTCATTAATCGCTCCCGAAAATGGGGATCTATCTGTCCGGCCGAGCTTGCATAAACTGAAGCTTTAGTGATGGCAAGGTTCGGTTCAAAAATAGGTTCGAACCTGAACCTCAATTGAGCCCCAAAGGCCCTGTTTTAACCCAATTGAGTCTTATTTTCCCGAATTTCGGACACAATTTCACTGTTTATGCTCTCTATCATCTGTCATCCTCCTTCCGAATGACTCTAAAGGTTCCTCACCGTGGTTTTACCCTCGCAGGACTCAGCCGGTGTGTTGCCACATGATCTGTTGAGTACGGAGTTGTGTAGATTGCTCCTCTGTGTCATATGTGCTTGCAATGTTCTGGGATGGAAGTTCCAATATAATGGACCACTGATAGCATTTTTTGTAGCCCCAGGTAGGTCATTTTGGGCCTGGGAAAAGTTTTCAGGTTCGACAGGTTCGAACGCGTTCGAACGCTGAACCGAACTTGAACGCAGGTTCAGGTTCAAGGTTCGGGAAAAAGGGCCCGAACCTGAACCGAACCGAACTTTGCCATCACTATTGAATCAGAAGCTTTGTCGACGTACCGCTCTGTTGAACTTGTAGGAGCCCTCTGGGACTATAAAAGCTACGTGGAATCACACGGTAGTGAAACACAACTCTCCGGATCCCTCCCTCAAACAATATTTACTGCGACCGTGATCTTAGCCTTCCTCTCGTGGGGAACAAGGCTGTGCGCATCACGTGTGAAGACGCGATACGAAAAGCCAACCAAGCAGGTACAAATACGACCTCGATTCAACATACAAGTCCACCAAACAATTCTCTCCCACTATTCAAAGCCCTGGAATAATTATGCACGTCAAGCGAATCCACTAGAGTGTGCTATGCCACTTAAATCAGGCATAGGAGGGTAATGAAGCGATGATCTTGATTTCATTCCTGTAAATTCGAAGGGTTTCGGATTTATCCCAGGCTGATGGAGCGGTTAATGGATGCTAGCAACCGCAGCACTGATATGAAATCCGGGCAGGCACTACATAGTGGGAAATTTACCCAAAATTTACACGCCTTTAACCGTCTATCGGTAACCGGCGAAGGCTAATCATGTAATGATCCCTCACCGCAGCGATCCGCAACGGCCGCGTTCTCTCGCGTTCTGCTCAAATTTGACCTGACAGGCGAGCTAACAATCAAGAAGTGTTGACAGATATAGCTACTTACAGCGATTTACAAGCAGCTGACGCCCTTGACGACCCGCTAGCACAGGTTTCACCGCCTTTCCTTTCCGCCCCCAAATCAGTGATCTCCTGCCGCTAGCCTTTAAAAATACTGGCAAGTGCGGATCTCGAAAGGTCGCGCATTTTCTCTCTTGATGCCAATTCTTCCGCCACGCAACGAGCAGACCTCGAGGTCCGGACCAAGTGTCGGTATAACGTTCGGCGCCACGCTTGGTGGCTTGGTGCTCTTCAGCCTCTTCGTTTTCCTCCTCTTTTTGGCTGCGCGCTGGAGGGAGCTCGGGAAGCAGGAGAGGGCCCGCACCAGGGAAATATTATTCGCGTTCGGCCGATTGGAGGACACGACATGGAAGGAGGATCATTCCTCGCATCCGGAGTCGGACGCGCCCTCACCTCAGGCCGAATTAGATCTACAATCCACACCCCTCCTCACTACGGCTACTACGTCGAGTAATCGACGTCCATCAATTCCACGGCTTACGATACCACCCTCCCCTGACGTGGTCAAATCCCCAACGGCGGGCTCCTCCGGGTCCATGAAGTCATCCGAGTCCAAGTCGACTTACTCCCAGTATTCCGCCGCATCCAGGCAGACCCGCGCACTTCGTGCCGGGCCATCAAATCCCCATCCCTCTTCCTCCCATCTGTCGCCCGTGCAGCTCTACGCAGCAGCCACCCATCCGCGGCGCTCCCCTCACCCCAGAGTCACCGACGCGCATCTGGTTGCCGATCCATCGATTCGGAGAGATTCAATGGGTGATCCGCACTCGCCTTTCACCGTAGCCTCTGCGAGGGAGAGTTACAGTAGGGATCTGCTGCCTATGTCCTCGATTTCGAGGTTGTCTGAGGAGCACGATCCGTCCGGCGGCGAGACGACACCAACCGCGGGGGCCCAGCCACCTGAGACGCCGTCCTTTGATGCATATCGCCTACCGCCTCCCACCGATGTGAATGTACCGCCATTACCCCAGCGCGAAACCAATAGGGAGGGCGAGATAGGTGAAATTTAATCAGTGCCAGGCCCTACATCATTGAAGCAGCCGGGGTCGACATAGTTGTCTGGGATAGAGTAACTTAAGCCTCGTAAAAAAATGTCTCCCGTACCGGTAGATAGAGTAAAACGGGGGGAGAATCACCGTATCTTGTCATTCATAGATTAAGATTAAATTGAGTAGAGACTGCAGAGCCCGGAGAATATTTTTAAACGTAGTCGCGCGGAGGCGAGTCTGTGAGACGGGAAGCTCCATGCAAGCCGCAAGGAATTTTCTACAGCTAGTCTCGAGGGTATGAGGGTCCAAATGCACATTTATTAATGCCGCAACTTTTTTAGCTTCTTTTGCAAGTTTTATCATTGTTGTGGGTAGTTCGAGAAAAGTTGCAGGAACCCGGCGTTCCCGCAACTTTTTTGCTCGTTGAGTTCCCCCAACTTTTTTCCCCGAGTTCCCGCTACTTTGTCTCATTGGACTCGGACAGGTCACTGGGGCAGGCTATGGCTGTTGTGAGCATCAGAATGGGAATAAGTGTTGCCTTCTAGGTTTTTTTCCTTAACATCGCCCCAATCTTCCATCGCTGTGGCTGAGAATACTCATGGAGATCAAAGCTCGCCAGGAAGAAGCACCTCGAAAGAGCCCTTGGCCTAGTCGCAGCCAAGCCCTTGGCCAAGTCGTAACAGTTGCAAGGTGGAGGAGACCAGCGGCCTGTTCAATTAATGTTTATGAAGAAAGAATGAAATACCACTCAATTTGCAGCAACACAGTCAAAACACAGCAGTGTCAGTTGCGCCCAAGTTGCGTCGCGCTGCTGCCTGCGCTCGAGGATCCAGCAGTTGATGTTGCGCGCAGAAGTCCAGAGAAACGGATGAGAAGAAATTAGCTGAGTCACAGAGTCCTGAGCGCTGCGTAGGCGTGTGGCAGAAGGAGAAGGTGAGAAGGTGGCGGTCGGCAAGAATAGTGACAGCGGCACAATGGCGTGCCGTAGATCCAAATCGTGATCCGCTTCTTCCGGAGGTCTGACTTGCTCCAAACGGCGATGACGCCTTGTGTCTGCCCGCTCAAGACGACTCGGACAGGGCTTCAAGCTTCACGCGCACGCTCCAGCTTGGGCCATTCAAGCGGTATGGGACTAGATCCCAGAATCGAGACTCCTCAGGAACTTGTATTGCAAGAAATTGCGGAATTATCATCAAGCCTGGGTTAGAAACCCTTCTGAGGAACTCTAAGACTTTCTACTGCGTACTACACGGTCATCGATCATCCCCTTTGCGCCACATACCCAGCGCCACTGGTCATTCATCGTGATGCATGGTCGCTGAGGCTGCGCTGGGGCGTAGCTTGGGCGTGGCGACAGTTCGAGAGGACGAGTTCGGTGCATCTGACTTGCTGGTCGAGCCCTCACGGATCTTGTCTACGATGCTTCCCAATCCCCCGTTACTTGTTTCGAAATAAGCTTCCCCTGTGCTAGCACTTCCTGCAAAAGGCGCGGTTGGCGGGTCCGACAATGGCGCTGTTCTTGAGCTTCTCATGGACAAAGGCTGATCTCGGTTCTTATCTTACAGCCCGGGACTCCAATTCGTTGCACATGCAATTCACTAACGAACTTCCCAGGCTCCAACTCACGAATCTCCCCCAATCGGGTGCTATCAGGTGCAATGCGATCGTCGGATGTACCTCTTCTCAACCATACTTTACGTGTTGAATACCTTACCTTCAGACGGTGCTCGCGGACCTGGCTGTGGGTTCGATATCATTCTTGTTGATTAACCAACGCTGATCTCACTCCACCCATTACTGTACATACTTGTAGGGACGCAGCGGTCACGGTCACGATGGCCGCGTTGCGTTGCCTTTTTTTCGCGGGGTCACGGTCACCATATGTAGGCCTCGTTGCCTGAAAAAAATCGTGACATTGAAAAAAAAATCGTATAGGCTCGTAAAAAGACAGAACTTTTTGCCAAGTTTTAAATTCTAAGCAGATATGTGCTTCTGAAAGAGCCACCCATGCTGCCCATTGTCCCTATTTAATTACTACTCTCAGTGCAACAATGGGAGAAAATTTGATTGGTTGCTTCTTTCGGCAACAGTCACGATCACGGTCGTGCCCGTTGCCTGAAAAAATGGCAACGGCCATGTCACGGTCATTACGGTGTTGCGTCCCTACAAGTATGTACAGTACAGCGCAGCACTGCGCCAGATACACGCCTTACTATCAACGGCGGCCCGTCGCTTATCGAAGGCGCACGCATCGTCACCAAACACGTCTCGAGATCGATGTCGTGCTCGAATATGGAATATAAATGTCAGCAATCGTGCAGCAATTGTAAAGGAATCAGTATGCGCCAGGATTTGCAATTCTACAGAAAACCGTCAGCGGAATACTTCTCTAGTAAGTTCAAATACCAATCGGATGTGAGGTTGGAGGGGGATCGCGATGCGCTAGCGGATACGGCGCGACAAGAAGGCAACAGGAAGGTGGATTTCGAGTGTTGACAAGAAGGAAGTTGGATCGTCGGCAGTATTCGAGTTGATTGTGCGATCTCTTCGTGCGGATAACTTGCGATCTTTGTGTGCGGATAACGACGGCAGCGCTAGCGAAGGGGTTCAGTGGGAGCACGACGACATAACCTCGGACTTTCAATCCGCGTCGGTGCTCTCGTCTCTCCGCGCCCGTTTGCGAGGGACGTCTTGGAGCGTAAATTCGCGGTCGACAATCGGAAATGCAGTGGGGTTAATGTTCGCTAGGGGATATGTTGCATCTATCATAATGAGTCGCATGGCGATACGACGAGGACTCACTGGACAAGGGGTTCGCCGCCGCGTCGTGGCTAGGAGCAACGCCGCCGAATGTCGCCAGCGTGTGCGATTGCCCCCGCGCGCGCCCGCGCGCCTCGAGCTGAAGAACACGGCGTTCCATGTTCAGGGCTTTGTCCTCGAGCGTGTCGTGCGACGCTCTTCTAGCGCCTCCTAGAGTGCTCCCATTTGCGCTGCCTGGCGGACTCAGCCTCGAGACGCGCGACCTGCGCTAGCAATGGATTTCGCTCGGCAGCCGCAGCCGCGAACTGCGCTTGTTGCACGACGATGTGCGCACGGAGGTTGCGGCATAGTCTGGCCGCCGCGGCGTTAGAGACAAGCTGAGTTTGCAGCGTCGTCAGAGTGGCAGAGAGGCCGCGCGGGACTTGCTGGAGTGCGAGAGCTGCGAGAGTAACGTGGCGGTGTGGATGGAAATGGAGTGGAGAAGAGCATCATTCGTGGGTGAGGGGTCGGCGAAGGGGTCGGTGGATGCGGACGAGGAGGACATTTCGGGTAAAAGCAGGGTGAGTGAAAAGTCCAAGAGGCGCTGAAGCGAAGAACAGAAGCATAAAGGATGGTTACGTTCGAATATTTAGACTCCGCCGGCCGTGCACGGGCCACTTACACAATTGCTCCAACGATATTCGCAGTAGCAAGACAGATTCAACGGGATTCGATTCAATAGATACATAATAACATATACATTTGGCGCGAGTCATCAATTGGTGACGAACCTACGCTCAGCTGCGTAGGCAGCCTGGAAAGCGTGTTGGGATCTAAGAACTCGCACAATCTCAATCCGAAGACAAGGGAGGTCCCAAAATTCAGAGGCGCGAAGCACTACATCCAAACACCTAAATCTCTAGATCTCCTCGTACGCAGCACCCCTTTCAGCGCGCAACCGGCTCTAGGTTCGTTTTCGGACGGAGCTGCTGAGTAAGCCAAAGACGAAAGCAAGCGGGAAACCGGTGCCCGAAAAATCGGAGAGATTCGGACTGACTCGCTCCGGCGAGCGTGCAGGGCTAGTAAGTAGGAATTGTGAGGAGCTTCTGAATAACGGTCGGATTTCGAGTCCTGCCGTGAATGCCGTGAGTGTCGGACCTAATTGTCGATCGCGCTTTCGATGCCGGCACCGCTCGGCAGATACGGCGTAAGCGGCTTAGACGACAGGGCCCTTGCCGGGCCTGATTCCCGTCTGCCAGAAGACACCTCGAAGGTCCGAGGCGTCGAATTGCCTACCCTCGGAACCCAAATATCTTCCCGTTGTCGGGCACGTCGTTGCAGTGGGCCATCTGTGCGTGCCCGAGTCATTGCCTGAGAACAAATCTCGGCGCTAGCGATTATTTCACCCCTCGAGTTACACCAAATTATGAGCTCGCTATTAATCATGCTAAGAACGAAGAACATACGTACAGAAAAAAGGCGTCCACGGTTCCATCATGCCTTCGAGAGTCGAACCCTGTGATCTCATGGAGAACGGGATGACCACCACTGGTCCTCGAGCGCACACTAACCTCCCATCTCAGCTCAATGAATGCCACATTTATTTGCCGCTTATTTCAAGCTGCTCCCATTTCGCTATCTACTGGCAACAGACACAGGCCTAGATGTAGATTCGCACTCTGAGTCGCAGTTGGATGGAAGAACTGGCCGGAAATGAAATCGTGTTGCTGGTATCAGTCGGATGAGTACGGATGCTCAGTTACACTTTGGGCGGGCGGCGTGACGTGTCGCATTTAAAAACGAAAATCGGTATGAAGAGCCTGAGGTGCGAATGATTGGAGGGTGTAACTTGCGGACTAAAGATAACAATTATGGGAAGGGAGATACAGTCTTTAACAGGGAAGCGCGACAGCCAGACTGTTTCGTAGATATCCGAGCCAAATCTCGCTCAAATTGCTCGGTCCAAAGTGAAATCCGGACTGGATTGATATCGAGAAACTTACCTCTGCGGATAACATGGGGTAGATATCGAGAACGAGGCAAATCTTTCCGGCATCCCAAATATGCCCAAATAACGTAGAAGCGCAACATCTCGACGAGATCATTGTAGTTCTAGGGGTGTGCATTTCGGTGGTTTAAAGTACATATCTGTAGTCAGGGACGCTGAAATCCCCAATGCGAGAAAATGTCATATCGTAGCACTCTGAATATGGAAGTTTGGTAGTCCGATCACAACCGCCCTGAAATACGGCCACAAACATTGAATTTTTTAAGGGCCTCACAGGAGCTTTTCACACAATTCCTTTTGTTGACAGGATTATGTGATGCTTTACTGAATTCCTCGAAAATTTTGGCCTTCTCGGAAGCTTCAAAGGTACGTAATTACCAGCGTTGCGCTTCCACGTGGTGCTGCGCTTCCCTGTTAAAGACTGTAGCGGATCACGAGTACGGCCAAAGGTACATGAAATTTCCCTGATGGAGTCTCCAGATCGCGAGGTCCGACTTCCAACCTGCAGACTTCTGCGGAACCTCACAAGGTGCAAGCTGACGCAGCCGGTTTTCTCCGACTCGCGAGCCTGCCCCCAGCCTGCTTCGCCTCACCTGCCACCGTGAATGTTGATTTGAAACTAAAACCGCCGGCCGTTGACCTGATGCTTCTCTGGAGCGCATCATCCCTTCTTTCCCGATAGCCAAACAATTCAGTGGATAGGGATCGGGCGACGGCGGCCCCCGAAATGGGAGCTGGTGGGCATTGAAATATTTCCTAGTTTCTGTCATCCTCGGTTAGTTGCTGTACGTGCAAGTGTGAAACGACATCACCACGATGATGGGAGCGAGGACCGAACGGAATGATGAGATAGGCAAAAGAAGGCGCGTAGAAGGATCGATACCGAACATTCATTTCGGGCGCCCGTAGACAAGGATGACGGAGAGGTATACCACTTGCGATCTGGGTCAACTCTTCCTGGCGAAAATCTTTTTCCTAGCGCTTGCTGCAGCTTCTTCGGCAGGCCGTAAAATCTTAGAGAGTGTCAATAACGACCATAACCACCAAGGGTTATCTTTGGGAACCTGGAAGGCGCACACCAGGTCCTCATCGACGGACATCATTGCCGCGGCGTTGTCGACTCGCCGCAGTAGTTCGGCGCGGAGAACAGAGTGACCAACCGCCTCTTTGCGAAGAACTCGAACCCGTCTTCCACGACCTATCCCCAGAGTAGCTCAGAATCAGTTGTGATGTTGGGTGAAAGAGACGCACTTGGTGCCCTCTGCAAATCAAGTCCAAGTCGTGCTTCTGCGTAAATCGCGCGATGATGTCCGCTCCGAATGTAAATCCCGCGCCCCGGTCGTTGGTGGCCCAGCCAGAGATCCCGCCATCCGGATCACTCCAAAGGATATCAGCAAGGATACCTGCCCGCTTACTCGTATGTCACTGGTTATTGAGCGTCTGAGGAGAACTCACCCCCGTCCGGAATCTCCGTCGGTCGCATAATGCGCCGTATCTGGTCCATTGTTTGCAAGTCCGGACTTAGCCCGCCGTGCACGGCGAATATTCGCTCGCCGATGATGGCGGCAATGGGAAAGCAGTTGAAGCAGTCCGCGAAGGTCTTCCCTAACTTTATATTGTAGCGACGTTTACCTGTGGATATGTCATACAACTGGATAATTCCTTGATGGGAAACACGCACACTTATCGTAGAACCCGTATATCCGGTTCACAGACGAAGATTCGTGGTTCCCGCGCAAGAGGAAGAAATTTTCAGGGTATTTGATCTTGTACGCGAGGAGGAGGCAGATTGTCTCCAGAGACTGTTTACCCCGATCGACATAGTCGCCGAGGAAGAGTAGTTCGCATCCGGAGGGAATCCGCCGTACTCGAACAGACGAAGGAGGTCGTAATATTGGCCATGTATGTCACCTATGAATTTTGTTCGCCCGTTACTGGAATTCAAGGATTGGGGAGCAGACATACCGCATACTTTAATTGGCGCCTCGAGCTCGAGTAGGATCGGTTGAGTTATCATAATCTCCCGTGCCCTCGCACACAGGCACTGGATTTCATATTCTTCGAGTTTTACACTCGTCCTCGGACGATTTCCCCGCACTAAGCGAAATGTTAGATGAGCGGCCGTGGCAATGGAAGCGCGCATCATACTGCCGCATGGGCAAAAAAATGGGAGATGACCTACCTCGAGCAGACGATCGATTACAGAGTCAAGGTCGATCTCGATCTTGGTGATGCCCATTAAATCGCACTATATGACTCGCTTGAAATTGAGCATCCATAAATCACCTGAAAATGCGGCAAGGCACCTGTGTGTTTTCACTGCGTGGCTGACGATAAAGAGGCGGGCTGAAATTCGGACTGATAAAAGACTTGCGGATAGGCGTGAATGGGGGGAGGAAGAGAGTGCCGAATGGTCAATCATCCGGTTTTCAGTTATGACTCGGTGGTGGCGATCACAGCCGCGTATACGGTCCGACTGACGAGATGCGCACCTGTGATCTGGTAGATGTATACCTCGAGATCCCCGGAAGGAGAGACTGTACCCGTATTTACCGCGAATCATCCCATGGATCGGATCCCCTACGCCTCCCTATGCACCTCCAGAAGGTGGGATGGCCCTGAATCGCGCCGGAAAACGTATAGCTATCAGGTTTACATGGAAATAGAACCCACATAGAACCGAGTCAGGGACCTGATTAATGGACAAGGCTGTGTAGAATCCGGGGAAGTTGTACATAAAGCTTACCGGATACGGGAGATTGGTGTGAGAGGAGGCTGTGGAGCGTCTGGTGTCCCTCCTTCAACCTCTCTGATATCAGCCAGGGGAACTTTGGCGGGAAAAATGTGCCTTTGAAGATACACGAGCCCCTGTTCGTGAATGCAGGCCCTTACCTCGGGCATTCCGCTACTTGACTGAGTTGAAACAACGTAAATTCTCAGACACACGCCACTCTGGTTGTTGCTCGCATTGCTCCTCGTGGCCCAGAACTTACCATGGGCAACCCGCGGTGATTAGGATTCGTAGGTAGCGGCCGACCCAATTTTGGAACACCCAATCGCGTCCAAAAATTGCGGGCGGCAGCTGGGAAAGTGAGCCCGCGCTGATCGCAGGTCGAATTTTCAAGACGCCAGCTGCAGTAGGGGAGGTCAGGCTTTTTTTATACTGTCCAGCTGCTGTAGTACATTCACCCCGTTGGTGGACAACCCATAGAGCGAGAGATCAAAGAAGAGGGATGGCAGAATGACGGCGGAAAACATATCTAACGGAATGAACGAGAGGGAGCAAAGATCGATGAGAACCGCGATGATGTCCAGCGCTTTGGGGACGTTTCGGGAGATGAACGCGCCGCAGGTAGGGCAAGATAAGAATCGTAGGAGTCATGCAGCTCTGTGAGACTTGAAACGAGCACGGTGAGGCGCTTTGACGTTAACAACGGAGATTATAAGGGCTCAGATGAGCCAGCCGCAGTATCCGGAATACACTTGAAGGAGGCGGAAGGGCCACGTCGTCGATCCCAGAGTCTCTTAACGCCGGAAATAACCAGTAGACCCCAGAAACATACTAGAGAGCCAAGACATGGTTGCACGAGCAAGTGAAGAGGCAAGGAAGAAATACAGAGCGCACGGCCGGGTACGACGTGGAAAATGTGTGTTTCCCGCATCCGGAGAAGCTCGATGGGGAACTGTAATTCGAAATCGGACGGATTAACACTCCCCGAGAAATATTCGTTCGCTTCGACACCGGGCTAGTTGACCACTGAGCGCCCGCGGGGTTGGATACTATCCAAATATCCAACACCACTACTGGCGGGATATCGCAGGCCTTTAGCGAGGCGTTTAGGACCCAGCGGGTGGCGTAATATCCGCAGCTGGTTCTCCATTCATCCGAAGTCATGAAGCGTTTTCCAAACTCGTCGTTCCCAGCTGCGCTGCGAATATGAAACGAGCACTCACACAATGCTCTGGCAGAACAATAATGTTACACAGAGTTCAGGAGTTAGTTGCGCGCATGAAATAATACAGAACGACGAGTCCTACGCATATGACAACACAGAAAAGGTAGCCGCGTCCCCTTCGCCGATGTGAGTAACATACACAACACCGAGCACATCGTCCAAGGCAAGGACAGCCGTGTAGAAGTTGATGTCGACAGACGCTATGTCTAGGACGTGGAAAGATGTGTGCGGCACAGGATGCGGAGCGTAGTGAACGAGCCCCAGACCAGTTTTGGGCTTCATGGCGCTCGCGCGCTGCGCGACGTCGATGATCGCGGCATACCGACCAGATACTCCCGCAGCGAGCCCTACAATCTCGGAGTGGTGCTCGTAGAAGGAGAGTTCCCCGAAGTCGAGGTGGGCCCCGCTATCCGTGGCGGGCCAAAAATGGACGCTGGGCAGGCGCGCGGGAGGCCTGTTGCGCAGGGAATGCGAGGTGCGTCTTGTAATATTGAATACACCGTATTTCGGGGGGAGCAGCTGTGGAAGGCCGATGGAGAGGCAGCTCAGCTGGGATTCGGGCACGGAGGCGGGGACGTCGATCGGGGTTATCTCGATAGCGTGGTTAACCGTATCTGGGGAGTGCGGAGGGGCTACAGGGACCCGCACAATCATAGCCGGTTCACGGAGGTCCTGGCCGTGGATGTAGAAGTGCCCGCCGTGCAGAGCACAGACGGGCAGCGTCCCCAGGCGGATGCCCAGAGGAACTCGGTGCACGATGCCGTCGTTGAAATGGCAGTAGACCAATGTGCTCAGCTGGTCAATGTGGCTGGTGAAAACCATTCCGATCACGTTCTCGTCCAAGGCCACGTCCGGGATTGAAATGGGCCGAAATTCGGCCGTTGACAGGATAGTAGAATAGGTTTCCGACACGATAACTTGATCTGCGTTCTGGTAGTCGATTTTCACCACAAGGAGTGCAAGATGAGGTCTGGAAACCAAGTTAATAAATTCGGATCGGCAGGCGGGAATAATTCACCTGTTCTGAGACGACAATCCAATGAAACACTGCCCAAGGAGTTGGAATGGAGGGGCTCGTCCGATCAAGTAGGCAGCGTCATCGTCGTGCTCTATACCTCCCAAACGCGCCCCGGAAATTGTATGCCAGCATACAAGTCGCTCGTGCGAGTTTGTGATGACCAGGTTCGTCCCAGGAATGACACAGATCTCTCGGTAGTCCCCGCCCAGTTTAAATTTGCGGATAGACGCGGGAATCGCGCGAGCCAAGGACCAATTCCTCTTCAGGGAATACGCGTGGATGGCGAGTTTTCGAAGCCCTTCCGTGGGCATATCCGCAATATCGACGCCAAATGGGCATGGCAGCGGCTGCATGTGAACCTTCTCCATCCTTCCCAGCGTCTTCAGCCAAAAGTCCTTCAGAGATAACAGAGATTGGAGGGATGTGCTTGTCTATCCGGTAGAGGTCAAGATTCCGGTTTCGATAGCCGATTCGAAATTCAAACCAGCTTACGGAAAGGAGGTGAAGAGAGTCCTGAAGATCCAGAAAGAATGTAAGCTCGAGAATAACATCCAGGGGCACCGTGGCCAGCGACATCGTGGTCGAAAGCCAAAAAGTGTTGCCGAGTCATCGGACATGATCGGAGAAACCTATCAGGCCGATGGTCACTATCATGAGTCACATTCTTGGGAACTCTAAGTTGGATAAGTAAATACCATTATTGTTTGAATGGGAAACAATTGCACATGACTCGTACCAGTCTGCCTATGGCTTATTCCAGCGGCAAACAGCCGTGGGCGGTGGCAACGAATTGGCATGGCGGAAGCGGTGTTCGAACAGAACGAGAATTATTTCTCGGATTTTCGCGACTAATTATCTCGGTAGGTAGGTAGGTAGCAATACACGGCACGGTCCGAATAACGAACACCGGTTTCCAGGGATTATCCCGGCATACAAGCAAGCTACATACTTTCAACGCGAGTAGAGCACACTGGCACCTGAATCGCCCCTGGGGCCCGATGAACCAATCAAACGCCAGTACCAGACCCCGTGAGTTTTACCCCATGCCCCAGAGTAGCGCCCGACCAATAACATAGAAGCAGACCGAGACAGTCACTGACAAGGAAACCTGTTCAAGTCCGGGAAGAAACAGTGTCACTACATTCACTACAGGTTGACCTGGTAGAGGATATGCTGCGGCAGATTTGTTGACATAATTTGCAGTGGTTCGCAAAGTCTAGTGCATTAAGTTCGTGAGCAAATTACTTTTCCAGCAATGTTTCCGCAGGGAGTGGAGGCAAACAATGAACTGACATTGGAATCTGATGATTGGGGCGAGGCTACCCAGCTGGACCAGTACAGAACGCTGACGTGCGGTCGGCAAAGACGCGTCAGCAGAAATGGCCTTCAAAGAGGTGTGTATTTGATCCAAGAATCACGCAGTGCGCTTCTCATGTTGCTTTCCGCTGCCGTGCCGACTGAATGAGGCGCTGTAAGTCCCTCGAGGATATTCACACGTCGAAAAATTGCAGAGAGCTTCTGACGTCTCTCATATGCCCATTTGGTTAATATCAGCAGATCGGACCGCGGAATGAATTATTTCAACGTCTGGGAACGAAAATAACCTGGGACATGGGCGGTTCCGCTTGGCCATCCGGGAACCCCGATCTCCAGCTAATTTGATGGATACCTTGGGTCGTACACTCGCCCCCAGAGACTGTTTTTGCGGGCCCCCTGATTAGATCTTGTGCACAGGGTCCCATTCGTCCGTTCTAACGAGGGCTTGCAGTGACTGGTCTACTAGTACAGAAAATAGTCAACTTGCCGTCATTCTCTTCGTATTGTCGGCTATCAGGCGCGCGGCATCTCCGGTCTGTCTCGAATCAGAATAATCCCCACTTGGATGACACTCGCTGCGGTGAATTGAAGCCGTTTCGATATCTAGAGGCACGCGGAAGAAGCGTGCAAGGGATATTTCTTTTCTTGTCCACCACTCTCCTTTGCCTCTTCTGCTTTGACAAATTCTGACGTTACACAAAGCTCTCCTTCCAGGATCATCGTTCAGAATCCTTCGTCCCCGTATCGAAGATGCAGCCTTCGAGGCTAAAACTCGGCTCACTCACGCTCATTTTGAATTATATATCGTGAGCCCATTGTATCCCTTGGTCGATTCAAATCATTCTCATGACAATTGTTTAGCGTCTCGCTAGCTCTGCCCTCCAGGATTGCACTTTCGAGAACCAATGGCACATCGCACACTCTACCACCTCCGTTCTTGAACGCCACTCTGAGTCCTGAACACGTTCCCGTCCTATCCAACGTCTCCGACCCTCATACAACACCAACTCCGCACCAACGCCCTTCAGTAAAAGACAGCCCGCATGGGGACGAGGCGATCCTCGTGGCTGGCATTATCTTCCTAGTGCTCCTCGCCTCGGCCGTGCTAGTCGGCCTCGTCCAATTTGCGCGCAGCTACTGGTGGTGCACCCCGGATCAGTATCCCGCCGCGCTGGAGTTCGACCGCCAGGGTTACCCGATGGGTCGGTGGCCCTCGCCCGGGTGCCCTGCGCCTCCCCCATATTTTTCCCGCCCGCCGGAATACCGACCTTATAGCACCTGTGCCGGACATAAAGACGACTCGACTATTTTCCTGGGGATCGAGTCCCGCTTACATTGCACAAGGTCGTCGCATGGGCGTAGATACAGTATCTGAGGTGGAACTCAGGCTGTATTTTGCTGTAGACTAGAGGCATGTTTTGTGTCTGTACTTAGGAACGAATCAACTCCTTTGATCAATTCTTTCAATTCTGCCTCCCCGTGGGCCAATAAATTTCGAGTATGGTAAGCTGACGGAGTGCAGTTCCGCGGAACAGAAAATACCATACTTCGGACGGCACAATTTCGGCCCAGCCGAGAGCAACTGCTGTAAGAAGCGGTGAGTCCTCCGGCGACAAGAAATTTCCGAAGAATGCTTTGAAATTTCGATGTTATGACCGGCCAACATCTAAATATATTCACCGATCCGTCGCGCGGTAAATATATCCGACGCGGCCGCCTGCCTTTGTGCACGGTCGTAAATGTTCCCCGAATGGATCATTCAGAGTCAATGTCATCGACGGGCTCCACTATTGCACAAGCGAAAGATTGGTCCATCTGGTTCTGGACGACTATTTTGGGATGTACAGATGTTGGGTTGCCTGGAGTTCGGGCACGAGTTTGAATTTCGCACGATTCTCACACCGCCAGGTTTCACTGGTGCCAAAATGGTGCCCAACTGCTAAGGACATCCTGAGGTCGTTGAATTCGTCGGATGGGAACAAAAAAAAGAGCTCCAGTCGAATCCTCCGAGTCGAGACAAGCCGCGACACGGCGAACACACGACGCGATCACGTGTTCAACTCAAGACGCGACGAACTTAACTTTGATCGACATGGATGGTTTGTCCACTCAGGGAATACATTGAGGGAACGGGGTTTTGATAGGAAAGTGAGTTCTTTCTACACGTTGCAACGCGGATTGGCGTTATATTGTGTGGAATAGAGCAAATAACTAGGGAATACGGGAGAACGTCCTCATTTTTTGGCACACGCGCCATCCAGCTCTCGTACATCAACCTCCTTCATCGGCGTGTCTGCGTCTCCCAGAAACACCGCCTTTCCTGCACCAAACGTTTTCCACCCCGCGGTCTGCAGCCCTTTCTCCGGGTCCTGCGCAAAAGCCACCCACAAATCCTGCAGCCTTCCGCTCACCTCATTCTCGTACGCCGTCGAGGGGCCGTGAAACTGCCCTGCCATTCCAAAAATGAGCGGCAGCTCGGATGCATGGTAGGCGCCGGTGAATCCGGGGGGGTGAGATGTTCGTGAAGTTGCCGTCGTAGCGGAACGGTACGTCGTGCGCCCCTACGCCTGCCGCAGCAGCGCTGTTGCCGCCGCGGTGCACAGGAAGGCCGGGTCCGTCTCTGCGTCGATCAGAGTCTGGTTGGGGAAGCCTGGGACCTGCGCTCCTAGCGCATTGAGCTCGTGCTGGTTAGTTCCGAGAAGAGCGGGCACGCGCGCCAACAACCCTGCGCCGTAGCGAGCCGTGTAGTTTGCGAACACGACGCGCTCGTCGGGGACGGGGAGGAAGGAGAGGGTCGCGTTCGCGGCGATCACCGTCTCGCCACTCCACACTACGCAGGCCGTCGATCTGCGCGGCGGGCGCGCCTCCACCGCAGCCGAGCTGCGCCGCGACTGCCGCAAAGTTCGCCTGCGCCGTGTCAGTGGTCTTTACGCGTTCCGGGAACAGCGCTGTTGCGCCGTCCATGATGAACCCTGCGACGATGGGGTCCTTGTAGAACGCAAAATTGAGGTAGTCTACGGCGATCGCGCCGGCGGACTCACCCCAGGCAACGATGCGCGCGATGTCCCCCCCGAACGCGGCGGCGTTGTCGCGCACCCACTCGAGCGCCGCGCGCTGGTCGAGCAGGCCCGGGTTCTGCTCCGCCGACCCGGCCGCATTCGGGAAGCCGAAGATGTTGGTCCGGAAGTTCGCTCTGACGACGATGTGCGCCTGCGTGCGCTGCACCCACGGCGCGGCGTTGAAGTACAGCGAGTCCGCGCCGCCCTGGGTGAAGCCGCCTCCGTAGAACCACACGATGACGGGGAGCATCGCGCTCTGCGGCTGGGCCGGCGCCCAGACGTTCAATGTGAGGCAGTCCTCGCTGAATTCCTGACGAGGGAAGAACTCCGTCTGCCCGCCGCCATTGGCCGTGTAGACATTAGCTGGAGCCGTGTCGTTTAAAGGAATCTGAGGAAAGGACAGCCCGAAGCTTGTTGCGTTCACGATGGCCGTGGGTACAGGGGGCAGCCATCTACGCGGGCCTGTAGGTGGGAGAGCGAATGACACGCCGAGGAACTGCCGCACAGTGGGCGCAGAAGAGTCGATGAAGCCATACAGCGTTTCACTCGCTGTATTGACGTGAAGAGAATACGAGGCTGCAGCTGCCGCGCTGCGCACGGTCGCCGCGAGAGCGGTTATGTGGAGAAATGGAGGCAACATATTGGGTTGCAGAGCGAGGAAGGGAGCACGATAAAATGAACAAAGGTTATTGGGAATGGCACTTTAAAACCAATGAGGCATGTACGTATCCTGTTGATGGCGTCCTGTTAATCGTCGCGTGGTGTTGGTGGTTTTGCAAACACCCGACGATCAGACGGAGAAGAACCGGTGGCTGTTTATTCTCAAAGTGGTTCTTCTCACCACTTCGTCCTAGTGGGTTTAAATGCTGTAGAAGGCGGATACGCCTGAGAACTAGCACGGAGTAGCAGAAGACTGTACCGCGTGAAAGGGATCTGTTCTTAGTGTAGAACAGTTGGCGTTCGTGGCGTCCTTCATGTTGAGGAGGGAGTCGAGGAGCTCGAGGCGCTCTGCGTATCGGTCGACCACCACACGGTACAGCGTTTTCCAGTCGAGGCAGCGGAGTCCAAAAGCACCGCGTGCAGGCGCGCTGTCAGCGCCCTCAGATCCGGAGCAGAGATGTTGTGCACGCGGTGGTCCCGGCGCTCTAGGCTCGCGTGGTACGGGATGAGGGGTGGCACGAGGTCGGTATCGTAGAACGAAATCAGGCGCGACAGATCGAGCGCGATGCGCGTTTCACCGGGGTAGCGATTGTGCGAGGAGCCTGCGCGCACGATCTCGAAATCGATCAATTCTGAAACGTCGAAGCCGGGGGCCGCTCCTGAGTTTTGTTGGTCGAGATGGGGGCGGATGATTTAGGAGGGGAATAATAATACGCGGTGGATCGAGGGGCAGGGCGCGCCGGGGTTCCAAAACCCAGATATATCCCAGAGTGCAGCGAGGAATTCGGCAGAGAGGAGTTCAACGCCCGCGGTAAAGTCGCATAGCATCACCTCACTATACAGATATGAGCCCCGCGGGTACGGCGTTGTGTGAGGGGTTACTCACAAGTCCATCTCTATTCTGTGCGACGTGGATGAGTGAAATTAGCGCAGACTTGAGGATGGCTCACCGCACATATCCATCGATCCCGAATTGACTTCCCCACGCACAAAGTGCTTCGAGCCTCTCCCGATCATTTGTCCACCGCGCCGGGTTGACCTGCCCCTACGCCTGCGTATCCATCGTTCCCCCACTCTTCCATGTTCGCTGTGCTGGAGCCGTCGAAATACAGCACCTTTAGGGGGCGCGTCGCCGCAAATGTGAGCTGGCAGCACCCCGTAATCGT
The DNA here is from genome assembly GCA_029378255.1 of Mycena rosella. Classification (NCBI taxonomy): domain Eukaryota; kingdom Fungi; phylum Basidiomycota; class Agaricomycetes; order Agaricales; family Mycenaceae; genus Mycena; species Mycena rosella. The sequence goes on along the minus strand of JARKIE010000373.1, from coordinate 31,997 downwards.
CGCGTTATCTGGAGGGAGGCCACATAAGTGGTATGCGTGCTCGGAGCCCGTGGCGGTCCAATCAGGGACCCTAGGGACGTTGCTGTCCGGGCGGCCGTGATAGAGCAAGGTGCCCGCCGGGACGGTTCCGGGGATGATATTGTGGCCTGCGCACAAAGTAACGTGACGGCGAGCCAGGATCCGCGACATGGCACGTACCATTGCGATACCGCGTATTGAGCCAGTGCGCGGCGAGTTCACGGTGTCAAAAATGAAGTGACCTGTCGCGTTTGCACCTGGCACTGCACTAAAGTCATCCCAGGATAAGTCGGCGGCCAAATTATCCGCAGAAACAGTCTGGAGGAGAGCCTGAGTAGCGCGGATGCCGACCGAAACGGGAAGAGCAAGCAGGGAAAGATGCATGGTATCTACGTGCGTGGATGTCGTTGGTCTGCGCGCCGCGATGGACTCCGCCGAAATCACATTTGATATTTCCGGATATTTGGGTCTAGTTTCGCAGCAATCCGGAATCTGGTGTGGACCAAGCCACAGCGACCTCCGCAACAAATTAGTAGAGCACCAGGGTGCAGTGACCAAAATGAAGAGGCTGTCTCCGTCAACTTTGAGTGACGACATCGATCGAGAGTGGGAGGCCGGAGAGATCGAAACGGTGTGGATGACGCGGAGGCCGGCGTGTTTACTCCGTCCAAGTTGAAGGATGCGGCAAGGATGCGGAAAGAGAGCGATTGATTCCCACGTGACAAGTGATTCCATCATCCCGAGTGTGCCAGCCGGACCGCCGCGCTGATTGGAGCCATTTTGTCGGCGTCGGAACGAGGCTGCCGGAGCTTCCGGCTTTCGGAATGAGTCCCGAACCGGTTGCCTGGGAGGTCGATTTACGTTGCTGTCTCTCGCGCTCAGAGTTAAATTTGCGATGAGCAGCTCGTTCCATACACCTGTGAGGAATTGAATCGGAGGGCGCACCCAGTTAAACATTGGCGGGGCAGGCGCTACAAGTAAGTTTAACGAGTTCGGGCACGAGTTCAGACTTCGCTGGCTGGTGGCTGGCACAACTTGTTGTTGGATCAGACCACAAGCTCCAGCAGAACTTCATTTGAAAAAAAGGCGAGTCGAATCCTTACCGGGCTTGTTGCCGGATTGTTCCGGGATCGTCCAAAGAACGGCGATCATTCGGCACTCCACGTCATCACGGAGTGCTCGGTTTCCTCCAAGTTTTCTCGCCCTTTCCCCTTCCTTCCCCTTTGGTTTCCACTACTAAACGTCTAGAATCGCGTGGATATGCACTTCGGGGCGTGAATGGATGAGCTCAACTTCATTCTTCATTATTCCAGAATCCATCAGCGTCTTTATCCCGTTTTGAACCGTCTTGTTCTCGAATTGGCTCCCCGGCAAATCTGCTCGCTTCTCTTTTCGTCGCCTCTCGTCCAAAAAAACCAGGATGGGGTCTCGAGCCACGGATAATCTGCGGAGCTACTACCGCAAGGCGACTCTCCCAGAGATGCTCCGGGATCCCGTCGCTCCCGAGATGCCGCCAACGGGCCAGCGTAGTCATCACGTTAATATGCAAGTGGCTCCCCAGCCCTGGCGCCAGCTCTGCGAAATTCGTGCCCTGGAAACGTGGGGATTATCCTTGGGCGAACTGGCAACATCTTGTGGGCTAAAAGTGCTTTTCTTCGCGAAGCTATCTCTGATTTCGACTTTTGGGGGCGCAGGGGCGGACGATCAACTCCCTTCAAAATCCATGGGAATCGAGGATCTGGACAGCGATACGGGGGAGGGCTTCACGGTCCCTGCTGGTCCCACATTCAATATTCCCCCACATTCCGGCAGGCGACCAACTGACATAATGCGGTGCGTAATTGACGTAGCGCGCAGACAATCTGCTCATAAGTCCCAGCATGATTCCATGGCTGGACTACCTCCCGCTCATGACCGTCCAAGGCACGCTTCGCCTCCTTTTCCCGACCCAAACCGCTGACTGGAGGTTCTCGCTCGTCGACGATGCTGAGGACAGGGATAGAAAGGTGTTCCAGCACTTTGTGTGGTCATACTCCGGTCCCGGAAAGCCCACAGCGTTTACAGCTCTCGGGGACATCCCCCGTAATCCGCTGGTTGTCGCCTTCCAGCCCCCGTGGATCCTCTCCGCACAAGACATGCTTGAATTTGCCCAGTGCCGCACGGCGAGTGTCTTCCATATCTCGAAAGTTCTCATTTTTACACGCTGACCCACCGCTGCCCCCAGTTCCCTCGGTTTTCAATAAATGACGGACGCCTGGCTGCTCTTGAGGGTAAGGAACAACTGTGGGCTAAGGTTAGCTTGAGCTTCTCGCCAATGGTGCCTCGCAGGCGCTTATTTTCAATAGGTCTGGGACACCTGCGTTGCGCGCAAAACACGATGGTTCGTGCTGACCTCATACAACCAATGGGTATTCGGCGCGTTCTCCGAAGGTTTTCATTCCCCTCCTCCATTCATTCCCTCAATTGAATTGGTGTTCGCAGGATGGACAATCGGATTCGTATCACTGCGTTCAACGGCCCCCTAGCCGAGCCCACGTGGAGTTTCGGCGATCTGCGTGGAGGTCTAAGCGAGCCGATGGCTAGGCGCCTCCACGTGGCAACATAGCCATCGGCCGCGGAGCTTCGGCGAGGTCACGGCTTGGTCGCCTAGCCGCACCGGCTCTCCGCACCTGCCCACACCTCGCCACACCTGTCGCTAGATGACTGCACACCGCCCACTGCTCCCACTCAACCCTACCTTTTATAAATCTCACCTTTCGCGCTGCCTGCTCTACGTACATTGCTGTGATAGGAAGAAATTCAAAATACAAGCTTTGCTCGCCGATCTCCGTTTTGGTGGCACTGGCACAGGAAGAAATGATGGCATCAAGATGTCAATAATATTGTCGGCAGACAACTATGAGACAAGTAGAAGGTAGGGAGAGGGCAAATAGAGCTCTGGGATGGTAGACACAGGCCAGGTTCCGGCGAGGTGGGTGGAGGTGGGTGGAGGTGGGCGTAGGTGTAGGGAGCTGCGTGGAGGCGCCTCCACGCGTGTGATTGATGTGACGTAGCCGAACAGGGTGGCTATGTTCGGCTAGGCCCGGCTGATGCTACCTGGGCCCTGAACGCAGTGTATCAGATGTCCTTCAGTTCGACGCGCGCGATCCAACAATACTTGAGGTCCTCGCGTTCTGGGTCGCGTGCGCGATGCGCCTGCCGGGGTGGTGTGGCGTCCCGAAGGTGTGATCGCTTTGTGGTCTTTCCATTAATAATGGACTTATGTTTAACGCTAGATTCAAGAGGAAGTTACTGCGGGTCCTCCTCGTATCCCTGTGAGGCAGGGAGCTTCTGGTAGCAGCATCACATGAAATTTGGCATGGATTATGTACGTCCTATAAAATGAATCGAACTTGAGTCGGTCTGCGGTGACGCGATCTGTCCCGCTTGAACCGAACGATGAGTCGAAGTGACCACGCCATATCAGCTGCTGATTGCAGTGGTGGCTCCACTGGAGGTCCCATATTGTGCTTCATTACACTCATTCGCGCGTCTCAACAAGAGCAGAAAACCAGGTACGCGTATCGATTGTCAAACTCGAACTGACGCAGAGGGAAGGAAGTGCAAGGGGCACCAATCCGGACCAGGATGGGGAAGCATTTTGCAGCATTCACGACACTCCTTCATCCACTCCCCCGCGTATAAATCACTGCTGTGGTACCGCGACCAGAACGAAATGCTTCAGCACGTAGTAGTACATCGGGTCCGTTTGCGGGTTTGGTTGCATACATACATATGTCTGCGTGAAGCAACAAGATACATCATGAAGCGTAACAAAAATTCTGAACCGTAACATCGGACCAACCGAATGCACACCTCCCCTTCTCCATCACGCCTCCGTTCCTCGCCCCCGTCCGCCCATGCTCCAGTCCACGAAAAAAAACCCACACCGCAACGTCCGAAGTCCGAGTCCAAACCAGGCGCGGGGTGTCCGGTCCCGCGCCCAGGGTCTTGGCGTTCGTCACCGAAAGCAGGAGCAGTGAGGCAGCGGCCCGTGCCAAACTGTGTCCCGATTCCAGAAGTCCACGTCCCGAAAGCAAGGTCCAACTCGGGGAGTCCAATCCCGAACGTCCCGTCCACGAATCCGTACCTGAGAGCAAGCCCAATCCGCGGGGGTCCAATCCCACGATGTCCAGAACAGGAAGCAAGAAAGCAAGAACGAAATGAACAGATGACCCGAAGACGACGAAAAGAAGGTGAGGGTAGGAAGAAATAATACATTAAACAAGGTAGTCGTCCAGAGAGATGATGTCGCTCCAGTGGAGCTCCTCAGTTTCGCTGGGAGCGTCCACGGGCTGACGTTGCGCCTCGAGGTCGGCGGGGCTCTTATCGGCCGGCGCCCAGGAGAACGCACGGCGGAGACGGTACGAGATCGCGTACGAGAAGCTCAGGCGCGTTGCATTGATGTTGGTGGGAACGGACACATGTCGAGCTAGTGAGGCAGGCCTCGCGACAATCTTCCCGGCGACAGGGGTCGGAAGTGAGCGCCGACGGTTTGCCTTCCCGCGGATGCCCTCAGTGTTGCGTGCGCGCGCGTCTTCGAGTAGGTTCGCCTTCAGTTCGTGCCACTCGGGCGAGGCGGGGGCGGCGACAGGGGCGAACGGAGCAGCCTTGACACCGGGGTGAGAGGGCCAGGAGTAACCTTCTTGACAGACGCGCTGCGTAACGAGAGCTTTCCGCCGGGCGCCGGGCGGGGAACCTTCAGAGTCGCCTTCTGTTTCTCCTTCCACTCCGCCGCCTCCTGGAGCTCGCGCGGGCTTGCCTTGTGGAACGCGCTCGAGCGCGCACGCGTCGGTGTCTTCCCGTGGACGCGAGGAGGGACGCGGTTTGTGATACCGCCGAGGGCTTCCGCACGTCCGACTTAGAGGCAGGCTTGATGTCGTCGCGAATCTCCTCGCCCTCTGGGGATATGATCCGTATTGTGGGAATAATCAGAGTGGGTACCTCTAAAGGCACCGGCTCTCCCACTAAAGAGACGTTAGCTGAATCGCAGGATACTGAAGCATTCAGCTTACCGTCGCCCACAGTCTCATTAGACACCTTGACAGGACCTTGCGGCGGGTGTACTATGGATGTGTCAGTTTATGAGTAAAATACTAAAGGATTGAGATCACCGTCGCCCTCAGCTGCCTTGACACCGGCCTCGATTTCGGTCTTGCTGTATACTACCCAGTCGCAAAGGAGGCGGAGGCGGCGAAGCAGATACACGAATATGGACGAAAAGAGCGTTGTCGAAAGGAAAGTCATTGTAGATTGATGTATGCGTATTTATGAGGGAAGATGGGAGTAAGGAGAAAGAGGCGGATGAGGCTGTGGGGGGCGAATTTGGGAATTTGGCGAGCGTGGCTGACAGTCCAGCGAAAATTCGGTTCTTGCCTGGTTCATGTGATCGGAAATAGAATAGCGATTCGAATAGAGAAATGTGGGAGGAGACCTTGAGGTTTTAGCTTACGAGCCCCAGAACACGCGGTTAAGGCACTTAAGGGCAAGGAGAGCTACCAGTGAGCCTGAGGACTCCTGAGGAGAGCCTCGGACTTTAGACTCCGAGTGGAGAATCGGAATCTCGAAGCTAGCAGTCTGGTACACCCTTCAAGAAGTTGCTGTCCTTGGATGCATGACGGCAAGATCTAACGGGTGAAGTCGATGAACCTTGATACGTCTGTCGTCATGAACGTTCTTTGCGACAATCGCGGGTCGCCCGTGACCTGTGTGACATTCGGACGTCACGGACATCGGACCGAATTCCTGTCTTGTTCCTGCCACCATGATCGTTAGCGCCACCCGGCCCACCGTGCCAGATATGCCGTTCTACCGTATTCCGTTTTACCGTCGGGAACAAGTTCGTAATCCCTCGTAATGCGGATTTGCAGCTTTTCTGTTGGCTTCCCGAGCTATATAATGGCGGCATCTGAGAATCTCATCATTTTCCTTCACCATGGAATCTCACGAGCCCACCACCCAGACAGCTAACAGGCCATTGAAGGTATCTATCATTGGAGCGGGAATCGCCGGGCTGGCGGCAGCTATTGCGCTCCGTCGTAATGGACATCATATTCAGGTGAGAGCGCGCATGACTCGAACCACGAGTCAGTCTGGCGTCCCGGGGTAACCCTTATTCGACCAGATTTTCGAAGCCGCCTCGGAAAATAAAGAGGTTGGGGCCGCCATTGTTGTCCCCGTTAATTCCGTACGGGTCTTGGAACACTTGGGATATACGAAGGAGAATTTGAAGAGTGTGAATTTCGACGGGGTGAGTCTCGACGACAGTATGCCAACAACGCTCACCAAAATCCAGTACATGACGCTCGACGCTAGCAGCGCGGAAAGCAGGACCACTCCGTGGCTTTTCTCTGCGGTCGACGAAAAACCGGTCAGTTAATTGGGCTGCATTTACGCTGCGCGCACTAAAACCCAGCAGAATATACTCTGCCACCGGAGTGATCTACACAACGAACTGCAGCGCTTAGCGCTTGGGCCCGGAAACGGCCCGCCTGCCGTTCGGCACCTCGCGAGTAGGGTGGTAGAATGCGAACCGGAAACTGGATCGCTTGCGCTCAGCGACGGGCGAGTGATCCAAAGTGATCTGGTCATTGGGGCCGATGGAATTTCGGTAAGTACGAATTGCCCACCCATTCATGGCATCTTACCGTAATCTAGTCGGTTCTGCGCACCCACATACTCGGCAGCGTTCAAAAGTCCCTCGGTTCCGGGGTGTCGTGCTATCGCGCTCTCATCGAGACCTCCAAATTCGACGGGCTTCCTGAGCTCGCGTGGCTGCGGGACGGTATCTCCGGCCCACGCAGCGTCGCGCAACGCGACGGGCCATTCCGCCTACTGTTTATGTACCCTTGTCGCAGCGGCACGCTCATCAATGTGGCCGCGATGTTCGATGACCCGCACCAGGACGATCCAGGTCCGCTGCGACACGTCCACACGGATCAACGCTTACTCTGACTGGCCTCTTTCTGCAGACTGGACGCCGATCGCGCCCCGGGAGGAGGTCCAAGCCGTATACGCCGACTTCCACCCGCAGTTCCAGCCTGTGCTCGCGGCACTCGAAGCGCGGGTTGCAAAATGGCAGCTGCGCACGGTGCCGGTGCTGCCGACGTGGGTGCGCGGGCGGGCGGCGCTCATGGGGGACGCGGCGCACGGGACGCTCCCGACGCTCGGGCAGGGCGCGGCGATGGCGGTCGAGGAGGCCGGCGCGCTCGGAGCGCTGTTTCCCGCTGGGACCGCGCCTACGGACGTCCCTGTCCGGCTGGCGGCGTACGAGGCGCTGCGCAAGGAGCGCGGCGAGTTCGTCGGGAGGGAATCGCTTCAACAGGCACGGATCCCGGCGAAGTTTGGGGAGTATATCCGATGTGGGTGTTTTCTTTCTTGGTGGCGCCACGACTGATCCTTCGGATGGCAGCAAAAGAGATGCAGGAGTATATGATGGAGTATGACGCCGTCAAAGCTGCCCAGGAAATGTTCCAGGCGCGGTTTGGAGGCACCCCTTCATCTGAGACGCTTTAATCGTAGCCGGGAGGATATACAGGCCTAAAAGATGTCGGCATGGAATTAATTGAGGAGCACCACTACCAGGAGAGTTGATCTTCGTCATAAGGTATTGTTCACAAGGCATGGAGAATTGGTTACAGATTTGACTGATACATATCACCCTGCAAGCAAAGGCCTGGACGAGTTTGTCTCAAGCTGAGTAAGCGTTTCCTCGAGTCGGCTCAGCCTCTCGTCGCATCGTGCTACGTCTGCTTTCTGCAAGGACTTTTGAACAACGGGCTTAAAACCACATGTCCATACACGGCGGACAATCAACTGTCATCCACGGTCCGGAGGGCGACTGTCATCTGATGGCTAGCTGTCATTTGCATAAAGCCGGCCACTTACCCCTTTAAACAGGTTTCGGGCTGTTCCGTGGCCACGCTGCAGCCTCGCGTTTTGGAGGTTTTTGTCTGAATTTTCTTTGTATGCACATTGACACAATAAATGAGATTGGTTTGTTCAATTTGTCCAAATCTTTTGAACAAAGCCTTAGATAAAATGTTATGTACTATATCGAAATTATCTATATTAATATATCGGACAGCTCCCCGCCGTCACACCGCTGCACCCCGCGCTCAAGGCGGCGATCCTTGCGCCTCCGTCGGCACTCGACAAACCGGGCGCCCTTTATGTCTTTGACATCCTGGCGGATCAACCGAATTGTTGCACGCGCCGCGCCCTCGCACGGGCGCAGATACGGATGGCGAAAATTGGATGCTCCAAGCATCCTTGGAAGCGCGGGCCCAGTGGTTATGGAAGTGTCGGGGCCAGCGACAGGATTGGTGGGCTTATTGTAACATTCCATATGCTGCAAAATTTGGTAAGTACGATCTCACCAAAGTTCCGGGCAATTACTTACCTTTGCCCAGAGGTGCTGATCCACCTCCACTTCAAACTCCTGGGGGCATGGATGTTACCTTAGGAATGCCACTTTTGTGGTGTCCGTCATACCGAAAATTTTGGCTTTCGCGCTTGTGGGGGTCGGGCTGGAATTGCGCGCGTCGTCGTGTTTTATCTCCGGTGTTTGGGCTGGCCGGTGGACGAGTGAGTACCTTTTCTATTTTCTCTTACTTCTCACTGACGCGCTGGCGTCTACTCCAGAGTCGCGATGTAGTACATAATTTTTTTTTCTTGCTGTCGCCTCGTCGCAGGTATTTGTTTTCCTATGCGATGAACTTGGAAGACTACGATATATTAACATAAATAATTTCTATATAGTACATAACATTTTATCTAAGGCTTTGTTCAAAAGATTTGGACAAATTGAACAAACCAATCTCATTTATTGTGTCTATGTGCATACAAAGAAAATTCAGACAAAAACCTCCAAAACGCAAGGCTGCAGCGTGGCCACGGAACAGCCCGAAACCTGTTTAAAGGGGTAAGTGGCCGGCTTTATGCAAATGACAGTACAGCTAGCCATCGGATGACAGTCGCCCTCCGGACCGCGGATGACAGTTGATTGTCCGCCGTGATATCACCGGTGTATACTGCTGGTCCCCTGCATCATCTCACAAAGCAAAATTCCTGCTGTCTGTGGCCCCGGAAATTTGCGTTGCATATACGGTCCGAAGCCATCGTACAGGTCCGCTGCGGAGTCCTTGAGACAGCAATACACCTGGCGCAGACGTGGGAGCCGCTGGACATAAAGATGGGTGTCGAATGGGAGCAAGGGCTCAATGTTATGCAACCAAATCTGGGGCACAAGGGGGTGACTTCGAGCTGAGACGCGAAGGGATAGAATGAGGCGTTCGAGATGGGGTGCAGTCGTGGGGAGTTTCGCGATAATCGATTGAATGCTGCTCGGAATCGAAGGCGTGTCCATGCGGCACTTTAGTTCCAGCGTCCGCACATTTGGAAAGCACGGGAGCTCTATCCGCGGAAATTCTGCCGGTAGAGTAGTCTAGTCAATAACAAAGTCGTGCCAGATCGAGTGAGGCACATACGCAGGGTGAACCAAAGCTCGACATGCTGTAGGGTGCGTAGGAGAGTTACTTCCTGCAGCAAACGATCCCAATGCCGGCTCGGACTTCCGTAAACGCGCCACGCTACTCGACGAAGGTGCTGGAGCCTCCCCTGCGCGTTAAGGTCGAGGAGGAACGTGCAAATTGCATCGGTCCTGAATGCTGCTGGAATAACGATTTCCTCGAGGCGAGTAGGCAAGTCACATCGTTGGGGCAAGATGACCGAGCTTCCCGTTTCCTCGAGTATTTCGAGCCTTTCCACGGTGAAGATGCGGAACGCCGACGCCGCGTAGAACATCAGCGAGGATGGCACGCCCCTGATGCGCTTCAGGTGGAACCCCTGAATGGCAGGCCGCTGGACTGCGAGCAGGATTGAAGAAACCAGGGCGGGAGACATGGAATCCCAACGAAATTTATCGGAGCTGCCGTGGATCGCGAGTCGGCTGACCAGAGTAACCATCTGCAGGACAGCTTGAACTGGCTCGTAGTTCTCCGCAGTTTCTCGGGCAAGGCAAAGCGTCAGGGTGCGCACGTATTTGGCGAGATGGGGTGAGGAGGTGAACACGGCGCGCGCATGCGCGCATGTGCTGGATGCGTGGTGCGCAAGGTTGGCGTTCGTGTATAGATAGAGCGACCGAAAGAGGGAGCGCTGGCTGGGGATAACGAGAGATCTGGCCGCCAGCGAACACATTTTGAGGGACGCTTCATCGTCGACCTCCTCGAGGATGACATCCACGAGCTCCGGGGGCAGCACCATGAACATGATGGGCGTTAGAAGCAAGATGTAGACTCGCTTCGAAACCCGGGTAAGCCGGCTTCTCGCATCAATCCCGGAAATGACCGGATCACCGCCGTGATATTAATATTCTTGTGGCGCAGAAGGTCTTTGGGAGTCCTACGTTTTGCCTCAGCAAAAGGCATTGCCCAGCAGAAGAGACTCAGCAGTAGAATTCCGGGCGAACCGGCGAACGTAGGTTGGTAACACCAACACCTTTTTTTTCTTCCTCAGCCGATTGACTTAGATTAAATTGCAGGCTACAGTAACAAACCCCCTAGCGAAACGCCACGAGCGAGCGAAACACTAGATTGTTTATATACTTAGAGGTTTCCGACAGCTCCGAAATTTTGTGAGGTGAAAGTCCTCGGTATAAAACTCCCATCCGCAGAAGGAATTGGGTCAAACGGTCCTGTGGCGTGCTCAGGATTTAATTTTGTTTGGGCCATTATTTGGCCCATTTTCCCGTAAATTCCCCGAGCACTGGCGCATCATCGTGTCGCCCGTTGTTGGCTCTCCAACATGTCACACAAGGGTTTTCAGGAGCTGGGACGCCGAATATCACCATTCCGCGGCTTCAATCCGGCCATTTGAGGCTCCGGCCGGTATTTTCTAGTGTTTCGCTCGCTCGTTATTTGGCCAAATTTGGCCTCTTGGGCAAAGCACGCTCGTTCTCCACCAAAACCCTATCGAATCACAGACCTCTTTATATATCCAGATAGGCCGGAAGCAGGCCTATAATCCCAGATAAAGATCCTGGCCAATTACGACCTACACAACAGTAGCAAGCGCCGCCTTTCTTGGGCGTTTCGCTAGGGGGTTTGTCACTGTACTCCACATACTTTTTGCTCAACACAGAGGCTGGTTACGAGGCCACTAGCGCCTCGCAGAAGGTTTAATCCACTTTGTTACGCTAGATATCGATGTCAAACCGCGTCTGACGCGTCAAGGCGCGTCCAAAGGAGGATACACCCCAAAATCGAGACACTCATTAGATGTACGAATATATGACAGACTGAGAATCTTCAATTATAAAAATTAAGCAAAACCCAAGTACAGAGCGACGAGTAGCCAAGTCTAAAATAAAAGGTCCCTGAGAACACATACATCAAGGTTTGGGTGTACACTAAGCAAACTTGAACGGGTGGAGGGAAAGTGCGAATATCGTGGGTCATTAAAGGAAAGGAGTGAGCGCGCGCGTGTTTGAGCAGAGAATGTCGAAAGTCTAAGGAGTGAAGATGGAGCATCTTCCGGAGCTAGTCTTTCGCGCTGGCGTCGTAGATCGGGCACAGTTGGTCCCACGCGGCTAAGGGGGGAAGTGAGCCATGTGTCCAGGCCAAAAAGATGTCCAGGTCTCTGCTCACGAGGGGGATTCTCTTTGGCGATGCCCGGCACATTTTCAGGCATCACGATGGCGAGGCCTCTGTGGGCTGTCAGAGGATGCCGGTGACCTCCCAGAGAGGAAGCTTACGCGTTAAAATGCCAGTCTATGTGACAGTGCAGAAGCCCTGGAGGCTCGATGTTAAGCGAGGATGCATGGAAGTGCGGCAGAATTACACACATGGGCCAGCATTGTCGGTGGCGAATCTATGGGTTGAGCTGAGCAGATCCAGGGTGTGGTACGATACACATACCGGAACGTGGTTAAATCGGTCGTGGCCGGACCCGTTGAGACTACATCCCGGATAACCTGTTCGTAAATTCAGCCAAGTGTAGGAGATAAATGCATATCGTATACCGGGTTAACGAAGTTGTACGTGGAGTTGCCCGCGCTCCTGATGACATGGAAATTGTGCTAAATAGCAATGAGAGTCCGAATCGACAAGGGAGTGAAACATAAATACACCGTGCAGATGGAAGGGATGCTGGAGTTTTTTTCAGCCATCCAAAGCACATGGGTACATGGACAACTCACGGGAGCAGCGGGGGATCCCCCTGGGATGCTGATTTCGATAACCTTGTTGGGAGGGAGCTCATAAATGCTACCCTTAGGAAGGAGCTCCTGAGCAGAATGGGCTCCGGACAAAATCTGGAGCAGAACGGGAACGGTGGGCGGGACGAAGCTCTGGAGACCACAGAGGATTAGCATTGAGCGATGTTCTGAAGAGCACGACCCGACATACAACATTGTTGATCGCGAATCTGAAATCAGTGAGGTTCAAGGTGATGGCGAGGTTGAGCACCACGTCGGCGCCCCCGGGACGCGGGGCACCGGGCACGGGTGTATGCACCAGCGGATGCAGGGCGGTCTCGACGAGCGGCTGCTTGATGGTCGAGTTCGTGATGGGATCGTGGCAAGGCGCGCCCACGTAGCGCAATATCGCACTATTCGTGGCGTTAACGAAACCCTGATTGCTCCCGGCGAGGGTGGGCTGCGCGCGAACCCAGTAATTTGCAATTTTCTGGTTAGCCGTGAGGACGAACGAGTAGCGCTGAGCGGCTGTAAACTACTGTTAGTAGGAGCAACGTGAGCGTAAAGAGAAAAAGGGACCGAATATCTGGATGGAATCTACGGTGAGAGGTTGGTGGCTAACACCGTCAACTTCGAGGATAACCATCTGGTGCCCATCGATACTGAGGATCGCGGCCAGAATCAGTGTTGTTGGATGGATGAACTACAAGCAGCCCACCTGAATATGAAGTTGGGATCACACGAGACCGATACCATTCGGAACCTAGCAAAGCTTTCAGGGGAGTACGGCTATATCTGGACGCAGATGAACCTGTATCGCTTCCCGTGGATGACGCTGATGACTGCGAGTGGAGAAAGCGGCTAGGTTTCCTGGTCAAGAGGTCAAGCCACTTCGCGATAACCAAAACTTACCCCGCCCGCATAGCGTCCCAGCCCGTTGATGAGGGTTGAGTTAAAAACCGGTACGGTAGGCGCCTGAGGTGCGGGATAGTGATACCAATCCGCCAGAGTGATAATCGTCGATTCTGTCGGCGATGAGCTGAGTCGCTTTGCACTGGATGGAGAACTTACCGTCATCGATATCTGCGAAATGGAAACAGCAAAAAATGCTCAGTCAGGCAGCATGAAGGTGTGATATCTCTGACCATAGAGATGTCGCTGGGGATCTGTGGGATCATATACGACCTACAAGCAGCAAGTCAGCCCACAAGATCCTGGAGGGCAATGACTGCTCAACGAATACACCCCGAAGTCCATCGCAGTATTGCGTTGCTGGGTGGTCCGTAAGAATACCTCTCGAGGGAGAAACCACGGTACGTACAGTGATGACTGTGGTACCAAAAGGTTCCTAGAGCGATGTCAACGAATGTCGAGGAGAGTGGAATGCATCGTGCCGGCTTGGTCTCTTGATTGAGCGTCAGAAACGGCATCCTCGGGTATGTTCGGGCCACTTACGGGACGTTGAAGTCATATAGAAATGAGTGCTGGGGCGTTATTGGGCATTCTGAGAATTTTATTGGTGATAAATTTCTGATAACTGGGTAACGTACGGGTGACAAAGGCTGGGCCGTCGTCGTAGTTCGTACCGGCCTGAAATAGACCGTGCCAGTGCTCAACTCAGGTTTAGAATCGTGTGAGGTGTGATCAAATAAATATGCCCACGATACTGGTGCTCTTGACCATAGTGTCGTCGGTGAGCTTATCTATGACGTTCAACTTGAAGTTATCTCCCTGAGAGGTTACACCATGATTCAGTGGTTTGGCAAACACGGCACTTTGAAGGTCTTCCACCTTGTTACCCTTTATCAGAGGGCCTGGGAAGGTGCCGCCAGCCAGAACAGCTCTACGGGCCGTATTGATAAGTTGTTGAGCAAGGTGGGCACTAGGAACTCACGAGCGAGTGAAGCCGTCGGGCGAGATATGTTTATTGACGATATTGAGGGCAGCAGTGGGCCCAATACTGCGGCCGTAGGCGCTCGACAAGGACGAAATAAAAACGAGGGCAGCGAAAGGGAGCATCGTCTAAGAGAAGAAAAGGTATTACTGGGGGAGGGAAGATTTTGGGAGCATAGCTTGCCTGAGATTCATTTATACCAGGGGCAACCAACCCATTCGGCATAAATGGCGCCTGGAGAACCACACTATTCTTAGCATGCCGCCTTGTTAATTATCAACCAAGCCCCGCCGCGGGATCAAAAGAGTGCTTATGAACCCATCGTTTTCTTGCAACCTGCAAAGTAGCACTGCAGATAAGCTTGGTGTACGGAGTGATAAATGCATTAGATGCATTAGCTGAGAATTAATATCATTTCTAACCAATGATGGGTCAATTAACAGGCGCATTGAACCGGTCATGTCAAACAGTGTTGTCGAGTTGATACCAGTCGCATGATGCCGCAGCCAGCAGATAATAATCGCATTTAGCCATCTGTCGCCGAGGTAAATGGCGGGTTTATGGAAACGCTTAGGCTTTATTGCTGTGGTTGATAAAGTTGGATATCGGATTCTATGCTAATGATACCTCTCCGTGCCTAATCCGTGGCTGCGATTTTTGAAGGGACTAACGCCGCAGGTACTGACAACAGTTAGAGGGTAGTATCCTGTTGTGTCTGCCGCGCAAAGCATGTTACGGAGGAGAGAAAATCGAGAAAGAGAGTCCGGGAGAAGCCCACAAGAGTCCGAAAGTCGCTGATGATGGTCATTGGCAAAAGGACGAGACTGATTTCGAAGTTGATGACATCACTCAAATGCCATCTGATGTGCGATCAGCATTAATAACTTCGGCCCGGCAAACTCGCACTTATGTACCTTTTTTTTCCCCCCCTTTTCACCGGGTATGGCGGGGTTGGGAAAATGGGGGGTAGCCTGAAGCTTGATGGTTTATGTCTCAAATGTGTTTAGGTCGTGCTATCTCAATATCTGTCATTTGTTGCTGCACGGCATGAGGCAGGCAATACAGAGACGGCGGATTTCATTGAGCATTAAATCTGACAGCCCCGCCAATGCACGGTTGCTCATCCGGACACATTGAGTAGACCAAATAAATAGGCTCATGAAAATGATCACAGAAATACTTGTAGCGGTGAATACTGTGCTGGGAATGGGCCGAATGGCTGTAAAAATCCACAATTTCATTTAGCACGTTGGAATTGTCCGCCCCTGCAATTTACAGCGAGATCTCTGTACTAAATTCGTACAACCGAGACATGAGCAGGTGAGATGTGGTGACCCTGCGAGAATTGGTAGAAATGCCAAATTTCATTTCACCGCTGCATATCAATACTGGCCGCCGGCACGACCAATGCCGATCGGCCGAGGTTCCCGCGTCGATGACACGTGGCCATCGGCATCTCACGGCAGATGAGTTTCAATCTCCACTTGAATGACTTGGCACCGACAAGATAACTGTTATAAGGTAGATCTTAGGCTGTGGGCTATCCATAGAGCCCAGATAAAAAATCCATGGTGGCGAAGCTGCTCCGGTGTATCAATATTGGTTGTTCTCGTGCCTGTGCGATGGCAAAGCAATGATGAGTAAGGATGAGTAGTCATTGAAACGGAGATTTGACTAATGGATTATAAAGGCCCGCTGCATGGGAGTGAGATGTGGGTTCGGCATACTGTACTAATCCGACCAACTGTTCAGTGACGGGTGATCCCAGATTTTTTTGATGTGTGCAAAAATCGCGTTAAATCAAAACAAAAATCCTCGGGCTTCTCGGGGAAATTTTGATGAACACTTGGTCGGATTAGTACAGTACACCACACAACATAAATCACAACTCATCAGTTCCTAGTAATGTATGGTGCTACCTAAATAATTTTGGAACGTGTTGGCCGAAGGGCACTCTGTTGAAATTAGACATTTAAAATCGGTACTGGCTTCAATCGGCATATTCTAGGACTAGGCCCAGATGCTCCCCAAAAAAATTGGAACAGCTTGCCTGCGCACCATAGTGCAGTATAAGTCTTAATGGGTAAACACACTGAAGGGAGAAAGGTGATACTCAGGAGGCTCGATGTCTTGTTACTTCGAGAAACACGGTCAAACTCGCAGAAAACAACCGGCCTGAGAATGAGAGAATAAGAGCAAGATTCAGGACAGACGAGTCTAAGCATGCCGGACCGTGCACATCGCTCTTCCAACTTCGAGCTTTGTCGTATATGTCCGCTTCTAAGTTCTGATACGGATATTGCCCGGAGCTTGGCCGCGGTGGCTTCCTCGCTTGGATCATCGACTGAAGGCAATTTCTCCGCATAAGCCTAAGCTTAACTAGGTATGGGGCTCATCGGATAGGAATTGTGCTCCGCCCGCTCCTTGTTAGTCTCGGTGCCATCGGAGAGATATGCACCAGGTCTGTCTGCAATGATGATGAATGAGCTCAATGTACCATACATATTGCATCGTTAATGGGACCGCTCAGCCTGTATCGAATGCTGCGGCAACTTGATGAGAGGAGAAAGATCAGAAATAACAAATGATTTCAAGCTGGTTGATTTACGTTGTCGCGCCCTGAAGGATGGACTTCCACGTTAGGCCTGGGATGGGGTTCCCTTCCGAGTCGAGAACCCCTATTACAATGATACGTTAACATAAGAGGAGTGAAGGGAACCATAGGCCTGCATGTTGGGAATTGCCTCCTTCACAGATATGTTGGTGAAGGTGAGTGCGCCAGAAAATTTAGCATGATGTTCAAGAGAAGGAGGCTATTTAGGCGAAGTCAGCCCGTCTTGATTTCATCTCTTCATTACCGCCGCTATCAGCATAACAGGACGGCTAAAGCGCGGATCGAAGGACGCGTTATAGTCGGTTCAGGTATTAATTAGATCAATTACTCGTGATCTCAGTCATAATTCAAACAGCAGACGTTATACGTGAGCACCGCGGGATTCGAGGCTGGTCTTGAAAGCTTCGTTTGACTGGTTGGAAGACAGACCGAGGGGAAAGATGCAGCAGTCAGAACCAGGGAGCACGTTTTAGATTGATGCACTTATAGGAAGCGCGGTGCGCCGGACAATCACTGGTGTACCCAGCGGGATAGGCGCGGATAAATATCCGTAGTGTACATCCCTCGTAAGTACTCAGAAAAAATTTCGGTATCCAGCACCAGGGTTCAGGGTCCAGCCGTCCATTTTAAGGTCCTTGAGGCATCCGAGTTCTGAGGCGCATTCTAGAGGCCAATGAAGCCAGGCACGTAAGCTGTGCTCTGAAGGTGAAAAGAATTGCTCCGAGTGATTGAATATTCTCTGAGGCTCGCTGAGTGTCGTCGCTGGTCGAGAGCCCCGATGTCCGATGCGCCAGAGATCTCAGATGCGGCTTGATCTGATGCCACCCCCCGCTACCAAGTCGCCACCACAACCGTCGTCGTCATCGACGCTGGTTGTGCAACCATGGCCCATAATTTGACCATAATAACTGATCCCGCCCAGAAGGTTTTCAGCGTTCAAGAGCTTTGTGACCAAATTATCGACAATATAGCACAGTCTTTCTCTAAGACTGCTCTCGTCTGCCAGACACTATGTGTTTCGGCCCAATCGCAATCATTTCGCGACGTCGAAATCGACCCATGGAAAGGGGGGATTCTCCGGTCTAGGCCCGGACGTGTCTTTGAGTTCCTTATTCGAGACTCGCACCCGAAATGTAGATGCACTCGCCTTCCATGACGTCCGCCCTGCCTCCGTCCTTCCTGCCACATCTTCCTGCTCCCCAAGTGTGCGCGGATCCAGAGGCTACAGCTCCATGGCCCTGTCAACCTCGTGCAGTGTCAGTGGTTCATTTCTCCCTCCTGCTCCCTCCTGTCCATTCGTTTCACGCAGCTGGTCGATGTGGAGATCACCTAGCACTCCCGAATTGTGCTTCAACTCTTGTCTTCCGCTCGCATGAGCATATCCCGACTGGTCACTGCGGATGACCGGTACTCTCTGTGCCCGACTCGATCTGCTGCCCGCTGACATGCTCAACCTAGATCTCGCCTCAGAATTCCCACTCTTAACGTGCGTTGAGATATAATACCCCACTCAATGTGATCGCTATGCATACTCTGAAGGCGTGGAAACGATCGCTCTGCATATGTCAATCCTTGCATTCGAGCACGAACACACATTTGGGGCAGCTGTGTTTGCCGCATTTGACACCCTTGTCGCCGACGCACGCCCATGCCAGTTCCCCGGCGCGTGGAGGTGCGGATTGGCGGTCCACTCAATTACATTTTCGAGTTTGAAGACTCGGTTATAACTTACTTTCCGCAAGCGGTTTACTCGTGGTGACTGACGACAGATGTGTGTATGCTAGATATCACTGGCATGATTCGTTCCGCTCAATAGTTTCTCTTCTAACAGATCATGGCCCTATTCTCTGAACGAACCTTATCCGTACTTCGATTATGGCGCGTCTCGCAGAGTCCCAACATCGGCGCTGATATGGAAGCGATTTGATACGGGAGTGCTTACATTGACCCAGTGCACCTATGCGGCGCCTTTTGGACAGATACCTTCACTGGCCGGCAGCTATGGGAACCTGACTACCAAATCATCGATGTGAATTCCATGTGTGTCGCCTTCTGCATAGACTTCAACTGCGTCTAACTTGGAGCGACAGAAACGACCAGTCGGCCTCTTCAATGCATATTCGACGACTGGCGCTGGAGGTGGGTCGATTCTTTTCTGTTGTGTTAATGCTTATTTCAGGATCTGCGCAGGTTCATGGACGAATGGAGTGCAGACAACGAACTGTGATGATTTATTCTAATGTGGGACAGATGTTGTATATTGCTGCACCATTCTTTCGCTATTGCTCCTCGCCGCAAGCAATTGATCCCAGGTACATGTTTCAACGGTCCTGTCCCGAATCTTGTCCTGATTTCCACTCTTGTAGTCTAAGCATGGGACTGCCTCACCATTCCCTCCATTCGGTGCTCCGAAAATTATCTCGCAGAACCCGTACCTTACCTCGTATACTATTTATTGTCCAGTCCTAATGCCTCCATCTACGCCGCTGAAGATTTGTCCGCAGTGGAGGAAATAAAATGACAATCGGCAGGTTCGAACCCATCCTACAAGAAGATTATGCAATCAAGACACAGCCACTATTAAGGCACAGGGAATGAAACAATTCTAAAGGACAGCCACTAAATGGGCTTCAACACAGCCGCTAATTTGATTAGCACAGCCCCTAAATCTGTTACACAAATAGATTGGGACACTTTTCACCTAGGTCTCAAAAACCTTATGTTGATTGATTATAAACAATTACATAAGTACTCGTAATTCAACCAGCGAGGTACGAGCCCAGGTACAGTTATGGAAATGTCAACAGGCTGTCCAAATGGCATTGCTTCGTGGGTTCCGATTTATCGCAAATCAATTATTCTGAAGTGGCAGATCTCTTCAATTACATCAGAACAACAATCATACAAAGTCGTTGAATATTCACGGCACAGTTGTGGTAGGTAGGTAGGTAGGTAGTATTACATGGCTGGTCCTGCTGAGGAACACCGGTTTCCAGGGATTATCTAATGTCCAGGCGCCAATGTACATATTGCCCCTGGACTCCTTCATAACACCAAGAACGAGCTCGCGGACGCAAATGCTTCGATTTCGCCGCAGTAGATCCAAGGAACTACAAAGAAGCAATTAGCACAGAATAAGTGGGACTCTTAATTAAACAGATTAAGTCTCATTCAGTCGGAACACAGGAACGGCATAGAATATTTCGAGGACATCATGAGCATATTTCGCTGCAAGTGCAATAGTGGGTCTGGAATAAACCATGGCTTTCAAGAACTCTGTTTCTGAGTTTGAATGCATGGAGTGTTGTAGTTCTGGGCATTTAGAGAAGAGTTGGTCCAGAAAAAAACATTGCAAGTCCGCCAGCACGTCTAGGGACGTGCATTTGAGCAGTGTGTATTCCAGAGTCTCCACTTCTTTCTTACAGAATCTACACAGCCCATTCGCCCGAGGCACTGGTTGATATGCATGATCCACATAGCGCAGGATTTCAATGGCGAGTTGGTGAGTTGAGAGCAATATTGAGGTCAGGGCCTCACGGTGCTTCTGTGTTTTCACCATTGTAAGATAGTGCCGCATTATTGAGGTAATCTGTGTCGGTGGTTTGTCCTTATGAGGTTCAAGCCTTCCGTGAAGCAAGTAGAGCTTGTCTGCAGAGTTGATCGAGCTTTGAAGCCATTCCAACATGAGCTTGTCCACCATTTTTCGCATAGTCCTGCACATCCTCGATTGAGGTGGATGTGTTAAGAACCAGCTTGGGGTATGGGAATGGTAGTCTGGATGCAGCGGTAATTAAATCCTTGGCCCAGCATCTCTTGTCACGAGTTAGAGAACTGTCTAATGCTGCGCGAGCGTAGTGCATCTTGTCGAGTCCAAGGAAGTAGATTAGGTGTGTCAAGATGATTTGGAAGCGTCAAACTCTAATTGGTGTGATCCCAGTTTCTGTGAATAGACGCGTGATCATAGAACGAGTATGCAGATTCAGCATATGTCGAATGACTCGAACTTGAACTTTGGTCAGCTGATTTACATGGATATCTTCGCTGTCTGGCGTGATTTCGCATCCGTGAATGAGGTGACAGTCTACGCGCGCCATGTAGAACTCTTTGAGCTCCTTTGGTGTCAGTCGCCCTGTCATATCCTCGATAGCCATGATGCGGTGTCTGCAGTAGCGAGCCGTGCGAGCTTTGGCTTTGTAATCTGCCGCGAGCATGTTCTGAGTGTCTGTTCGGAACAAGACCCCAACATATTTCTCCTCATCTACGATCGTCAATTGTGTTTTTCCCAGTATAAAGACCGGTGGCGGCTGCATCGGAGTTCTCCCATATTTGAAGATCAGAATAACTGTCTTGTAGGAACGGTCAAGAAATCTGCAGACACTCAACGGGCTGTGACAATCGTCCCCATTCGGTCAGTCGGCAATCTTCGGCAATCTTCGGCATGCACCACGCGAGTGCGCTCTTCCAGATGTCGATTGTAGGTACGAGAGGCAGACAAAGAGAGCTTGATATGTTAGTGGTGTACTCTGAGATCCTCCTCCGGAACCAAGTCACAGATCTTCTGCATGCCCCTGTGCAGTTGAGTCCGACAGGATTGCCCAGGCAGATGGCGCGGGGAAGTGTAGACGTGATGGTGTCTGTAGTTCAGGTTGTTACAGCAGAGAAGGACAAGATGGGAAGCCGACGCACCTCATAAAGCCGCAAGTCCTCCTCTCCATTGTCGAATGGCTGCGAGCTTCCGACAGAGTCCACAAAGTCGGACTTGGAGTGGTCCGCATCGTCGGCATCATCCAACAGAGATGGTGGGGGCCGAGAAGCTGCAGAGGGCAGAGTAATTGCGACGAAGTCCATTATGGCAAGGAAGGGAGAGCTGAGAGCGAGCAGAACTTCAGCTTGAAGCTACTAGTTGAGTGTGCGTGCTGAGAGGCCCAATTCGACTTGTACTTAAAGTCGAAAGCATTGACAGCGGCGGCAAAGGCACAGAGGGCTCGATAGGGAAGAGTAGACGGTGAGGCCTACGGTAGAGCACTTGTCGTCCGTAGAGGCACATAGAAACAGGTGATCTACGGTAGAAGTCTTGGCTCTACAGAGCTCTACCGAGACACCGCCACATCTACCCACGTGGGCCGGCTTCTATGCGTCAGAAACCGGTTTCCAGATGCCGGGGCAATGATGATTGATTCGCTCCTTCTCCGCATGATATACAGCCACGCACCGCGCGTAGCACGTGTCGGAGACGCCCCTCGACAGTTGGACCTTCTTGGTGTCGAATTTTGCTCAGCCTACCATCGAGAAACGCGTCGGCAGGAGGTGAGGAAGGTCAAGGAAAGTTTTGAGATGATCGACGGCCGCATTGGGACGGTCCCCTTTGGGAATGATCCAGCCACATAGCGGTTTGGCGGGGGAAGTCGTTAAAATGCATACTCGCATTTGTGTGTTTGGCTTAAGAGGGTTTGCAAAAGCTAGAGACATATGAAAGAATTCTCTCTATATTTCCCATGACTCAGATTTACATTCTGTACAAAAGCAAGGACGCCATGAATTCATTTAGATCACGGATTGATGCTGATTTCAGCATGTTTTGGAAAGATGATTTTGCATGACGGCGTACACTCGCACTACGGACCTGTACTTTTGATAAAATTTATATAGGATTTCGATATATCTACGGATTTTTTGGCTAAGTGGTTGGACTCCTAGGGACAGCATAAAAGTCCACTAGCCCGTTGACCGTCTCAGCCCGTTGACATGTCCATGACTGTACGAGCTTTCTTTGAAACACCGAGAGACTTCCCGCCGAACAAAAAGCCGCACCCATCAAGGGGCTGTCGGGTTTCGAAATCAGGATATCGGGTCGAAAAGTTTTTTCGACCCTCCCTGAGGCCCCTCCCTCCGGACTCCTTCCATATAGGGAAGGAGATTCCCGCCCCTAGCGGCGGCCCGCGGCCCCGAGTCATGTGCAGACCCACCGCCACCTGATGGACAGCTTCCAAAAGCGGTTGATGTTATGCCGACTTGTGTCCGCGAGCGTTAAACGTGTCTCTAGTCGTGAATTTAATATCGTAGACCTTACTTCTGAGAATTCTGTGTCGATTTCTGGAGTATATTCCCTATTGTGAGCTCTGAAGGCCCGGGTCGAGGACCTTCCGGCTCCTTTCCCCACCAATAGACCTTTCCCAACCCATGGATAATGTTTCTGGAGGGGTTGGACCATTCAAAATATGGGGTCAAAAGTTTTTTTTTGGCCCTCTGGGGGACCCCTCCCTGCCTAACCCTATATCCGAAATTTTAATCCCGACAGCCCCTTGGAACCCATATAAAGATGGCTGCCTCAGGGAGATCGAAAGCCCACCTTCCGTTCTAATTTCGCAACCAATATCAGGCATTCGGGAGACCCACCTGCCGCCACCGCAGACAACTTGCGTTGAACACTCAACGCTCTCCCGCCCCGTAATGTCCCGTCCCGATCCCTGGCCCATGCGTGCTCCATCACTGCGGCGCATTCTCAGACGCCAGTTCAAGGTGGCTTCTTCTCGGATGAGCCGGCGCAAACCGTGACATCCTCGGCACATTTCAAACTTTTCGGCGTTGTTGAAGGTTGATGGAATCACCGCAGCCGTAACCGCGAACCATTTCATCCACTCACACCGGAAATTGAGAGGTTTCCGGCCCGAAACCTCGCAATTTCACGTGTGACTGGTACTAGGCTTATTCAATGGTCTCGTCATACATTTGAATGGATTCTTACAAGATACGTCTCAACTCATTGCACTGACCATCTGTCACGCGGCAATTATTCCCTCGATCCTCTTACCACCTGCCATCATCCCTGTCCTCACAAATCTCGTCACGAAGCCCCCTGAATTCACGTGGAGAACACTTGTGTAATCCACCAAAATGTGGATCAAGGCTGGGTTCCTTAAACACGCATCGTTAGACTGTGGCAGGGGGTAGTAGTTGGCTGGTTTGATTGGTAAGGTGAACCGAAAATACCGTTTATAAATAGTTTTAAACGGTTTTTAAACGTTTATTAACCGTTTTCGTGTAATTTGACCAGATCACTACACGAAAACTAATTGATTGGAGCCCTAGAGAGAGTACTAGTATGGAATTCGCTGTGTGATGCCCGTGGCCCCGCGCCAAGGAACTCTTCGTAAGACTTAGCGTTCACATCCGGTCTAGTGCCGAAACATTCACCGCTTCGCCTTGGCTCTCCCCCATTGTTTGGCCAGGACTTTGGCGGTCGTTCGCCGGGGAACGCACATCACTGTGTTCGGGTCTTTCTTCTCCACCCGGTGGCGACGACCCTTGGCGACCTGGCGCTCATCATTAACGTACTCTCGCACGCATGGGAAGAAGGAACCTGAAGGAACGGCCTGCTATCTTTCCACGTAATACTGTGATTCCAAGGATCTTCCCGGGGGCCGGATTTCGCGCTAGCGCTACACCGATCCTTGCGGCTTTTCTTCCAGGTTCCAACTGGTAACTATGTCTCTGTGCTCGGAAATGGCACCTAATGTATGGTGTCCTTTGGCTTATCAACCACTGGCAACCGGGCAGAGTTAACGGCCCTCCTCACGGGCGCCGAGCGTTTGACACCGAAGCAATATAGGCGCGGACGCCGTATCCAACTCCGCCCTCAAGGCTCATTTTAACCTCACTCAGCCCCTGGACGCCGCGGTATGGGGTCTCTAAATCGGGCAACTTCGTGGGGAGGCGAAGCCCTCCAACATAAACGATGTGGAGCGATCGCCCCAGGAAAAGAAATTGTGATAGAATTAATTGATCAACGCGGGATGACGTCATTTAGTGGGATGGGCGCTCAAGTTCAAGAAGTCGGAACTGTTACTGATTTTTAGCGCGGGCGACTACGGACCCCGTGGGTATTATGAATACAGCTGGGAGGTATAAAACTGAGGCGCTTGGAGAAGGAGCAACTGACCAGCAATGATGGCCCAGGAAATTTTCCGCCCTGCCGCCCCGCCCTATCACGGACCGCTTCCGCAATCCCGTGGACATGATCCGCTATCAATCCTCGACCTGTTCAACAATTGCAACATCTCCTATGGCTTGCCGTTCCCGCAGGCCTGTGCGAAGCATGCCGAGGAAACATTCCACGCGAAGCGCGTATTCGTCATCTCATCTCGCACCCTTGCTCGATCCACCAGCGCCTTGAAGGATCTGGAGAGTGCTTTGGGTCCGAAATTCGCGGGAGTGAAATTTGGGTTGAAGGCGCACACATACCTCGACGAAATTATTGACATCGCAGCGGAGTGCAGGACACTTGAGGTGGATCTCATCGTGACACTTGGAGGTGGGAGTTTGTCGGATGCGGCTAAGATGGTTTCGCTGGCAAGTGCCGGATATTTTTTGCCGCCCTAGATCAGCATTGACCAATGCTGGAAACAGGCCCTTGCGAACGATGCCACGCAGTCCGCGGAATTCTTGAAACTCCCCACTTCGCGAACCGCCGCTGAGATGCCACCCGCCAAAGCGGCGACGGTCCCTGTCGTGTGTGTTGCTACTACGCTGTCCGGTGCTGAGTTCACTACCGCAGCTGGAGCAACGGACGAACGGGATAACCAGAAACACCAGTTCATCGTCGGGCCCGCCATCCAGCTCGTCATCTTCGACGCCAAGTTCATCACCGACTGCACCCCGCTCAACCTCCTCCTCCAATCCGGCGTCCGCGCCGTCGACCACTGCGTCGAAGGGATGTGTTCGCTGCTGTGCAACGAGGTCACCGAGATGCACGCCACGATGGGGCTCGAGCAGCTCCTCCCGGCGTTGCTGCGATGCAAGGCGGATGGTGACGCCAAGACGGATGTGGAGGCACGTCATCTTTGCCAGATGGCCTCAGTCAACGCCATCGCTACGTTCCGAGTTTAAACCCCGTGCGGCGCCTCGCATGCTATCGGACACATGCTGGGTCCCTTCGGCGTCGGACACGGCGAGACGAGTAGCATCTTGCTCCCCGCGGTGTGCAAGTACAATGCCCTGCACCGCGCAAACCTCGAGCGCCAGGCGCTCGTCGTGGCGATTCTGTGGGGTGTTCCCGATATGCGACGGTTAGCGGAGAGCAAAGGGCTGAAGGAAGGTATCGCTGATCTGGGAGATCTGCTCGACATTTTGGTTCGGGCATTGAGTATGCCGCGAACCTTGAAAGAGGTCGGCATTGGGCGGGACAAGTTGGATCAGTTGGCGGAATATAGTCTATTGGACGTGTGGTCTGCGACGAATCCCGCTCCGCTGAAGGAGAAGGCGCAGGTCATGGAGATATTGGAAATGGTCGCCGGTTGAGATGTTCGCCTTGCTACTTACATTTGTAGAGACGTGGAGAATTTCCCATATGCTTTTTTCAACTGGAATTTGTTTCCAACTCGGACGGCGTTCTACCAAGAATTCCCCTGGCAGTTCGGATCGGATGAGGGTAAGTGGATTATATTGCGGCAGTGGGCGTGCGGCTTTACGCAGAATCTCGCTGACATTATAAGAAGCCGTGAATTTCAACCAGAACGTCGAAATGCCGAGAAGTCATCTTGAAGTGGAGAGACTCTTCCTACGTGCATCGATGGTCTTCCGTTTTTCCCCCGTCTCGCACCACGCGTTCCCGCCCATATTTGTTCCAGAACTGATATCTCATTGCGCCGATACAATCCCTGACTTCTCTCCCCTTCCAGACCCTCCTCCCAAGAAGCTTCGGCCTCCCATCGAAAAGCCACGCACGACGCGGTACACGAGAATTCAAAATATAATAACCGACCTTCGTGAACACAACATCTCCCCGCTCGAAGTCAGGTCCTAGCCGGTAGACCGTCCTACGATGTGCCATGTGGACTACGATTGCTATCGCACGAACCGCTAGCAAGGAGAGCACGAAATTGTCGGAGTTGTTAGAGACCATCTTGACGGATGATGCGGCAAACGGTTACAGTGCTTGGAGCTGCACAATCCACCAGCGTTAAGTCCCGCATCAGACACCGGATCAATGCCGATCGGCCGATGTACGAATGCCGCCGGCATTTTGAGCCGGCGGCCGGCCCGACTGCTTATCGGCAAGACGATAAGCGCTAATTATTTGCATCCTCTTGTCTCTCGCGATGTCAACCTCTCGGGAGAAAATAGATGGAAAGGATACAGACTCGGTATGGTGTGTGAACGTCTGTGAACTTGTACCTTAACTCGTCTAAAGAAAAGGCCCATGCGCATGTGGCAAAGGCGGATTCGAAGATCCTAGAATTCCTACGCCGCGTCCATCAACTTCTGCGCGTCGGTTTCTGTCTGTCCCTCACCTCCCGTCGCCATCCCCACGAAATCGGATTCGACGGAAACTGGATTTCACAGAAACTCCAGCAAGCGGAAAAGCAACAGCATGTCGACCAAGAGCGCCTCACCCGACCCGGAGAAGCAGGTGACAGTCCAGGAGGTGCACACAGAAAGTGCGGGGGATGAGCAGATTGGTCAGTACTTGCAGCTCCTTACCTCTTTCAATATCAATGAAATCCTAGCTAACGCAGAGTATTGTCAGATACGCTCAACGTGCTGGACGGCAGCGCGTCCGCGCCCGTGGACCCAATGTCCCTCTGGGGGCGCTCTCTGGCGCTATCGGCGAAGCTTGAGCGGAAGGTATACACTCATGCCCTCTTTCAGAGTCTTTCCTTATTCGCTGACTCTCGTAGGCCGGCATCGAAGCGCGCGGCATCCAGCGCGTCCCTGAGGACAACCGCCCCGACCGTCCCTCCGGCAACCTCTTCGTCTGGCTCGCCGCCAATTGCGTAATATCCACGTTCGGCATCGGCATCCTCGGCCCC
Organism: Mycena rosella; assembly: GCA_029378255.1. Classification (NCBI taxonomy): domain Eukaryota; kingdom Fungi; phylum Basidiomycota; class Agaricomycetes; order Agaricales; family Mycenaceae; genus Mycena; species Mycena rosella. Next base: position 4,431 of record JARKIE010000373.1, on the reverse strand, counting down.
GCGCTCTTCTCCCTCGGTGCGTACCCATCCATCTTCCGTCTCCACATTCGTGTGTTTTGTTTTATTCACACGATGTGCAGGCCTGGGGGATAGTATGCTCGTTATCTTTTTCACGAATGCGGTGACGTGTGTGTTACCGGCCTATATGTGCGTATCCGGTCTACTTCGACCGCAACTTTGCTCTCGACTCATTCACCCAATCCCACCCTTCCAGGTCAACCTTCGGCCCCAAGCTCGGCCTGCGCCAAATGACCAGCGCGCGTTTCTCTTGGGGGTGGCACGGCGCCAAGGTCGTGTCCCTGCTCAATTGCGTCGCGTGTGTTGGGTGGAGGTGGGTTTCTTTCCGTTGTTCTCGTCTTATCTGTCTGTGGGGGGTGGTTCTTCTTTTACGGCACGCGGTGCGATTATCTGCCGATTATCCCTGGTTCCAGAGAATTTCAGGTCATGAGCCGTTCAACTGCATTCGCAGCGCTATCAACACAATACCCGGCGCACAAACGTTGCGTGTCGTCGCAGATGATACGATATCGAACGCGGCGGGAGTGGTTATTGTCGCTGTGCGTTGTTTCCTTACGGCTCATATGCACTCTCCACTGCTCGCATTGATAAGCGTCCCGCTCTCTTTCCGCTGCCAGATAATCACCCTCGTAGTCGGCATGTTCGGGTACAAGTACGTGCATATCTACGCGAAGTGGTCGTGGATCCCGAGCGCGATCGCATTCTTCGTCATTCTCGGGTGCGGGGCGAAGGATTTGGTGAATGTGCCGATGGGGACGTAGGCCGTTTCAACTTTCTCTCGCTGGCGACGCTAATTCCGCTGCGACGCGCTGCAATTTTCCCAGCGGCCAAGCAGAAAGCCTCTAATGTGCTCTCCTTCATGGGCGTGATCTTTGGGTTCACCGTCGGGTGGGTATCCTTCGCGAGCGACTATAATGTGTACCAGCCCGCGGAGACGCCCGCTTGGAAGACTTTTGCGTGGACCTATGTGCGTGCTCGCGTCTTCGGTCAATCAAATATCTGCTAACGCCAACGCAGACGGGCCTGGTCATCCCCCTGGTGCTGATCGAGTGGCTGGGTGCGGCGCTTATGTGTGTCGCGGCCGGGGTGGCACCGTCAAATGCGGACTGGGCGGCGGCATACCAGGCGGATGAGCTCGGGGCCTTCTCGGCGCGGTCCTCGTCCCCGTCGTGGGTAACTTCGGGAAATTTTGCATGGTCCTGCTCGTGCTCAGCGTCGTGGCGAACAACATAATCAGTGCGCCGGCTCTGTCTATATGGGTGGGCGCGGTACACTGAGAATGTGGACGTAGATGTGTACTCGATGGGACTGTCGATTAGCGTAATCAGCGTGTGGCTCGCCAAGGTCCCGCGGCTCGTCTGGCCCGTCGTAATCACCGCTATAGTCAGTCCACTTTTCTTCTTTCTCAATGGTCAACGCTCACACCAACGCACAGTACATCCCAATCGCCATCGCCGGCGCCGACTCGTTCGCGACGTCCCTCGAGGACTTCATGAATATCCTCGGGTACTGGCTCTCCATCTTCGTTACCGTCGTGCTGCTCGAGCACTTTGTCTTCCGCGGGGGCGATTTTGAGCGCTATGAGGCGGCGAAGACGTGGAATCGCCAGGACCGCACCCCGTTGGCGTCGCGGCGCTTATTGCGTTCTTGTTCGGCGCGCTGGGGACGGCAATGGGGATGGCGCAGGTTTGGGTACGTGCTCGTGTTGAAATATCTGCATCGGAGGACGCACGTTTGATTGTAACTATGTGGTGTGCAGTACATCGGAAAGATCGGGCGCGTTGGTGGGGGGTGCTGCTAATCCGTTCGGAGGCGATATTGGGCTCGAGCTCGGTGGGGCGTTTGCGGGGATTGTTTAGTGTGTCTCTCTTTCCTTGTTCTTGTTCTGGCTGACCTGCGAGCACAGTCTGCCCGCGCGATATCTTGAGCTCAGGTATATCGGAAGATAGCTGTGTGCGTTAATGCGTTGGCTTTATGCTCGGGAGGGGGCGAGGATGGATGGGTGTATGGCAAATATATATGTATAGTCGTGTACACAATATTTTCATGCTTAGCATCCCGAATTGCGATTATTTCACACCGATTACAGCCGCATAACTTCTAATAATTCAGTTGAAATCCTGGAGCCTAAAAACACCTTTCAGTCTCCTCGCATGTCAAGCCGGTTCGGATCGAGGGCCGAAATCAGAGCCGAGTTGATGGGTGACTGAATGAGATTGGAGCGCCGCCTGCCGGTGTAATACACGCGGCGCTAACAACTCGGCTGATCGGCATTGGTCGGGCATCGGCCCCTGCCGGCGTGCGATGCCAGCCAATGGGCTTCCAGCGGAGATCACCGGCTGACGCTGACTGCTGGGTCGACTAGCGATTGATAGGCCAAGTAACAAAGTTGAAGAGCACCGCTATTCCCACCAGGTATAAGTTTAGTGGGTGAACAATCCAACGCTTACCGAATTCTGCTTCGGTATGATAGGAAGAGCCGACATCGAAGGATCAAAAAGCAACGTCGCTATGAACGCTTGGCTGCCACAAGCCAGTTATCCCTGTGGTACGTTTATTCCCATTGCAAAGGTTGCTTGCGCAATCTCACAACTGTAGCTGAGGTGCGGCTATTCCCACCGTTGGTCTCCATTGGTTTTCACCGGATCTTGCTGGGCAGACCTCGTATTTTCCTACCATCGGTTTCCGTTGGTTTCCGGTGCCGCGATCTCCTCTACTTTTCCATCGGTTTCTGGTGAGAACCGGCGGAAACCAATAGCCTTTGACAGCATTGGATGAGTGCCACTTCACACTTGTCGTGGTGTCTATGTACATTGCTTATTCACGCTGGAACACAACTGGTATCAAAATTGACCTTGTCGAAGCTGATCTGCGTGCATAGGTGGCCAATGAACAATGAAACCCTTGGGTGGCCTTTCGTGGTGCCACTCCGGGGTCGCTGCGTTAAATGACAGTATCCCAAAATATTGAGTTCTCATTCAATGATAGATACAATGAATTTTAACGAAGCTATTCCTCTATGTACTCTTGAATCGCCGGTCGCCACTGCCCAGAACTCTTCCGAAAGTCACAAGTTCTTGTTCTGCACTCGCTTTTCCACTGTTGACATCAGACATTTACCACAGCTGGGTTTCAAAGCCGTTGAGCTATGAGTTCAATTGCTCTACAGTTTCAACGTTGAACACGCGGGTCTGATGGCTGGTCCCATTGAGATGTGTGCAATTAATACATCCATGCATCATTGTGGCTTTAATCACACCCCTGTTGCACCCGACGGCCGCGCACGCCACGGTAGAATAGACACTCGTACTCGGTAACTCGGGTGAGCGTCGTGAGAAAAGTCGGTGCCGTTCCCGTCAAAGAGTCGATGTGAAAAGTGTTTTATAAAGAGATATTGTGCTTGTCGGTAGGTGGGTTTCCACTGCCAACATGTCCAATGGTTGCCGGCGGAATCCAACAGAATACGCTGGATCCCGCTGGAAATCGGTGGCGGGGCAGCCGCCGGAGCTAAGGCTCGCGGTCCGGTGACTTCCGCTGGTGATTGGCGGATCCCGATGAGGCTGTTGGGACACAATGGCATACAACGGCCATCGGTATCCGCCATCGGCCGCCGATATACGCTGGCGGCCACCGGCGGCCGCCAGCGAACTTTCCAGCGGCGGGTATATTACTCGCCTGCCGGCCCTCTCGCAAGCACTCGGCTCAGTATGCCGGCCGCACATTCAGTTGGAGACAACGGCGGACGGACTTGCATGTTTCAAGAGGCCTTATGACTAGAATGGATTGAATTTTCTCAATACATGTCTGGCACACGCGCACTGCAAGAGGCCTGGGAACAGCACGGTGTCGAATCTGCTAAAATCATGATGTGAGCTGGCACTTCTTGCTTCTCACCGCGACGAACGAACATGGTCGGACCACCAGTCCCTTACCTGGAGATCTTTCCCTCGGAAATATGGCGCGCCTGTTGGGCGTTATGTTACTCGGCAGACACCAGCACTTCGACATCATGGTTTCACAGACAGGAATTAAGCCGGAAAACTGGATTACCCGCCTGCACTGTCTGCATCGGACTGCAGTCCGGCTGGATCTGTTAGCGGCCGGTTTCCACGCGCAATGGGTGCGGTCATGGAAATTCGGCGCCCGAGACGGAGTGCATGGACGCCCATTAGCGGAGATCTACCCGGATATCTCACATGTGTCGCTCTTCGATACTGTATATCGGAGGGCCGTCACGACCTTTTCTGCCACCCTCGGCCTCTATCGCAACTTGCGCTTCTTAGATATACAGGGGCTCATAATCGACAGCTCCATTAGAGAGATCTTGCTACAGCTTTCTCTATCAATACTGGATGATCTCACGCTGCGCAGTTGCCACATCACTGCTCGAGATGGAATCCTCCTGGAATTCGA
>JARKIE010000372.1:0-86387 GCA_029378255.1 Mycena rosella | reverse complement strand
ATCCTATAACATTTTTAAAAATAAAATAAAAAACTCTCTACAGGGTGCAACAGGTTTGTCGATGACCGAGTCGAAAGAAAGTTCTGAGTTTGTGTGGCGCATACGGTGTGTATCCCCACGAATACCGCATGCTCGTCCTAATCGTTGGCCAGTTCCGAGTTCGGGAATGCGACGTGGATTTCTTACCATTTGATGCGGATACAAACTCCGCTACAATGTTTGCTCTTAAACACCGGCGCCGGCCAATACACTGTTCGATCAGAGGTCTCGCACCCCAATGTCCCCTTGCCTGCCTTGCCCCTCCGAGCCTCTCTTTGACGCGACAGGAAGATTACGAGGCGTATTATGTGGAACAGGATGCGCGGAACGCTGCTACTGCCACCATTACCTCCGTGGACTTCACAAAGCTTCACACACTGGTGTCGAAGCTGAAGCAACTGGACCAGGAACGGACCGAACTGACCGAGCGCATCGCTCGGTGTTTTGAAGGCCTTGAGGTTCTGGTGGTCGGCGCCCAAGCAACCTACGGACGCACTGTCGACGGCTACAAGGCAAGTGTCTTCAAGGGCAAACGGGGGACGGTCATCGCCGACTTTGACAGCAAGGAGCGCGCGGAGCGCCTCAAGCGACAGGAGCTTAAGCGGCGCAAGAACATCCAGGGGACACGTGGGGGATCATTGCGACGGTACGAGAAAACAGCGGCGCCCAATTTCAGGTGGAGATCGAGAAGCTCGTTCATGCCGCGTAGGTTTCCTTCTTCTTGAGCGGGAGTGATTTACTGACGCTGAGTTGTCAGGACGCGCTTGCCGCTTGCCCAAGCCCGCTTCTTGCCCAACTGGTTGCTGAGGCGCACTCCGCAGATGGCGTCTGTCGCGCGCAAATGGCTGGTCCCTCGTCCTCCAACGCGACCGGGCACCCCAGTGCCACAACTGCAGCCGGGTGCAAGTGGCGAGGCTTTTGGGGGCGTAGTGGGAATTATCGCGCACACCCTGGCGGGCGAAGACACTGGTGCCTGGCTGTGCGTGACCGCTCTGGTCCGCAAACATGTGGACGTCATGATAAAGGGGGTCAGGGCCTGGGGGGGCACGAAGGACATGAAAAACTCTAACAAATTGCGCAAGGTAGAGGGCAAGCACAGCGTGGTTCTCCTCAGCGAACAATTCCCGGAGGGTGAGCTCAAGCGCACAAAGTTCAGGGTGTATCGGGTGGGCGGTGACGGCGGGCTGCCGCAGCAGGTCCCAGGGCAGTTTCTTCTGCCTTTGAGGTTGGAGAGGACGGTCGCTCAATCATTGAGGTTGCGCAGCGTGTTCTGGTTCTCGGGGGGGATGTCGACAACGACAAGTCCCAAATTGGCCAGTATGCAGAGACGCAGCCCCACATTCAGCACAGTCACGGCGACGGAGTCGTCACGGTGCGCTTTGAGCAGGGCAACGTCAGGTTCTACCATGAACTGAGTCTATGCCGCTCAACCAACAAGGCCATCGACTCCCCGGACCACTCATTTCCTGCCAGTTCCTTCAATTGAGGCGACTTGTAATATTTCTTACCGTACATTAATATACATGTGTATTATAGACGTTAAATATTGTATAGTACCGTAAATATCGTAGTAGCGAACTCAATCATATTCCCACTGCTCATAATAATTACATGACGCGCACTGGCGCGTCGTTGAATGTGGCAGACGCGTCGTGTCGCGAGCACGTGGGCGTCAGACAATGCCGAGTCCTGCCAAGAGTCATCACAATAAAAGGTGATCCTTGGCTAACCGGCGCCTATTTTGCTCTTGCTCCTGACTTCCATCATCTAAGCGGTGGCTAGCGTATTTAGTGTAGTATTTAGTGTCTGCCTGTATTTAGTATTAGCGACTAATGTAGCATAGAAATCAAGTCGCAGTAAACCTCTGGTTGGGATAGACAGAGCCGTAGTAAAATCAGAGAATTAACTTACCTAAACGGGAGGGCCGGGACGAACAATAAGAAAACCGGGCAGTGGCACGCACGCACGCGTCGCACGCGACTAATCCAAGTACGCGTTGATCTTACTATTGTACCCACGCACTCACGTCGTCCAGGATGGTCTCTGGTCTGCGCCTCACCGCCAAGGAACGCCAAGCGGCGGCAGCCCCAATATCGTACCTGGCTGTCCCTGGCCCAAGCATTCCTCACCATTGCGTGCACACCAGCCCCCACATCAGCAGTCGCCCCGACATTTGCTTGCCCAATGGCAGAACCCTGGTGCAGCCGAGGCTGCCACCCCTTTTACATCACCCACTCCTTTCTGTTGCCGCCGACGAGGACCTACAGGACGCGTACAATGACCGGGACCTGGTTTTGCTTGCACGAGCACCCGGACCTGATGGGCAGCACGCACGCAAGCGCGCGAACCAATGACGACACTGGCAGGACGACGTTATCCCCCCTCTCATTTCGTATTTCGTCGACCTGCTGTATTTAACCAAGTCCTTGCGGTACTCCGACACACTGCCACTCCCGACACGTTCGGCCTGCACGGGGGGCGTGCCTTGCACCATTACCAACCGGAAGATCGAGATTGTACGGTTCTTGTCTACGTTCTCGCTTTCAGCTCCTTGTATTGGGCTGACCATTTTGCAGCGGTGGAAGATATAGAGCTCGCGATATGCCAATGCATGCCTGCCGCCGTACAGCTGATGAAATATGGCGCATTCCCCTGCGCCTCGTTCCACCCGTCGCTGGCGGTGGACTTGCACGTGCTAGAGTTCACGATAAATCTGTTCCTTCAGATCGCACCCAACAACACCGTGTTTTCCGCCACCCTGGAGCGTTGCCTTGCTAGTATGGGTTTCCAGCTGGATCACCAGGTGCGTATCATGAGGCTTGATAGAAATATAAACTGACGCTCTCGCAGCACTCTTTACGACGCCGGTTCGGCAACTGCTTGATGTGGTACATCCACCTCCGGAACCAAACGAAACAACACTATAACATTCAGCTCGAGAAGGCGCGCGAACTGTACTTGGAGGGGGCAAGACCAGCAGCGGCGCCGTCTAACCTAGGGGACAGCGACGCGAGTGACAGCTCAGACGAAGGGGAGAGATCACCCCCGCGGGCCTCGGTAACGCCTCCCCCAAGCCCAATTACTCCCCGAAACACGTCTGACTCGCCGCGCACTCCACCACCACCGCGGGGGCGCCACCGGAAACGCGGGGCTCAGACATGCGCCGTATTGTCACCATCAGGGACACCGGCACCGGCATCCCCTGGGTGCTCGCCTCTTCCAACGCGCAAACGGGCCAGGTCACGTAGCTGGGAGGCCCCCCTACCTTTCCCCGAGCCGCCGCCACGCACACGTCCCAGCGAGTACCTGCGACGTTGATGCCCAGCGTGTTTCGGCAGGCTGAAGCATGACCCAGACATGAAGTGCGTCGTACTTGCCAAATATTGATTTGCCACCGTTACTAACTATTCGCAGCGCGGACATAAACGTATGCATTGACGCATGCTTCACGCAAAAGAGGAGGAAATCGCCGCGCGACCCACCTCATACGCATCCGCAGACGCACTTCGTCCCCGAAGACACCGCTGCGCGGACAGAAGCCTACGTGGACAATGTATCGCAGGTAGAGGAGAAGCGGGCCAAACGACAGAAGGCGATGGAGGACGCATTGGATGCAGAGGATGGGTATGAGCACCCGCAGCTGCTCCTTCCCCGCTCGGTGCTTGACGGATGCGAGGCGTCATTCAAGGCAGCGGACGAAAAACGCGAGAAGGCCAGTACCGAATTCTTCGAGGACACGGCGATCATGGGCTTGCTTTGCCACCACGATCGAGTGCTGTGGCTCGTCAACATGCATTCGGTGGGGGAAAAGAAGTTCTATGTCATTGCCCTCATGGAGACCCTGTTCCAGCATCTTCCCCGGAATATCACCATCGGCTTGCTGTACGACGTCGCCTGCTCGTTCGAGCGCACTTGCCGGAAGTGGGGATTCCTCGCCCGCTTCATGGATCGCCTCGCATTCGCCGTGTCGGTGTTCCACGCTTTCGGCCATGAGTGGGCCTGTCAGCTGCTCTACCACCCGTGCAAATGCAAAGGGTTTGGCTTCACGAATGGCGAGGGCTGTGAGCGCTTCTGGCACTCAATCAGCCATTTGATCGCGAACTTGCGGATATCAGGGGTAAGTCATGACCACGTCGAAGCCGCGGTGGCAATTGACAATGTGTACAGTACCACAACTGGCTTTACACCCTCGACCTGCAGATCGAGCATGCAGATGAGGCCAGTCTGGCGAACCTCGGCGAATGGATTCAGCGGCATCGTTTACACAGTATCAAGAAGCGCGCCGAAGCCACCCAGGCATTACAGGACTGCGGCAAGCCTCTGTCGCTCCTTCGCAGGCAGTGGGCTCTGCAAGTTAAAACCCAAACCAAACCTTTGCCGCGTACGCGAACACCCCTCCGGCATTGGATGCACTAACTAACTCGATGCTCGGGTGCAGGTCGTTCCAAAAACAAGGGCCAGCAGGCAGTGAATGCGGTAATGCTCCTGCGTACTGCATTGAAGGTGTGGAAAGCCCAGGTGATCCAAATTCGACACAAGTTCCTGGACGCGGTGGAAGAAGAGGACCCCGACGCCATCGTTTATGAAGTGGAGTTGGCAGCGGCAGAGGAGGCGCAGGCGACGGCTGAAAGGCACTTGTGCAACAAGGAAGATGCGCTGGGAGTCTCTCAACGCCAGGCTTTGCATACCCTTGCGACAAGTCAATACCTGTGTCTCAGAATGAACGCGCGCGCCCTAAAACGTCGACTACGGGATCGTCTATGGTCGCGGAAGTTCGAGCTCGATCGGGTGGAACGTTCGTTTCGGCGGCTGGTCAATGGTGAGCCGAACGTTTGTGACAATAGAGCGACCGACTAATGGAATGATCCAGACCAGAAGTTGTACTCGCACACTGAGTCTGCAGTGAAACGTCGCGAGCCCACGATCAGCAAAGTCAACGCCGACTACAACAAGCTGTGTGGCGAGATCGCCAAGCTGATTCAAGACGGCCAGGCGCCTCGGGGCGCCATCGCGCCTAACCCAATACCGGCGAAAGGAATCTGGCAGCTCGATGTCAACGGCGGAATTTGGGAAGACATCGGCCTGGACGACGACGACGCGGAGGCAGCCACAGAACCGCCCCTTGGTTGTGCGACGAGCAGGTGCGCTCCGGCATCAAGGCAATGCTGGAGCTGGATCGGTGCGACGAGGAAGACGTGTGATTGAAGAAAGAGACGTGTTCGTTGCGGGAGTGGTTCCCCGAGGAATGGGCAACAGTAAATCTGGCGATAACGAAAGCGCGTACGTGTTTCCCATGATAATACTGAACGGCAGGCTGACAATTGAGTTGCAGGAAAGAGTAAAAATAAATATCAACTACGACTACTTCGCGACAAGCTGGTGCGCCTGTGTGCCACTTGGGACAGGTCTCTACCCGACCTCGGCATCGAAGAAGGCACGTTGCCACCCTGGGGCCCGGCGCTGGCTGAGATATCGGCGTGCGTCGTGGACGCCCATGTCGCCGCGCGAGGCGAGGACCGACATTACAGTGGGAGTCGGTCGGACGACGAGGAAGGGGAGGACAGTGGGTCGGAAGAGGAGGAGTTTGGGATGTTGGAGGCAATAGAGACGGCCGATGTTTATCGTAACGCACAGGAGCGGGACCGCCTGTACTAGAATACTTTTTTCTCGTGTCTTTTTGTCCTGTCTTTCAAAGTTGGGGGCCGTCGCGACGCGTCGCGCCGGGTCACGCGGGCGCTTGTGGTGCCGAGGTGCCGAGAGACGTCACTATAATTGCCGCGCTATTTGGCTCCGGCGCCTATTTTCCTCTTGCTCCTGTACCACCATCATGTATTGTAGTACAAATGTAGATATTATACTTACTACAAAAAGAATGTAAACGAGAAGATTGCAATCGAGGCAGACAATGCCGCCCCGCCCAAACGGGTAATCAAAAAATATAGCGATCGCCAGGCCACATCGGCCCAAAGCAGAAGAATAATAGGAAGGTGGCAAGATACAACGAGCTGGCAGTTAAAAGCCAACATCGCAGAGCACTGCGACCTCTGATTCCGCTCACCACGCACTATGCCGGCCGTCCGCACCCAGAACAAGCCCTTGCCCAGACTCACATCGCCGTTCCTGCCTGTCTCGGTGATGCCCCGCATCAACAGTCGACAAGGATCGAGACACCACCAGCTTCGGCTGCTCGCGGAGGAGGAGGAGCGGGCGGTGCTAAACGAGCAGGTGTATATGAATCGAGCCTTGGCAAGCAAGTGTCGCACATTCTACAATCGAGGTATTCAATCTGACTGTATTATTCAGACCGGTTCCCCGACGATGCCATAAAGCTATGGAGTTCAAATTCAGTCGTGAGTGGATGCCCGCCCCCCTGCGCTGCACTCTGATGTGTCGTAGTCGACGACTATGAAGAGCGCTTTGGCAAGTTCATGCCCGATGCCGAGAACGCGGAGTGGCACACCAGGAAAGAGACTAGGTTCAACGAGCTGACTGAGAGGCGAAAGGATGTCGGTGCGTACTCGTATTGTGCCGATGAGGCGTGCGCTGACTTTTCCTCAGCGTATTTATCGCACATCTCGCACAAGTCGGAATTACTCCAATATTTTGAGGACAGTACGTGGCATGATTGTATAACGTGCAGCTACTGAAACGACGGGCACAGTGCACCAGTTCGAGGCTGAATTTGGCTTCCAGTTCGAGGTCGACGACGACATGCGTAAGATCCTATCCAACAAGGATAAGATCTTGGCTGAGTACACCGCGCTCATGGACCGCGTCGATGGCGATTGTGGTGCGGCCTGCGACATTGCCGGCAACGGTTATCGTTTCACGGTGAAGAACCCTTTCCCGGGGGCGGACGAGCGCCGGGCAGAGTTCGATACCACCCGTGCGTCGCGCATTTTGATTTCGTCGCCGTCCTTGTACTGACCGCTATATACCAGTCCGTCGCATTTACGCCCGCTGCCGCCTGGATGGCGCATCGCCACGTAAGGCGACGCTGAACGCCAAGTTGTTCGTTTTTGACTTGCCGAATACCCACCCGGAGCGTCACGACGAACATCTCACATATTATTGTCAATGTGAGTGGGTCTTATCCGGCGTCGCATCTGGTTTTGACGTGGGGCGTAGGTCGCGTTTGGGAAGCGGATGCGAAGGAAATGATGGCGGACGCGCGCGCAGAAGCGGCGGCGGGGAAATGTCCGCCTCGCACAGTCCCGCCCGCGACTTTCTATGGTTTCTGACGTATATAATTTACCACTGTAAGGCGCGAGAATGATTTTATTATGTCCAATGCACGATTCTGTATGATTTTTAAAACTCCTGGTCAATGTTGCTCTGTATACTGATAAAGTCGTTCGTTCGTTTAGCCAATGGGAAGCTGAATGATGGCAACCAAAGTGCCATTGTCCCCTTTCGGGTTGCGGCTACTGCGCGATCGCAGTGGTCGATAATTTTCCACTTTGGGCGACGGCCACCCATTGTTGCTTGCTTTGGGAAAGCGGTGGTCTGGTATAGCTGTAGTATAAAGGTAAGGGGTTTTTACGGGAATCTACCATCCCCGCCGCCTCATTTACCATCCCCACCACTTTATCTAGCACCCCCACCCCTCCCTCATGATTGCTGTCAAAGCCTGCCGTTCTCTCAAATGCCTCCCCCTTCTGCCGCGCTCGCCCTTCGATCGCAATGTGACGCGTCGTGCGCCCAAGGTCCGCCCGGCGATGTGCAGCGCCGCTCCCGCCGTCCTGCCGGTAATGCTTGCTTGATTGTGGTGTAATATCCGCGCACTGACTTGATTTCCCTTCAGATGTGCGTCTCCTGCTACGACACTTGCGTTCAGTTCTGTGCGGTCCCGGCACTTGCTTCCCACTCCGCTGGCGAGGGATGTGAATGCCCTTGGCACTTCCTCATGTACACGATGGTCAGTCTATCTTTTGATTCAGCTCCGCTTCTTTCTGACTGTAAATCCCCCTAGTACCTTAATACCATGTCGCCCTTGCTCTCGCATGGTTTACGCTCCTGCCACCGAGGTACGTCGTCCATTTTCATTTTGGTTGGCAGCCGTGTCTGATTGCCTTCATAGTCGACAACCGTGGCCATCTGTCACGTACCGTGACTTCGGACCCCGTCGGCTCCCGAGTATTTTCCGAACAGTTCCTATTGGGTCCCTTTATCATCACGACACAACTCCACACTATGATATCCCTCCCTCGGAACCTTTGGTCCTCCGAAAACTCCGCCACAGCATTGACTCACATGTACAGCAGTCACTCATCGCTATCACGGAGCCTCGGTGCTCCGACGGCCCCGACACTTAAGTAATAATTTAGACTTAGTATAAAAAGCCTTATGTACACCCTGTTCTAGTCAGTTTGAATATCGACCAAGACTTCCTCCATATCCTCATCCTCGCTTCGGTCTTCCGTCGGCCTCCGTTATCCTCCCTTCGTCGGCCTCCGACCTTTTCCGAAATTGGACACGGGTTGTAGAGAAGGGCACAGCGCACGAGCTGAAGCCAAGTCCACTCTGTCCCCGTCGGCTCCGTCTCGGTCCCGACTGGACTTCGCACTTTCCACGCGAAGTCCATATCTTGTGTAGCGTTCACTCATCGCTCACATTCAACATTGTCTTGACAGGACCCCTCGGATCCGATCGGTCCCGACGGCGATCCGGTACTTGACACCATCAGGCGGTGTCGCGCCATAGCGTCCATCCAGGCCTTGCGGGCCAGTCTACTTGCGGTACATGACTCTTTCATGGCGATCTGGGAGCGATTCACCACCGATCTGCACGCTGCGACTGCGTCGTTCAATTTCTAGTAGACGCGGATTTGTAATATATGCCCATACCTTTGTTATTTTATGTTGCCCTACGTTATACTATACATGCTTTACGGGCCTCTTTGAAATGGAGTGATTTCGTGATGTTTGACACCAGCCTGAAATATAATTTCCTTTTTGGGACGTGATGGGTTGTTTGTGCATGTTAGGAAGAAAACAACTTGGGCAAAATTATAATAATATCGAACACCGAATTTTATGCCTTTATGTTACATGATTATGCATTATGTGCTTTGGTGCAGGATAATTTCCTTTTTGGGACGTGATGGGTTGTTTGTGCATGTTAGGAAAAAACAACTTGGGCAAAATTATAATAATATCGAACACCGAATAAAGGTATATAAAGCAAGATAGTAACATCGGATCACATTAAGATACCAAGGTGTAGTAAATGAAATGGCAGAAAATAAAATAAAAGGAGTACTTCAGTGGGATTCGAACGCTCGCCGGAACAGAAAAAAAGATTACATAATGCAAATTTCCGCACATTTAACTGTTAGGTCACATTAGCCATACAGGACCATATATGATATAGACTCACCTCACTAATGACACGGCACCAAAGGGCAAAGACAGGGAAGTGTCTTGGTGCAGATTCAACACGCGACGACAGGTACAAAAATTAGGTAAGATATAACAAGAGATACTAACCATTCAATAGAGGAGGGCAGAGCAAATACAGTATAACTAGTCCAAAATAAGCAAATGACAAAACAGCATAGCACAACAACCGCTATGGTCCCAAAAAGGAAACTAGGAACAGAGGGACATCCCATGCTAGGATGGGATGTCCCACCCAAGATTTAATTACAGGTGGGATGTCCCACCCAAATTTAATTACGGGTGGGATATCCCGCTCAAGATTTAATTACAGATGGGATGTCCCAGCGGGGAATTCCCACGTCATCCCATGTCCCACAGTTTGCCTCGGCGGAGACACATTCCGATGGGCAATACAGAGACATATCCGACCCGGGTGCTAGGTGCATATTCGAGCAAGGCGGTAGGTGGAGGCGCATTCAAAGGCGGTAGGCGGAGACACTTGAGTAAGGCAGTAGGCAAAGGCGGTAGGTGGAGACACATTCCAACGGGCAATGTGGAGGCACATTCAACCAGGGCGCTCGGTGCATATTTGAGCAAGGCGGTAGCTGGAGGCGCATTCAAAGGTGGTAGACAGAGACACATTCCAACGGGCAATGCAGAGGCGCATTCGACCAGGGCGCTACGTGCATATTCGAGCAAGGCGGTAGGTGGAGGCGGATTCAAAGGCGGTAGGTGCAGACACATTCCGACGGGCAATGCAGAGTACTTTTTTTATAAGCAGGATATACCCAACTTTAACTGCTCAAAAAGTCAATTTTTTCGGTCCGGCCTATGGCCGGGGGATGTCCCACACCTACCAAAAAAGGCAAATTTTTTGCCTGCCTGCGGCGAGCGGGACATCCCTCACCAAGCAGTGGGATGTCCCTAGCTGAGTGGTGGGACATCCCACACAGGTGGGATGTACCTCTTAGACGCGAGGCCCTTGGGATAGTTATTCCATGAGGTGGGAACTATCCCTAATGGTAGGTCATAAGGGTAGCCTGAAGTACAAGGGTCGACCAGGGAGTATCGGTGGGCGCAGCGCGTGAGCGGACCCGCTAGGTGCTAATCGAGCAGCGCTGGAGGACTGGGGCGCATCAAGGCCGGAAACTGGCAAGGGTGCGGCACGAGGCAAAGGTGAAACGTTCCTATGGTGCGGGCGTGCACAAGCAAAACCAGGGAGGGGCGGGGTGCCGGGGCCGGGGGCAGGTGCCGAATATCATCGATTGCGAACGAATGGAGCGGAATTTGAGGAAAGAAAGAAATGGAGGGCTCAGTATACGCACCAAAGAGGGCCATGCTTGAAGTACAGGCCGCTAGCCACATCCAATCAGCTTTTCAGGTGCGGGAAGCAGCGCGCGTGCAAAGCCCGGCGCGCTGTAACGAGGGCGATTCTGGGTGATTGGTGGGTGGGAGACGATAGCAAGAGACAATAAGGATGCACAGATGAAAGGAGGGCAGAAGAACGGCAGAGGGCCCACGTAGGAGGGGTAGATGGTGGAAGGGGTAGGCAAGAGTGAATGTGTCACGTGTGATCAAATGTGGCCGAATTGGGAACGGCGGCGCGCCTCGTGCACGGACCCGGTGAGGCGCAGCGCGAGCGCCAAGCTGATGCGCACTGCCGGGTGTCCGGTGGCGCGGGAGGAGCAGCAATAAAGGTGCGCTGATACATTAGCCATTACGCTAATTAGAGGCCTTGATCTATCGTACCCCTCCGAAAACCACCGGTCCATTGATGTATCATATCCCCACATACGCCTGCTAGCTGGTTATTTAAGTTCAGGCGATGTGTAGGGCGAAAATGTTCTTTCCGAGGCAGGAGTTCACGGTCCCGGGAGTTGCCCTTGCGATCGGAAAATTTCAGGCCCCGGAATGCAGAAGTCCAGGCCACAGTCCCGGCAATTGCCGTTGGGGCGCGGGATTTGCCGCCATGACCATGAGCTCAGAATAAAGCTTTTCAGGCGCCGGATTAGGCATGAGTTCAAACTGCGGTCGCGGGAGTTGCCGCCATGATCGTGAGAACAGAATATGAGCTTTTTAGGCACCGGCTTAGGCAGGAGTCCAGACCGCGGTCGCGGGAGTTGCCACTAGGACAGAACAAGGACAAAATAAAGCTTTTCAGGCGCCGGATTAGGCAGGAGTCCAGACCGTTTGATGGATCACCGTATATCGCCGCTGTGATCGCTTTTTTTTTTTTTTTTTTTTTGGAGCGTTTGGGATAATGAGTTTTGGTCTGCAGAAGCATTCCAAAGTTGTCCTCTGGGTCTACTATAAATTCCAGTTAATGCCGGGGAGGTTGTCCAGGGAGGAAATGCCATTACACTCAAGTACTATAGTGTGGGACTCCAGCCTTCGTAAAGTTATCCTATCCCATTTCTTGAATCATTCGATCTCAACGGCTGTATACCCACTAATACCCCCACTGTGATCGCAGATCTGGAATTTTTAGTGACAAACCTGTTTCCCTAGTTGGTTACAGGAACAGTGCTACACATCTAAAGACCTTTGCTACAGCCGCTATGGGCACTATACAAGCTATAGGCTACTATGAGCCGCTATGTAGTGCTGTGTAGCCGACCCAGGTTTTGCTGATGGCATTGGTGAATCGGTTTGCCTGCGCAAACTCAGAGGTCTTTGGGATTCTTCACAAAGCCAGCAATCTCTTGAAGAAGCTCTGGGATGTTCATCGATGTCAAGAAGAAAGAGCTACGGCTGTGATTCGGATCCGAACCGAGTCACTCGTGAGTCACATCGGCAAGGGCCGCCGAACTTCACACCGTTCCCACAAATGTGGGAGCGGCAACTTAGTAGGACGAGGGGGCGGAATCGGCGGCCGCTAAAGAAAAAAAGCATAAAAAGCACAAGGCCCACCCCAAGGCTCGCGACGTCCAACGGGGATCTGTGGGCAGGAAGCACGATGCAATATTCGTAAAAGATACGCCGCCATTGGACCCGGAGGCAGCGGACGAGGGTTTGCATATTTTAGTTCAGGCAGGGACATGCAGAAGGGGTGTCCTGACTAAGATTTACAGTGAAAGTGAGTCCCGATTGTAGATGAAAGGCAAGAGTACTCACAATTGTATCTAGCGCCGCAAGTCCCTTGCTACGACATCTACTGACTGGCCCTCATCAATCAGACGCACCCAGGAAAGCTACTTGCTGCGCCGCATCAGTCTGCTATCAAGCGAGGCGTAGTTGATACAGATGTACAGATGCGCTAGTGACTATCCAGCCAATGTGACTCACACTGAGTAAATCTACTCGTAGGGCACACTTAGCCGACAGGCTTGCCCCTAGCTTTCATTCCACCTGGACCATTTTCATGCGAGCCTGTTGCAAATATTTCCAGTCATATGTTAAATACATTTGGACAGTATCTGAACCTATCTACACCAGGGGGGTCTTCATATCTCACAGATCACTGGGACGCGGGGCAACGGGCGTCCTAGTTCTCACAACTGCATCGCTAAGCAATGGTCGGTCCAGGGATGGGGACAGTTGTTAAAGGAAGGGTGACCAAGAAGGGATTTCCAGTAGGATTGAGCGTGCACAAGACACTACTGGCTGACTTGGTGAGGGTGCAAATCTCCGTTTCGCCCTCTTGTACTTCAACCAAGGAGGTGGGGTTGATGGTCGCAGTGACTATATAAAGAATAACATATCAGTTTATAAACGGTTCCAGCCGGGAATAGATTGGTAAAAGAACGCAACAAATGGCTATATACTCACCCGTTTCGAGAGCATCCTCGGCAAGAGCGTACGTGATCGTCGTACCTGCCACGCCGCTGCCGATGATGCCAGCGTTGAAGATGGCGTTCTCAGGCCCAAGGCCGAGGGGAACAGCCACAGTGAAGATATGTGTTGCGGCAGCATGTGTTGTGGTAGCGGCTGAAGGATATCAATCGAAGGCAGCAACTAGTGAGAATGAAAGGAAAGACGAGATACGGGCATGAACGTACCGGGATTACCGACAGCCAGAAGAGCGAGAGAGGTAACGACGAAGACTTTGGAGAACATCTTGAAGTAACTGCCGATGGCGTCAAAGAGGTACTTATGATGTTGGGGGAACGTTCCAGTGTCTTATATACCCCACACGAGACGGCACCCTAGGACCGTGCTGAGACCGCTGTCAGTGATCGCCATCTCTACGGAGTCCATCATAATGTTGGAATCGGCACGCGCGGAGCGACAATGCGAGTGTGAACGAAGCAGAACTCCAATTAGAATATGTATAAGCGATAGAATAGTTCCAGGGTGCGAAGCACGGCTCAATCGGGCTGAAAGCGCCGAGTCACCTTTGGTCTGTTTCAGCTTCGGGCATCGGAGGATGAGTATGACCGACGCGAGCTGTCGCGTCCATGATTTCATACCGGCGCTGCCGAGCCAAACTTAGATCGGCATATTCGCATTTCCCCGAAAGAGATTTACGACAGCTGCTGTCGGCATGCAACATGACAGCTTCAGTTGCCGCTGAGCTGCTTTCCTCATGAATTGTTGAGCCTTCAAGAACAAATCGTAATAGTGATCACCTCGAATCTACAAATATTCTCCATATTTAAACTCTATTCTTCGGCCCAAGCAGATGAATGAAGCGACTTCTTCAGCGGGCCGAAGTCAACCTGTCCACTTGCCGAGGCAGAGGAAATGCTGAGCCAACAATTTCTAATTCGCTGAGGTTTCAAAGAGAAGACGCAGGTGGATAAAATATCGGGCGGCATCCGAGTATATACGGTCGCGTAACCAGTATTCTTTTGTTGGGAAGGACAATGGAACAAAGTGGCGGTGAGCCCTCGGCATACACGGCAATATCATCTCAGGTGAGTTAGTCCATGGCCTGAGACATTTCAGTGGTAGATCTACTCGACGTGTTAGCGTATTTTTTGAATTTCTCCTGCTATGGGCTGTTGGCGTTGCCAGTTGGGGTGTTTCGGGCTGTTTTCATATGGAAAGCCAGAACATCACGCTCATTTGATGACCGGCGCTTACCCGATCGGGCAGTCGGACCCAGAATATCCGCCGCCGCGTGACAGGACCCTGATAATCCCTTTGGAGGTTAGGTTCCGAATTCGGGCATTCTTGTTCGACCGGATTTTGGCGCGGATTAGCCAAATTTTGTCCGACCGGGACCTAGCCTACCCCTAAAAGCTATTTTTTTCTCCGGGACGCTGGATTTGGCCTCTGGGAGCCCGTATGTTGCCTGGCGTTGATTCTCACGTCTATTTGCCATTGTCACATTTATACTACAATCTACTCGCGCATCCGTGAATCGCTTTCAACGGATCACCTATATTTCACCGCGATGTCGAGAGGCTAGACCACCAGAATGACCACGCTGCCACATGCGCGGTCTCAACAGATACGCGATGAAGCTGTTTGCGAAGGGGTAAAGGGGCGGTAGCGGTGGGGGTTTGAGTCCGACGACGATGTCTGTAATACAACATATTGCTTTGGACGGTTTTAAACGGTGTTAAATAGAATGGCGGGACAAAGAGGGGCTTTTGGGGGGAAGCGCCTGAAAAAAAGGGTATAGTCTGCGTCTTTTGTAAATGTTCATCACCATCTCAAACAAACACCCTTCAGTTTGCAGGCTAGGGCTGTTCGCCGTGCCCGTGACGGGCACGGCCGCCGTTTCAGCGGTAGTACGACCGGCAAACCAGTCCCGTTGCCGTACCGTTGCGAGACTTTCCGATGGTAGTCACGTCGAATCGGGTTCAAGGGAAATGAAGAATCTGTTGGGGATGAGGGATTAAAATAGAATATATTTATTACATCGTTCCGCAGCAGCTCTGATGGCCTCATATCCCCGATCTCCTTTAGAAGCTGGAAAAGTTAGCCAATGTCAATCACCGGCCAAAGAGGAAGAAATGTACGCCGAGAGACAAGCGCGGTATCCATCGGCAGGACACTGAATAATTTGCGGACGAATCGCACGGGAAAAAAAGTCGGAGACGCTCCAATTAGCACGACCCAGCCTGGATTCGAACCAGATCCTCCCGCATAAAGCCCAAGGCCAGATAGGATGCACACCGCGTGCCACTGGGTCTCCTTTACTTGATTCTGTACCTGTCTGAGTGCGCAAATAAATTAGCGAAGGAACGAATGACATGAGAAAAAGGACGACGAACCATGAAATTAAGCAGTCAGATCAGATCAGTGCACAAGTTCGATCCCCAGGCCTTGGACTGGATCTTCACTGTACGTGGATTCAAGCAGCGCGGAAATCTTCAATCGGCGCGCAACCATGCAAAGCAAGGGACGATGTGTTTTATTGAATGCGCAGATTCTTTGAATTGATATTCGTGCATGCGAATCTGAGGGTCCCCTTCCACGCGCGGCGCAGCCGCATTCCCCCGAGCCGCAATACGGGGCCGTAAAAATAGCCTATGGCCGGCGGACGGACATCAATCCTCAGGAGGTAGAACGCAGCGGAGATCGAGGCCAGCTTGTGCGGTGGATTCGGCCGGCAAAGGATCTTCAGTGTACGGGAATGCAAGCAGGGTAATCGGCGCGCGATGCCTATGAGTATACCCGGTGAAAATGATGCAGCCCGAAGTATAGCTGAAGGAACCCGACGTGTGCCCGAGCACGTACCCAAAACAGGGAGGGGAAATCAGGATCGCGGATCGACGAGTGTGTTAATATCCAGAGTTTTGCAGGCATAGAGCGGATGATAGCTCGCCAGACTGATGTGATCCATGATAAGGCTTGAAGAATGCAGGGAATGTTATAACTTGTGAGGCGGCACCGATGCGAGGCGTTAGTCGCGTTGCGAGGTATTCCGAGGGGATACAAGGTGCGGCATAGTGCGGG
This sequence comes from Mycena rosella, assembly GCA_029378255.1. NCBI lineage: Eukaryota > Fungi > Basidiomycota > Agaricomycetes > Agaricales > Mycenaceae > Mycena > Mycena rosella. The sequence goes on along the minus strand of JARKIE010000372.1, from coordinate 70,119 downwards.
TTTGGGAGCAGAAGCGGGGACGAAAGGCCAGCGTCGTCGAAGGGTAGTTTCGAGGTGTCCTGGGCACTAGAGTTAATGCGGACGCGGAGCGAGGAGGGGCTAATTGAATCCGCAGTTTCTTCGTCGACTCGAGTGGATCGATGATGTCAAGTACTATGTGAACTCTAGAGGCCGCTGTGGCACATTCCAGAGAGTCTGGGAGCTCGAAGGATGTACAGGGAGAGCGGGGAAGTGCTGAGAGGGCGGGGTCACAGTGCATTCGACAACAGAAGTTGACAGCTGATGCGGATCACCGATGCCACCGGCAATCGGGAGTAAGCTCTCCTTCCGCCTCTTCCGCCGCTCCCTCTTGTACGGACCCTCCGCCCAACGTACCCCGCTTAACGATTCCATCCACCACACGACCAGCATGCGAGGGCTCACCATTGCCTGCGTCTCGGTTGGTGCGGCACCCTCGTCGAGTCGCGCGGGACAGCTGAGCAAGCAACACGACACCATAACATATTCCATCTGGCTCTCTCGTGCCCGCGGGTGATGGACCAGAAGAAATTTTCACCGCAGAAGATGGCAGACTACACACGAGAGACAGAACCCTATCCGCGCCGCGGTCACTGCCGGGGCTCGCCCACCACGCTCCATGGACCGCCGCCCCTCCTCCCTCCCTCACCCCGGCTGGCTCCTCGTCCTTTCCGCTTCTGTAATCCTGGGCCCTAGCCGCGTGTGGCGTCGCGCCCACGCCGCTCCCGCACCGCTGCTTCCCGCCGGTCCCGCTCCCTGCCTCCCTGCCACTGTCCCTCTGATCCCCCTCCCTGCGCTCCCCGTACTCCTCATTCCGCCTTCTCCTGGTACATATTAATATCACCCTTTGAGTGAGCGAATCGAATGCACGAGTCTCTGGCCCCCTCATTTATTTGCGCACTTATACGGGCAAGCAATGGAGGGAGAGAGACTCAATAGCACGGGGTGCGTCCGCTGTCCGTAAAATTTGACGTTCCTCATGATCACTTATGCAGAAGGTCCTGGTTCCACTCCAGGCTGGGTCATTCGGCGATGGCTATCTTCACCCATCGCATTCATCGGCTAATCATTGGGGAACAAAGGCAAAGAAATTATCCATGTGAGAAGACCCAGCAGCACGCGGTGTGCGTCTGCCATCCATAAACAGTGTAGTTTCGAGCATTAAACAGAAGATCCTGGTTCGCCACTAATCCGAGAAGGCACATTACACCTGTTCCAAGCTCGGTGAGCTGGCGCATTCTGTGTGCCTTTCTTACGGAGGTAAAATCCTGCATAGATGGTGCGCATGTCTCAGCCCGATTTTATTTTATGGGTGCAGCCGTTATTCTCAGACTCGATTCCGACTTCATGAATCCAACTTTGAATTCTCAACTCCAGCCGGCGCGAAGCAAGAGCTGTTCACATGTAGCCGGGGCGCTCGAAAATGAGGGTGTCGGTCAGGCAAAGATTTAGAATAAGATTTCTGAAACTACAGATGTGGCGGGCTCCCGTAGGGTACAGGATGGCGGGGCACGGGCACGAAATGAGTTTATTTATGGGGACCCATCCATCAGATGCACGTATACAGGTTGCAGCCAGGCTCTGGCTCTGGTGAACGGGCGAGGTCCTGCAGTAAGCAGCAGACAAATCAGGACTGGATACGGTGTATAGGATGACACAAGCGTACGGGGATGCGGTTAAGGATATGCAGCTCCTTGCTCGTCTCCGTGGTAGGCGCGGGCGCGGCAGAGATCGCGACAGTCACTGTTGAACTAGTTAGTATCTGTGTGCAATACTGGGCATGAGAACGCTTACGCCACGAGAGGACAAAGGTGATGAGGAAATTGCACTGCATGATGAGGGACAATAGACTCGGGGAAGTGTCGAGAGTTGGGATCGAGTTAGGCGGGCGAGGACAATGGATAGAAGCCAGATCGTGAGGGGATTTAATAGCGGGCAGAGCAAGCATTTATCCTAGTTGGGACGCTCGTTTGTAGAGAATAAGGAAGCAATCGTTGAGAAAAAGGCGTCCAAATGCGGTCAAGGTTGCCGCTTCGGGAACTTCAAGGTGTTGTCGTAACTTGTTGAGCCCGAGGCGCGGCTGAAACGAAAGCCCAGTGAGGTTGGTTGAATTAAGACGTTGCTTTGTGCGCCAGAGGGGCTAGAAGAGGGCTCCCGTTTGTTGGCTGACGGCGGCGCTGTCATGCAACTCTCAATCCATTCTTCAAGTTCTTCTTACCCAACGCAGTTCATAAATTTGCAGGACAGGGCACAGAAACATACGGCATGCGTCTACGCTTAATCAACGGTGTATTGATGCAGTGGAAGAACCTCGTTCGACTCGGGGGCGGGCCATTCTGAGACATGTTGCATTTTATCTATTCGCCGGCACCAAGGAATGCACCCGCCCTGGTGTATGCCGTCGACTCCGAGGGAGGCCAAGAACTCCTTCCCAAGAGACCAGATGACTAACAAAAATGGTAACAAGGGCAGAACGCCACGTCCTTCCCAGATCTCCGCGAAGATCTCGGAGTGACCTGGTGCAGTATTCCCATGAGCGCCGCAGGAAATCCCTAATCCGGAATCAAACCATTCGAAGGAAAAGGGGGGTTCCACAAGCTGAGGCTACAGCAAATTGAGCGCAGGGGTCGCGGCCCCGGTACCGTATCAACGCCGCGCCACCTGGATCCGCGCAGGGAAGCTGCATCTGCCAGCGCCAGTGAAGGAACTAAGGAGCGATTGAAATCTAAAGAGACCACAAATACTGTGCGCAAGTGGAAAGAAGCGACCTAAAACGCGTGAATACTGAATCGACGCCAGGCCGTAAAAAGTACTAGCGAGATGGAACACGGCTTCTGGAGGAGTCGAATCCCCTCCTTCCCGCTGAGCTGCTATGACCCGCCCAGACTACTGAGACGGGATGATCGCCAGTGATCCTCGAAGGCCCACAAATCATTAATCGATGTCCAATCAATGCGGTTAGTCCCCCAGGATGGCGGAGGGCACCTGTTGTTCTACTACTTGCCTTGGGGACTCGCTCCTGGGCGCGCAGTGCTTGAGAACGGGCGAAGGCTATCCGGCAGGCAGGGCAATACATAATGGCTGGGATGCGAGGGAAGATGTTAAGCGGGCAGATAGCGCATACGCCGTTAGAAATAGTTCGAAGATGCGGCGATTAATAGTTGCCGGCAACACGACTGTATTCGGAGGTCTGGCGTTCTGCGGGGTTAAATTAATCTTGTTCAGCATCCGACACGGCAAACGAAGCACGTCTATTAATCAGTACACGCCGAAAAATATCTTATACCTAACGCGCGCAGCCCACGCATCCCACTCCGTCCTAAATCTATCTCTCAGCATCCGATCCTCCTTGCACATGCGCGCATCCAGCCCTGCACATGCGATAGACAGCCCGACGATCCATATCGGCACGACCACGCCTGGCGGAAGCCCCGAGCACTCGGTCACCCACGCCCCGGGGGTGAGGTGGCAGAGCGCGACGCCGATAGCGGCGAGAAAGGCGCCGGTGTAGCTCCGGTGGCGGACAACGGAGTAGATGCCGGTTTTGATGAGATGGTGATCTCGGCGGATGCTCAGCTCAAAGGTGAAGAGGGTGCGGAGGCGGCGGTAGCAGTAGAGCCGGATGAATCCACCAACAAGGTGTTAGCGCCCACCGCAGCAAGAAGATTGGGGTTATTTTGAGATGTGCCTCACGTCTCGAGGGTCTAACGTTCCGAGGAGCGGGGTTACTGCTAGAAAGTAAGAAGAGTTGGGCGCGACGCGCTGGGCGGCAATAACCGCGATTTCGGGGAGGCAGAAAATCCAGCCTATATTGAGTGGGTGTCAACGAATTTGAAGGCGGTTCCAGCTGGAAGTGGTACATGACCAGTTAAATATCCCAACCGACCGACCTTCAAGAGGATTGGGAATCGCGGCGCGACGCGCTCGAGGCCCGTTGGTGGCAGTTTTTCAGTGGCCGAGGGCACAGGATTTGAGGTGTCATTGTAACGTGGATTCCTAGGACACAGTAAACAAGTCAGGAATGCCCGCGAAACTCTCGTGAATACTAATGGGTGGTTGAAATCGCGAAAGTCGATGCGATGATTGCGTTTGGACCGCTAAAAATATGTCTAGGAATACTGTATTTTTTTCATTCAATCCGACCAGGGGGTGACGCATGACTCAAATTACCGATTCGACCATTCGACCACGGCCGAAATTTCGCGTGACGCAAGCAAAAAATTCAACCACCGGAACGAAAATTTTCGATTTTATGTGTCGTGGACACGATTTTGGGAAATTTCGAGGGATGCATGACGCAAAATGCCTTCGACCAGAGGGTGGGTGACGCATGATAAAATACCAATATTCGCCATCGACCAAGGGGGGAGTGACACGTGACGGTCGAATTGAATGAAAAAATACAGTAAGAGCCGGAAATGCGACTGAGGCTCAGGATACCCCGGGAGTCGTGGCAGGAACATTATGTCACCAGAAGCTGTCACTGATAGCCTCGGCGGAATGTAGAGTTTTTCTCAAAGAGGCCTACATCAGCAAACCCTGGTCATCCTACCGGTCGCTCGGGAGCGCTCCAGAGCGACCGGTAGGATGGTAGGATGGTAGGATAGGTCCCCCTTCTGTAGCGCTCCATCGTAACCCCGTAGCAGCTGCTAGCAGCCGGTAGCCGGCTACTACACTGCCAACCAAATGACCTGCGGATTCCACCGAAATTTGGATCAGCAGAATCCTACCGGGATGATCGCTGGAAACGATCTGGTCTTCGGTGGAATTCCACGGATCGGCAAAGTCCTGGTTTCCAGCGTTCCAGTCAGTGGAATCACAGATTTGCATCTAAATATGGCGGTACTCTCGTCACCTTGATCAACATTGAGGAAAATGACCAGCACAATGTCGCCGTTCCCTCTACTTCTTTGCTGACGTAGACTACCTTATCCAGGGTACAGAATCCAGTAATACTCTACCTTGAAGCGCCCCGAATTCCTGCTCTCTCGAATAAGAAACAAAATTATATCTGATGGCTCGCCAATCAGCACCTGATTTCCACAGTGCAAGCTCAAGCGAGACGAGCTTGCGAGCCGGCTTGAGTGGAAGACAAGGTTGTGGAGTTGAGTTTGGATTTCGCGTTTTCGGCACGTCGCGTGTGTCGAATTCCGACGACGGATCATTACAGATCCGGGCGCATCGCCGCTAGATTAGACTTCGTCTACGCGTTCACACTTCGTACACTCAAATCTCTTCCTCGAGCTTTATCATCTCCAAGTCTCGAATTTTTCGTTTCATAAATCCCCACAACACTTCAAAATGTCTGCTACATCTGTCTGCGGTGAACCGTTGCCTTTGCGCGCCGACTTCGACTTCGTCGCCTACACCACTCGTCCGGCGGACATCTCTCCCCTTGCCAACATGGATCTTCAGGAGAAGAACACTCGGAATTTTCTGATCGAGAAGACTAACAAAGCCAGCATCATCTTGACTCGCGCCTACGAGGCTGCGCTCGCTACGACCGCCGGAGTGGGCGCCCGCGATGTCGGCGCTCCCCTCTTGCCGTTCTACGCCTACGACGAGGAAGACAAGACACTCATGATTGCAGATAAGTCCTTCGTCGAGGCCGTGGGGCCCTTGCCCGTGTACTTGATGAGGCTGGTCACGAAGGAGCGCGTGAAGACGGCGACGGCTGAGTCTGCTGAGAAGGCGCAACGCGAGAAAGATCGTGCGACCAGGGATGCGGAGAAGCTGAAGTCGATTCAGCCTATCCAGGGTACGCTTATCATGTCGAATCCGTGTCCTATCTCTTCCACTCTCCGCGGCATCGCCGTTATTTCCCCCATCTTCCGCGTTTCCCTGCACGAAAAAAATCTTTTTCCCCTCCATTGGTGGACAGACAAAGCTCTTCGCCGCGTCATCGAGTCGAACCATGCCGTTCCCAAGGAACTGGTCCGTGCGGCTCAGACTTCGGCGTTGGTGAAGCCGGAGTTAGTCTCGGTCGTTGATGTCGCGAAAGCGACCAAGATCTGGGGCTCGGAGGAGGAGGGTCGCCTCTCCCTCACCCCGAGCTTGTGACGGCAGGCGTCGCAGAACATGCTCTCAGCTTGGGAGTATCTGTGCCCTGATGTAGACGCTTCAGACCCTGCCGCACCTCTGCACACGTAGGCCTCGCAGTACAAGCTGCACGTCCTTTTCTTCGCGAATATCGAGATCTTCGACGAACTCATGCATGTTTGGTATCCCATTGAGCTCAAGCTCCGTATTGCTATATTTACAAACGACGGCCTTTTCAATCAGGCTGTGTACGAGCAGAAGATTGACACGGCGACTTGCGCCTACAAGCAGGCCCGGGACATGGGATTCTTTGCTACGGTCCCGCATGCGTCGCGTCCGGCCGCGCCGCCCAGCTCCTCGTCGAGCAAGCGGGTTGCTCTCGACGACGCCAACCCCGCGCCGCCAAAGCAGCAGCGTTACGGGGGATCCTCTGATTCGTTCAGTGCGGGCTCTGCTTCTCGCGAGGGTCCCTCCGTGCGCGGTGGTCGCCCCCCATCGTGTCTTTGTTGTGGCGGCCCCCACGTTCTCCGTTATCACCCCTCGGAGGTCCTCAAGTGGGCATCCGATAACACGCCGCTCTTCACCTTGCCCCACGGCTCGGGGGGCCTCAAGACCGCCGCCGCTTTCCGCAGCAGTCAGCCGAAGCTCATTTGTGTCCCGTTCAACGTGGGGAACATCAATAGACCTTGCTCCGGGGCGCACGGCGGTCAAGAGCGCCTCCACATCTGCTCCTTCTGTGGTGGCAACCACGCGGCCCTTTCCCGCGATGGCACTTGCAGTCGGGCACGAGTCGGGGCCTCCGGGCCTTGATTCCCAGCTTGACCTCAATTCCCTGTCCGTGCACAACCTACTCCCAGCACAAACTACATTGCGATATGCTAACCTCGCGCCTATTATACACGTGCGCCCTGCTCTGCCGGGTCCCGCTGACGCCCTTTCGGGGCTGTTGGATCGCGTCGTCCAACCCTACAACGGCGATGCTTTCAGTGCTCTTCTTGACAAACACAATCTATCAGCATCCTATCCACATCTTGTGCAGAATCTGCGCCATGGTTTCCCGCTCGGTCGCATGCCGCTTCTTTCATCTTCCATTATCCTACCTAACTATCAGTCTGCGATCACCGAGCGCGCCGCGACTTTGGAGTATTTACACTCCGAGCTCGCGGCGGGCAGAATGTCGGGTCCGTTCTCGCAGTCGGAGATGGAAACCATCTGCCGTGGCCCTTTTTTCGCCTCGCCTTTCCTTGTCGTCTCGCAGGATCAAGGACCCAGTTTGGATGTCAAGAAGCGGGTTTGTCGCAATCTATCAAAGGGCGACATGGATTCGGGGACGCCCGCGGTCAACGAGTTCATTTCGAAGGAGGATTTTCCCACACGTTTCGACATGCCTTGGAAGATGGCTGAGTTGGTGAGTCTCATCCGGATCGCATTTTTCTTTTCCCCTCTCCATTTTCTATTGGGGCGCCTGCGGCCTCCTTTATGCCAAAATTTCGGTTGCGGCCCTACCACGCTTTGGCGCCTCTACCATTACGCTCTACCTCGCTTCGGCGGCACTACCGTTACGCTCTACCTCGCTTCGGCGGCCCTACCGTTACGCTCTACCTCGCTTCGGCGGCACTACCGTTACGCCCTATCTCGCTTCGGCGGCACTACCATTACGCTCTACCTCGCTTCGGCGGCACTACCATTTTGTTCTACCGCGCTTCGGCGGTTCTACCATTGTGTCCTACCACCCTTACCGTCGCGTTCTACCGTGCTTCGGTGTTCTTCGCGCGGTTCAGCGCCTTACGTTCTCTACGGCGCGACGGCGCTATCGGGCCCGAGTTGCTCTGTTCTTACCATCATACGGCCATGCCGTCTTCGTTTCTACCGCGCGACGGCGCTCATCGTGTCTCTACCTCCCGATATTCCCATCGCTGTGCTCGGTACTTAATCCACGCAGGTCGCTACCGCTCCTCCTGGCTCGCAAGCATGTGCGTTCGACATCAAGGCATTCCACAGGACTTGCCCCGTTCTACCCGCACACAAACCTTTCCTCGTCGCACACTTCGACGGGTTTTTCTACCTGGATCATTGCTTCCCTTTCGGTGCAGCCTCCGCCAGCAGCAACACCGGCCAGATTTGTAACGCGCTAATCGACATTTGGAGGGCCGAGACGGTGGGCGACGCCGAGGAGCTCAAGTACGAGGATGACTGCTGTGTCGTTCGCTTCCCTAACGTCCGCGGTCCCGCCGTCTGCGGCGCTTTCCGTTATCGTTTCGACCGGGTTTCTATCACCGCACCGATCGATCCTCTCCAGACACCGTGGCACCCGATTAAGACTGGAAAAGAGTTCCTTGATTCTATTGTCTTTCTTGGGTTTGTTTGGGACTTCCGCACCCGGCGTGTCTCGCTCCCGGAAGTTAAGCGTGCTAAGTTCCTGGCGCGGGTACGTGCAATGATTGCCGGGATCCGTGCCAAGGATAAGTTCGCGCTGGTGGATCTCCAGGAGATCCACGGTTCCCTCTGCCACTTGTGTTTTGTCTTTACCGCAGGCGCGTCTCGTCTTGCCGTGTTCTCCAATGCGACCACCGGCTTCAGGGACAATCCTTTCATGTGGCGTTTCTTATCAGATTCTATTCTTCATTCTCTTTTGTGGTGGGAGGCGAGGCTCGCAGATACTTCGGCGTTTCGGCAGCTGCGTCCGCTCGGTCCCCTGCGTGACTTTGGTATCTATTTTGATGCAAGCACGTCCTGGGGCATCGCAATCGTTATCGGCCACCGCTGGTACGCGTGGCCCCTGACGCCCGATTGGAAGCAGCCCGGCCTCGACATTTGTTGGCTCGAGGCCGTTGCCATCGAGCTGCTCTTCATGTTCTTGGAGCAGCTCAGCTTCCGGGACGTGCACATTTTGGTCCGTTCGAATAACAAAGGCGCGATTGGTGCTCACATTAAGGGGCGCTCGCCTAATGTTGGCATCAATCTTTGTGCACGCCGCACTTTCGCCATCGCCGCTGGTTTATCCCTCACGCCCAACATAATCTACATCCCATCCGCCGACAACCTCGTTGACGCACTTTTGCGTGGTCTTCCTTGCCCCCATCTGCGTGACGGCGATCGTCTTACGCGAAAGTTCGCGCTCCCGGCCGAACTCGTCCATGTCTTCGTCGATGAACTTGCCGGTGGGCCTTGACCATATCACGGGCGAGTCTCTGTTCCAGGAGGACCTCTCGTCCCCGGCGTCCCTCGCCTTCCCTGCTCGTTCTGCCACATCGTGTAGCGTGGCGGCCTCACCCTTGCCTGGCTCATTTTCGTTACCACTACCGCCTCTGGCTTTGGCACATCTACAACGACGCGCCATGGCACGGAGATGAGGGTTGGTTACCTGCGCTCAAAAAATCTGCGGACAAGGGTGGTGTGTCGTTCAAACGCCCCCCTCGTGGCCTTATCACCATTGCTCACCTACGCGTGCTCCGCCTGTCCCTCGACCTCGACTCTCCTCTGGGTGCAGCATCTTGGTCGGCTGCACTGTCCAGCTTCCGCGGTTGCTGCCATCTTGGGGAGCTTCTTATCCGCGGTGTCTCTAAGTTCTCTACCCTCCGTGATACCTGTCGCTCCACACGTGTCTCTTCATCAGTCGTCAACTGTTGCGCCGTGCGATCTATCCACCTGGTTTGGACCAAGACGACAGGGCTACTCAGGGGCGAGTGTTTTCTTACCGCGGTCCACGGCGCTGACGCGGATTTATATCCCGTGTGGGCTTGGGACAACCATATACGCGTTAGCCACTCTCCTCCCGCGGATACGCCGCTGAAACGCTGACTATAGAACCACTGGTGAAATTTAGTGTGCAAGACGAACACTTCAAGTGAACAACCAACAACACCAACAACAACCAACAAATCCAACTATCAAACGTGCGAGGTTCGGGGTTCCTACCAGGTATTAGGCAGTGGCAATTTGGGTTTTACAGACAAATACAGTAGCTAATAGCTAAAGATGACTTCGAGACGATCGAAACCGTTCTAGGCGCTTTACACGACCTTAGAAGGTAAGGAAAGTTGGTTTTTATGTGCAAGACTTGGAACTAAGCCCAAGGGGTGATCCGTAGATCGAGAGTTTTTTTTATGCCAACGATATAATTCCAACAACCAATGTATCAGCTAGAGTTTGGTAGATTGACTACTGCACAAAGCCGGGCGCCTTCAAATGTTTATGTGATTTTTAACGAAGCAAGTCCTGTCCTGTCCTGTCCTGTCCTGTCCTGTCCTGTCTGGTCTGGTCTGGTCTGGTCTGGTCTTGTCTTATATCACTCCACAAATATCCAACACTTTATATATTGCAACAGAAACAACAAAAGGAAACTTTATAAGCTTTCTGAGGGTTTTCCGAATAGATGCTAGACGTCCCCTGTGTGCTCAAGCTCACGCTCGTGCTCACTGAAGAGGAAGGGTAGGATCTACTGGCGTTCCCTCTGTTTTCTACGGGTATTTATACAAACCGACGTTCTAAATAAGGAAATGATTCTAAAACGACCTTTTAGTACAAACAGATAAACGGAACACGGATATATCGGGGTGATGAGCAGTATTAGCTCAAGAATTAACCCTGTTGGTAATTAGTTCTGATTAAATGGTATATTTTGGTAGATAATCTGGGAGATTGGAAGGGGAATTGCGCCATAGCACGTATGTGCCCTGGGCCATCAATCCATGTGCCAGCTCCACCGAGCCCTGGTTCATCAACCCTTAAGTCGCCCAATTAGTTAACCCTTCAGCCCTGGTCAAAGCGAGTCCTGGCATCACGGGCCAAGGGCTCGGTACTATCTCCGACATCGGATCTCTGTTCCGTGCTCAGATCGGTGATCTCCGTGATCGACATCATCGGATCTTCGGAATTGTTCGGATTATTGGGCCGCGCATGGTCCTATTATCTAGAACCGTACCGCAACCTTATTCGGTCCCTCGTACATGCCCCTGGTAAGTCCCGTAGTCTGAATGGAGTGCATTGGTGTGTCCTTGATAGGATACATGCGGGCCGTTCCCAATCCCTTGGTTAAGGATGGTAAGAACACCTTTAGCTAATAGACTAGTACTCGACTTGGCAAATCTGACCCATTGTGGTGGCCGTCATCCCCATAATCAGTAATAGAGCTACTTGCACATGCTTTCATCCTTAGCTAGCAACTCGGACCTCATCCTAGCTCATAGTGAGTGATATAGCCTTTATTCTATACGAAGCTCCTGCTTAGACCAGCAAAATCGAAAGATTTCACCGCTGGTCACAGGGCCGGCTTATCACCGCTCTTCGCGTTCCGCACGCCGTCGGGTTGGCGGCACCTTACCAAGAACGAATTCTTGCATTCTTCTTCCGGCGTCTTCAGATCGGCAGCGCTGGACCTTGTTTTCGACCACAGCTACCGTATCGGCGGCTCTCTGGCACTCCTCGACGATGGCGTCGCGCCCGAGATCATCATGAAGCTGAGAGGTTGGACTTCACCTTGCTTTCTCATTTACTGGCGCCGCTTGGAGCGAATCCTCCCTTTGCACATTACGCGTGCTTGGGACGCACACATTCGGGAGTTCGCTAATGCACATGGTTATCATACGGACGTGGACGCTTTACCTTTTGACCATTAATCTTACCTTTTTGTACTCATTTATTTCCTTATTTATCTATTTCGTCGTCACTCCGCTCTTGTGTGGGGTCCTCGGGCCCGCTTCCACTCGCCCTCGCGCGAGCTTTGCTTCTCTTGGGTTGCCTTGGGCTTCGTGTCCCACTCCCTCGGTGCCCCGCTGCGTACGGGTTCGGCCGGCTTCGTTCGGAATTTCCCACCGCCTTTCGCGCTGTCGGGCAAAATCCCCATCCAACGAACCGGCCGAACCCCCCGCAAACACACACACAACTCCTACCTACCCCTCATACCAAACGGTGAGCCAAGTTATTATATTATTCTGTCAAAGCAGATATTTATACCACTTGGCTCTTTATTCCTCCCCCTCGAAATCCTCCCGTAAAACGATCACCTACCTTGTCACGGAATGTCGCGTTCCAGCGGAAAAATCGCTGGAAATCAGGACTTTGCCGACCGGTGGAAATCTGCTGGATCTGGACCTCCTTTCCACCTCTGCCCTATTCGGTAGAATTCCACGGGTGATTTGGTTGGCAGTGTAGCAGCCGGGTAGCACAGCCGGGTAGTAACCGCATAGCACCGCGTAGCAGCTGGTAGCCGGCTCGGGTAGCAACTGCGTAGCAGCTGGTAGCGGTTCGTAGCGGTTCGTAGAGCGGCGTAGCAGCTGTTAGCAGCTGGTAGAGCGGCGTAGCAGCTGGTAGCAGCTGGTAGAGCGGCGTATCGGTTCGTAGTGGTTCGTAGCACCGGCGTAGCGGTTCCTAGCGGTACGTAGTGGTTTGTAGTGGCTGGTAGCAGCTGGTAGAGCGGCGTAGGAGCGGCATAGGAGCTCGTAGCACCAGCGCAGGAGCTAGTAGCAGTGCGGTCGTGTACTAGTAGCATATTCAACCCCACAATTCATTCAAAAATCACATTCTATTGTTTTGCTACTACTACATACTTCAACCTACTCAATAGTAACATACAGAGTTTGGTCGTCCTGATCAAGTTTGCCCGCGCACTTTGCAAGCACTCAAAAAGAGGTCTCGTGTCACGATTTGACCCCAATCTAATCGCTCCAACACCGATCGATGAGCACGTGACCCCAGCGCTTGTTGCACGAGCGCTTCACGCCGATGGCATAATGTGGGAGGATTTTGCTGGCTAAAGATCACACGGCAACGGAACACAATAGTCGGAACACAATAGTCGTTTCCATGAACTATATTTAGTATTGACACTTGACACTTGACGTCTCCGATCACGATTCGCCTGGTAACCTCATTGTATTATATACTTAGCTACTTAAGTTCACACGGTTCGACAAACAGTATAAGTAGAGTAGCTATTCACTTGTAGTAGTTCTTTAGTCTTTTATTCAATCATCTTTTCGAGATCACTTGCACCTCCCAATCCACTCTCTTGTAGAGTTGGACGTAAGCCTTGACTGTGACATCTCGGCTGAAAAACACCAGTCAGTACATGTTGGACACGCCCCGAAGATCACTAAGGTCCAACTTTAAGAAAAGGACATAGATTCAGCCCAGAGATCAGAGTAAACATCTTGAAGCCAGCAGAGAATGCACATACCAGAGATTTTCAATAACATTTCGTTACGGGTAATGACCAAACGGGATATGCAAAGCACCAAAGAAGCCGCAATGCTCTTGAAATGCGCCACGGCTTGGGAAATGAGACCAAATATGAAAGTCTGTTAGTGAGGCACATGCAGGAGGGCAGGAGCAAGTACTCACCGTGGTTCATCATCTTCGCAACTCGAAGGCTTGGGGGTGCCAATCACCCTGAGAACTGCGAAAAAGAAGTCAGATGGAACAGCGTACCGAAAACCACCGCCTTGGATTTGAGCCAAGCCTTAGCGTCCTTGACGCGGGTCGGGGTCAGGTACCCGGAGGATGTCGGACGCTTTGGCCATCGCTGTCCATAGCTTCAGCAGACGCCCATCGATGGCAAAAACACCGACGAACTATCCCCACTGATATCAAGCGACTGGAAGATCTCAGGGAACTTGGCCGGTGAAATAGAGTCAGAACGGCTTCGCTAACCAATACCCATCGTGTACTTTACCTTGTACTCGTGGATAAGGTCGATCAGCGGCGGCTGAAAGGCGCATACCGGCGGAAAGGACATCATCCAACAATAGAATCGACGCCTGCGAATCTATGTACATCACCGTCAGAGAATTCCAGCTGGAGGGCGGGAATTGGCACTAACAGACAGCGTGGGCGAGCGAGAAGAATCCATAGGAGCTTGGTTTAATCCGCGGCCGTTGGAACATTAATCCGGGATGAAAGCAGAGATTATTGAATCCGGATTAATTGGGCTGGGGGCTTGACAGGCGGGCGGCACTTCAGTAACCCTAGGAGCTCTGTTTAATCCACGGCTGTTGTGTGGCGGTGCTTGCGCGGAAGTTGAACCAGATTAAAGATCCAGAGCTGTTTAAACAAGCCTTAGACAAAAAGTCCTTCAGCACCCAGGTTCGAACCCGAGACCAGAAGCTTGCCTGGAGATCAATAACAATGTACCATAAACCACTACACCAAAGAACCCATAATTACTGTGGCTCTGGAGGAGGGTCTATGGCACCAAATATACTCTGGACTTAACTTCATACTTTACACCCACAACTGTCTCAACCCAACAGTACTGAAGACATTGTGAACATTCAGGTTGTGCTAAGGCAATCTTGAAGTGGTGCTACATTTAGGGCATTATACTTGAAATCATTCAGCCATGCCTTCCACATTAATATTGGTATATGTAATCAATGTTACATTATATTGGAGTTAAATTGTAGGTGCTCTTCAATCCTGTCTAATATGAGTCGGCTGCCGTGTCAATTGTCAAGTATTTCTCCATTCCTATGTAATGAGGAAGGATTACAGAATTTGAAGACACCAGTCAAATGTACACTCCACAAGGTTTCAGCAATGATCAGGAAATGGATTCACCAATGTCAGGATGAATCGGGCAGTGTCGGGATCCTACAAAGATTAATCGTGATTCAACAAGGATTAATAAGGATTAAACAAGGATTAATCAGGATTAAACAAGGATTAAACATGAACTTCATGGATGATTAAAAGGGACACCATCTTTGAAAAAATACACTGAAGATGACAAAGTGCTTGTTGGATTGATATATCAGACTTCAATTGCTTGTGGTGGGTGTTCTCAGTGGTCAACCAGGCCACGCAGGACTGTGGCTATGCCAAAATAACTTCAGTGTCAAGGTGTCTTGCATCCAAGTTGACTTAGAGAAAATTGGACATCGGCCCAGGCCTGTGGACAACTATTAGTACTAATACTCGGCAGTGCGTCATGCTGCTTTGGGGCAGTGGTTATTGCTCGTACTACTTTGTCTTATGTGATGTTTCCGCGCTGGGTTAGAACCATGTCAATGGAAGATTTTTTGGGCTATAATTTGTGCTCAACAAATTCATGAACTGAGTGATTAAACACCTATGACCGCATTCATCCGGGTTCGATAATCTCTGCTTTAATCCCGGATTAACGTCTCAACGCTCCATGATTAAGCAAAGCTCCTAGGGTTGCTGGAGCGAGACTGGGTTACATTGGCTTGGCGGAATTAGACAGCAATCGCCATGCGTACCTCACGGCTTTTGACCTCCCGAAAGATTGACCTATCCTGCACCATAAGCACTTAATTCAAGCGAACCATGCAGACCACACATACCCCGCGCTCGTCAATCTCCGCCTCGTCTCCGTCCTCCAGGATCTCCAAGTCCGCGACAAGCGCACAGACCTATATACGGCGATGAACGGGAGGTCTTCGGGAAAGACGAAACGAAAAGAGCTGACCTCCAAAGTAAGCTGATACCGCTTCTCGTCATACGGCAAGCTAAACAGGATATTCTCTGTCCCAACGGTGTCAGCCCACCGTTGCACCGAAACGCAACGAGTACCCACCCTTGATGGAGATGTTCCGCAACCATGCCCACCTGTCCGGCCCAAGTAGCCGAGCTAAGTAGTGGTGCCATTTCGGGCGATGTGTCCCGACTAGGTAGGCTCTGTTTTGCTCTTGTAGGGCTAACTTGAATAAACCTTCCAATATCTCCAATAAACCCAATACAAAAAACCCTCAATACCTCCAATACCCCTGCAGCGGGGACTTAGACATTTTCAGGCCATCCCGCCCCCCCGCTGCGTGATGGTGTTGATGGCTGTTGTGATGGCTATCCCGCCACCGCCGCCGACATTGGCGACAAAAAGTCAAGATAAAAAGTCAAGTAAATAGCTATTAAACAGGGGAAAAAGAAGTGATCCCGGCTAACCCCGAGCAGGAGCGCGCGCCCACCGCCCACCACCACACGCGTCCAATGTGTGCTCGTCAAGCCGGCGTCGCCCTGCCGCCGCGGCGCGGGATCCGTAAATAATCAAAAAATGTGCATTAAAACGAGATAAAAAAACTGAGCCGGGCACGCCCGACGCGCCCGTGCGCGCCCCCATGCGCACCCCGCCTGCTGCTGTTCTATCGGCATCACCCCGCCGCCGCGGCGCGTGATCCGTAAATAATGAAAAAATGTGCATTAAAACGAGATAAAAAAACTGAGCCGGGCGCACCTGATGCGCCCGTGCGCGCCCCCACGCGCGCCCCGCCCGCTGCCGTTCTATCGCCCCGACACGCCCGTGCGCGCCCCGACGCGCGCCCCACCCGCCGCTGTTCTATTGACATCATCCCGCCGCCGGGGCACGTGGTCCGTAAATGATGAAAAAAATGTGCATTAAAACAAGAAAGCAAAACTGGGTCGGGTCTACCCGACGCGCCCGTGCGCGCCCCGAAACGCGCCCCACCCGCCGCTGTTCTCTTACCGAAATGGCACCACTGCTTAGCTCGGTTACTTGTGCCGATAGATTCACGGAAAAATACCCATTAAAAAGAGGAAAATAAACCAAGTACAATACACCCAACGCACCATGCGCGCTCCTGGCGCCCGCCCCGTGCGCGGGGATCTGATTGCTTGCCTGGCCCGCCATCACATGTGATCCTAAAGTCGTGGAAAAATAACCATTAAAAAGAGAAAAACAAACTGGCCCGGATCCACCCAACGCGCCACGCGCGCTCCCGCCGCCTGCCTCGTGCGCTGGGATTTGATCGCTTGCCCACCGCGCCATCACATGTGATCGCAAGTTTCCGAGAAAATATCTATTAAAACCAGAAAAATAAACTGACAAGGATACATCTGATGCACCCCACGCACTCCCAACACTCACCCCACAATAGCCCACTTTACCCTTGTCCAGCTGTCTGCAGGGACACTGAGTTGATGCCAAGAACTTGGAACGGGTCCGCGGCTGCCAAATCCATTGTGGAACATGCCGCCACCTTTTGCTGCTCACTACCCAGTTTCCGCTCACTGTTCCCTGCCTAGAATTCAAAGTGGTTGTGCTGAAAAGGCCTAAAGAAAAGCCTCCAGGTGGACCTGTTTAGCATGGCACAGTACAGGCAGGATGCATCAAAGCCTCCTGCCAACCTGAGAGTGATTAACCATTCCTAACGGCCAATGGGTCCCAAAGAATAGCACAGGAAGTCATCGGCCGAACGTCCGAAACAGCTCCGGAGACAGCTTCCGATGGACCATCAAATACTTACTATGAAGCAACGGCACCTTGGTTCTGTGTGCCAATTTTTCAGGAGGACCAGTATATATATATCGACATTATATATCATATCCGAGAGCTTTCCATGAGGGAAAAAAAATGATATAAAAAATTTCGATCAATTGTCGCGAACACGCTCAACAAGTCTAGGCTTTCGTGTATTTACATAGCAAACTTAGGTCATCTTTCCCTCTCGACAATGTTCCTGTCAGAGGTACTACCAAAACAAAATTTGTTAAAGAAATACTCACTCAGTTGATCCATAGAAAACTCTTTGACAGTAGAACGATAATATATGAACCGGCAACAGGTCTCTATCATCAATATCGAAAATATGTGGATTATAATACATTAAGAAAAGTAACAGGGAAGTCACAACCCCACTGATATGATTTCATCCTTGCAGCAAGCAGCATTATATGTACCCTGTCATAGCCCTCAGGCCCATACATAGCTGCAGAAAACAAGCAGGATTCACACTGACACTAGAGAGAAGCTCACGAAGTTCAAATCTGTTTGTGAGCGGTGTACATGCAGTTGCTCTATGGGTATATGAGGGTCAACTTCGTTTTTTTTGATGAGGTGCATTCTTCTCAGGTGTTCCAGAAGGAGGGGAGCACACAACAGGACAACAAGAACATTATATTAAATAGGATGGATGGAGATTTTTATTTGACAGGGGTGTATGTTTCTCCATTATAGCCCACATCTTCTGATGAATTGTAAGGGCTGTACAGGCCAAGGCCTCGTGAACCTCATAGACAAAGTTCCCAAATTAGGCGGCGTTGAGTCCCGATGATCGGTCCGATGCTTCGATCGACAGGTGGCAGTGTGACCGATCATCAGGAAGGCTGAGAAATGCATCAACGGCGCATGGCACGGCACATTGGGTTTGTCCGGGTGTTGGGATGCGCGCACGGGGCGGGCGTTGGGGAGCGCGTGGAGCACATCGGGTGTATTCTGGTCAGTTTTTTTTTTTTTTTTTTAACAGGTTTTTTTCTTCTTGTTTTAATGCATATTTTTCGATCATTTATGGACCACGTGCCCCGGTGGCGAGATGATGCCGATAGAACAGCGGCAGGCGGGGCGCGCGTGGGGGCGCGCACGGGCATGTCGGGTGTGCTCAGCTCAGTTTTTTCTTCTTGTTTTAATGCACATTTTTTCATCATTTCCGGACCACATGCCCCGGCGGCGGGATGATGCCGATGGAACAGCGGCGGGCGGGGCGCACGTGGGGGCGCGCACGGGCGCGTCAGGTGCGCCCGGCTCAGTTTTTTTATCTCGTTTTAATGCACATTTTTTTCATTATTTACGGATCACGCACCGCGGCAGCAGGGCGACGCCGGCTTAACGAGCACACATTGGATGCGTGTGGTGGCGAGCGGTGGGCGCGCGCTCCCGCTCGGGGTTAGCCGGGATCACTTCTTTTTCACCTATTTAATAGCTATTTCCTTGACTTTTTATCTTGACTTTTTGTCGCCAATGTCGGCGGCGGTGGCGGGATAGCCATCACAACAGCCATCAATGCCATCATGCAGCGGGGGGCGGGATGGCCTGAAAATGTCTAAGTCCCTGCTGCAGGGGTATTGGAGGTATTGAAGGCTTTTTGTATTGGGTTTATTGGAGATATTGGAAGGTTTATTCAAGGTAGCCCTACAAGAGCAAAACAGAGCCTACCTAGTCAGGACACATCGCCCGAAATGGCACCACTACTTAGCTCGGCTACTTGGGCCGGACAGGTGACCATGCCGCCTATGTAGTACCGCATGAGTGCGCATTTATGGGGGAAAGGGGAAGGGGTAAACGCGCACCTGGGGCACAAAGGCACGTATCCCCTGTACGACCCACTCCTTGCTAACATGCACGTCTGTAAACGCCGCCAGCGCGTTGGGCGGAGGGCGCGGGCACAGCATCTGCCCTGTAAGCAGGTCCGCCTCGCCCAGCAGCGCTAAAATAAAAGCTTAAGCAACGCCGCACAAGATAGATGGAAAGCGGGTATTTACCGAGCAGCAGAAGTGTCTTGCAGGACCCGAGGTTCCCGCAGACGAGCGGCAGTGCGCCGGGCGGGAACTGCAGCGTCAGGTCAACTAGCATGGCGCGGGGTCGATGCCGTGGACGGCGTGGCGGTGATGCTAACGCTGGCGGCGGCACGGTCCAGCGGACACGTAACCATGCACGACTGGAACACGATCGTCTGCGCCTGCTGCTCCAACGGAAGAACCGCCGACACCTCTGCTGTGCCCAGATACTGCAGCTCAATCAGTTATCTGACGTGCGTATACTGCGACTGCGACTCGCCTTCTCGATTCGGCGGAGGGGACCAGGGACTGTGTGGTGGCCGTATTTAGTAGCTGTAATCTATATTGAAGAAAGACAAGGGAAGACACACCTGCAACAAATTGATCAGCGTCTCCGGCAGTGCGTTGAGCGTAAACTTCATCTCGTTGAATACTACGTCCGAATAAGTGCCGGGTCGCAAATGGCTCCAGGTACGAAAACGAAAGTCAATTGCCGATGATGGAGGTGAAAGTCGTCGCCGGGTCCAGCACCTCCCCGCGCACGACGGTGTAGTGCCAGAACAAAACCAGGGTAACGAGCATCGGCGAGCCGTTCCAGATTGCGTTCCACAGCACCTGGATATCCGGGGTCAGGATTGTACACATTACGCAGGGGACGGGGCGCACCTCAATCGTGTAGTTGAGCTTCTGGAACCTAAGCTCCTTCTGGCGCACTTGGATCACTCGCTTCTCGAAGCTGCGCTCCCAGGCCATGAACTAGTTGTTAAGAGTTAAATTCAAAAACGCAGGTGGGAAGACACTGCATATCTTGAGCATCCGGATACCGCCGAGGATCTACGAGCTGCCGCGAATCAGATAAATGGAACGCGAGGCAGACACGGCGGGAAGTGCACCTCGTTCATCAGTGCAACACGCTCATCGCATGCCTTCATCAGGTTGTCCTGCACGCCGACGACGACCTTGCCAGCAAAGTGGTTCAACGGGAGGAAGAGGAACGTCACCGCGAGCCCGAAGAAGCACGATACACCGAGGAGGTTGTGCAGGAAGATCAAGCCCACGAGGATCTCGATCGGCGAGTCTGCACTTGCTTGAGCACGAAAGAAAAAGGACATTGAAGGTATAGAGGAGACGCACCAATGAGCATGAAAAGGCGCCATGCGAATTCGCTGACGCGGTCGACGTCCGTGGTCCTGCACAGGGTCAGGGAGGCTACGGAGTACAATAAAACTACGCACATGAGCGTCATGATCTGCGCCTTGGACGAAAAGCCGTCCTCGTCGTCCTTCTTCTCGACCTCAGCCTTTTTCGCGTCGTCCTTGTCCTGGGCGGCTGTCGGCGGCGGGGCGGATGGAGCGACGTCTTTCCTGACAAGGCTGGTTCCGCAGCCGGACCTGCAGTGTCGTGGTGGACAGTGACCACAGCTGCCTAGTCACTGCGCGCCATCAGCACTTGGTCACTCGCGAGGCAGAAACACTTACGAAGATACGACACGACGTTCGTGCTGAACAGCGAGAAGACCCAGACCCAGCCCCAGGTGGTGTTCTCGCGCGCGGGGTCTTCCTCGAGGTACGTGAGGAGCATGCGCAGGAAGAACGGCGGCGCGTAGAAGAGGACCACCGAGGACATGGCGAGGAGGAACTGCGCGGTGAGGCCGTAGATGTTGATGTCCAATGGGAAGAGCTGCGAAAATACTGTGAGCACGAAGGCGAGGTGAGGGTAATAATAGGGCAGACTTACGGCAAGGATGACCGAGAGCGTCGTGTCGGAGGTAGCTGATACCTGTGCCGCGACACCGTACACATGCTCGCTGAGGAAGAAGATCTTGCTCCCCTCCGGGAACTCCTCGGTGGTACCTCCCTCAAGGAAGCGGGGGTCCTCTCCTTTGCCACGTCATCCGTCGCGATATCGACCGTGACCTGAATGAAGTACCTGTATACATATCAGAAAAGGTACCCGGAAAGAGGGAATTAAAGGAGGGGAAGGGAGGGGCGCACCGCAGCTTGACGTTGACGCCCTGATAGCTCTCAAACTGCTTCTCGACGTTCTTGAAGTTAAAGTCGTACGTCTGCCATTCATGAGTGCGCGGGAAGAGCTCAATAAGCGGCGGAATATGGGATAACATCGAGGGCCAAATTTTCCCATCTGACAATAATCGCGCAGACGAAAGGGTTGAAGGTGGTGGTACGGGAGAGAAAGACGAACCAAGGCCAAGTATCTGGATCACGTGCACTACCGCCTCAAATTTCTCTAAGTCCGTCGCGGTCCTCCCCCGTCTGATGGTGACGGCGCAGAACGTCTCTGCTCCCTGAGCGTCACCTCCAGACACCTCAGCCACCCGGAACTATATCTCCCACACCCCCAAGACGGCCTCCTCCAACTCCGAGTCCAGCTTGCGCTTCTTGTCCGAGCACGGTGTGGTCCGAATCGTTTGGACCTTCGCTGCATGACCTTGAGCATATGTATATGCTGGGAGACACTCCTCTTTTCCGTCTCCTACCGCACGAGTCTCGGTTAGTCTGTATCTTTTTGTTGATCCCCGATGTTCCTTATTCAAGCCCACAGTCATCAACGCGCGCATCATTTTCTGTGGGCGCATCGCAGTTACTTACATTTAATGTGATACTTACAGATCTACATTTCTCTTACTCGCGCGCGGCTGCGGCGGTGCTCTGCAGAAGTAACCTGTTCGGTGAAGAGTCAGGAGTTACTCGAAAAGTACGTACACTGTTCTCGCTCCGCTGCCGCACGTGGGCTACCGACGTTGCAGAACTGACGGCGCACCGTTTGCCATGCCCTTCAGTCGCATTCCGTGTCACCATTTTGCAGACTCTACTTTCACTGGTCACCAATTTCCCCACGATCACTTTTAGGCGAGGTGCGCCACTGTCCATTGCAACCCGAGTGCATTCTGACTCTTTCCGCGACAGGCGCTTCTACTGTGCTTCAAGCTGCAGGAGTCGAAAATTGCGGTGTGCTCGACTGCTTTAAGCCAACACGTTCCGCGCCCTGGCTCCACCCCAGCATGCCGAGCTCGTGCTGTTGCTCTGGCTACACCTCTGCCCGCTGCTGCTCAAGGCGCTGTCCGACCGGCCACTGTTCCTGCTCACGCTGTGCTGCACGTGTTTCGTCTTCCTCCTCAAGCAGTTCGCGCGCGAGCTCGAGACTGAGACCCAGATCTTCCTCACGCTGCTCATCAAGATCGTCGGCGAAGACCACGCCGAGCAGGCCGAGCAGGCGCAGCCACCGCGCCCGCAGTGGATGCCCGAGCTCGCGATGGAGATCAATCGGGGTGCGTTGCCGCCTCTCATTTTGTTTAGCAGCTGACGCGTGGACCAAGCGGCGGCGTGGTACGCAGGCTCTGCAGCAACGCGGAGCTAATGCAGAAAGCCACGCGGTAGCGAGGCGCTGGATGTGGCGCTGGGCGCGGCATGAGAGGAGAAGATGGGGGACAGACTCCGGGATCTTGGGTTTTATGCAAGTACAAGGGCCAGGGTGATTTATGGTTGTTTGACGTGTCGATTCGGCACCGCACTCATTTCCAGTGTACATACAAGTCGAAACCGCCTCCGGACCCGCCAGAACCTCGATCGTCCACCGTCGATGTTCCCCGAATATCGATCAAAGGAAAAGAGAAGGAAATTGATGTGGGCGGCGGCTCTCCTGTTCGTTCGGAGAAATCGCCCGCCCATGCGACATCTATCAACGAGAAGAAGTGCAAGCAGATTTTGAGTGCGCTTCAGAAGCCCCCGGAAAGTTTCTTATTCCTGGTACCTGTCAATCCAGAGCGAGACGGGTGTCGGACGTCAGTCTCAGCTCTTTCGCATCCCGTACGAAACTGACTGAATTTTATAGCTACTTCGACGAAATCGAGCATCCTATGGATTTCGGAACGATAGCGGCCAACCTCACTGCGGGCGATTACGAAATCATGGAAGAATTCCGCAAGGATATCGAGCTGGTGTTTAGCAATTGCAAAAAGTTCAACCCCCTGGGAACTGCCCCGTGGGTCTGCGCCGACGTCGTCGAAAAGATCTTCCGGAAGGAGTGGCCGAAGGCCATGGAGAGAAAGCTTTCGCTGAACGAAAAGCGCGGACTTCAAGGCATACTGACAATGCTTGGAAAGGAGGAAATGTATGTGCAGTATTCCTTCTGTATCTTCGATACTTAATTCCGCGTTTTTCACAGTTCCCGGATCTTTCGTGAGCCGGTGGACCCTGTTCTGCTCAACATTCCCACCTACTTCACGTCATCAAGCGGCCGCGTGATTTGCGCACTATACGGGAGAAGCTCAACAGTGATAAGTACGACACGGTCGAGGCGTTTGAGGCCGACATGCGACTCATGGTCGACAATGACATCACATTCAACGGGTCCGAGACGGATGTTGGCGCCCTTGCGATAGGATTGCGGAACAGATTCCGAGAGCTGTTGGTGAATTGGAAAGCGGGGGCGACGAGCAAGAAGAGGAAGGACGGGGAGAAGACTAATTCACAACTGACGAAAATTGGATGTACGTTACACGTGTAGTAATCTGTAACTTTAAAGAGCGCACCGGGACACCGAGGCGCCCCGGCACTTTGACTGAGGCCTTTTTTGGGACGTCTACTGCCCTGGCGCTACGTGGTCCACGATTAATCCGCTGATTGCCTGGCGGAGTTTGAAGGCTTCGGACAGACGCAATTTTATAAAGAGAGAGACAAGCGGTATCTTGTATTTTTTTGTTTTGTTTTGGGATTATAATGCAAAAACAATGTTTTCTAAGCAGGCGGCGGGCCTGAACCTGAACCGAAAAGTGGCCCGAACCTGAACTGAACCGAACTTTCCCATCACGCTCGGCTACGGTCTGCGCTACGTAAAAAGCCGATCTGCTACCGGCACTACTGAGTGACGTGCCTGCTACCAGCTGCTACCGGGCGCTACGCGGCTACTGTCCAAAACGGGCAACATCAGGGTTTGCTGATGTAGGCCGTTGCCATGTGTACGGCCTCGGATCCTATATATAACGCAGCACAAATCCTTTCCCTCCCTTCGCTTTTTCGAATTCGCCCCATCGCTCGATTGTGACGGCCAAACCGTCGTACTGTATTATTACATTCAATTTGACCGTCACGTGTCCCTCCCCCCTTGGTCGATGGCGAATATTGGTGTTTCGTCGCGCATCACGCACCCCTTGGTCGAATGCAATTTTCGTCACGCAGGGGTCGAAACTGCTCGAAATCTCCTCCATGATGTGTAAATTTGAAAATTTTCGTTCCGGTGGTCGAAAATTTCGGTTCTGTCATGCAAAATTTCGGCCCTGGTCGAATGGTCGAACTGGTAATTCGGGTCACGCATCACACCCCCGGTCGAATTGAATGTAATTATACAGTATGTGAGATTTGTGAGATGGCTCAGCCAGACCGGTGGGCGCTCAGCCGGGTCCACCCCCGCGCAGCACGCCTATGGAAATAGAAAGTAAGAGTAATAGTGCGTATGCGAATCGATTCGCTGAGGATGTGTAGGTACAAGCACGACCGCCACATGCGTGCGAAGTGTTGCTTGTTATTCAAAACGGGGGTCCCTGACGACACCCTTGTCCGCGAATGCGGCGGCGTCCCGACAACGACGACATGCGTGCTTGCGAACGAATATGCGCTTATGCGCTCAAGGATGTCGAGCGGGACGACATGGGTATCGCGCTGCAGGATCGCATGTTCAAAGCGCGCCTCGACCACCTCCGTGCCCATGGGGTAAGGCACCTGCTAATGCTGATGCGCATGAGATCAATCGAGTCTTAATTTGATAATCCTAACGTTAGGCTGCCAGGAGCACCGCGAACTAATCTGAAGATCAGCGCCATCGACCCGTCCACCGTGTGAAACGCCCCAAGCGAAAGGTCGTGAAGGGAGAGCCATGTTGAGGAGAGAGTTTCCTTATGTGGTGTGCAGCGGTAGTTTGTTTCCTTTTATTTCCTTGTTTCAAATTTGATTGTCTCTGCAATCTATTTTAAGGCTGCGGAGCCTCCTAGCGACCCTCCTATTGCTGCATACCATTTACTTATTTGCTTACATCATTGTAGACTACGACTGATTTTTATGTCGTCTACAAGCCAGATGTGCAGGGAGGGATGGTAAGTCGTGCCACTCTACTTCTCGTTCCGTCAAACGCTACAACCGCGGTGAAGGCCAACCCGATCATAATACACTCCGAATCCCCTCCACCGCGACGCACAGCCCCAGCCCCTGCTCCCTAGTCCCCATCCCGATGCACAACCGGATATCGATTTCCTCCGCACCTTCCTCATCCAAACCGGCTTAAAGAAGCTATATGGGCCGCTCAAAAACATCGGAGTGGACGGAGACGGTCTGCGTCGCATGGCGCGCTACGATGAGGAGTGGCTCGACGCGTTCATGGTCAAGCTCGGAACGCTCGTGCCGGAGATGACGCCGTTCGATCGATTGACGTTGTCCGAAGAGATTCGACGGCTCCCGGAGGGCGCTATTGTCGTGGACTGAGAGATGCTTTTGGAGGGTCTGAATTCTTGACACTGCTGTGTATGGCGAAGCTAATTGATTTCCCCCGCGAATTTGCGGTGAACGGCTCTCCCTTGAACATCCCCTGATGTTGAACGTCCACAACTGTCAAAGGACACGGGGCCGAGGCTGGAAATTCAATTTCGCCTCCACTTTGAGTCCACCGACTGCTGAGCGGCTCGCACGTCTGACCAGATCGCGCAGTAGGTAATGGCTGATTAGTTTGCCAATCTATCTAAGCTTCGACACATCGCATTCGTGCACTTCAAGCAAGGATCCGAGCATACACCTCGGCTGGGAAATGGGCGCCAAATCTCCGTGTTGAGGTGGGTTTCACCTCACCTCAGATCATTTTTCATTCATTGCCGGTTCAGTAGGGGGGTTGATGTTGATCCCCAGGTTAACGAGCGAATTTCTGGGGCAGTTCTTGGTTCTTGGTTCTGCTTACAGGTTCCGCGTTCAGGTCGGCAGATATGGAACATGTGCATAACATTAATATCGGCCATGGAACTTTGAGTCCAGAAACTGAAGTGATTCTCTTGCATGATCATGGCCTTAGGGCCGGGAAGGTCCAGTTTCTGCCATTATGGCCGAAGGTTGTTAAGATCGAGATAGAATTAGAAGTAGATATCAAGCAAGTAATCCTTGAGTTGAAAGGATTCCCAATGGGTCCACCAGTGTTAAGAGTTAGAGCAATTTCGGTAAGTATAACAGAAATTGTAGAGAGGTTCGGAAATCCTTATCCAAGAAAAATTGCCTTGAGTCCTTCTCAGTGACCTGCCAAACTACGGTAAATCCACGTAGAATATGTGCGCAGCGCTCGGTTTTCTAAATTTAGGACAGTTTCCAAGTACTTGAGTAAGCGAGTGCGCGTTAGTCAAGTATTGGGCAGTTGAGCGGTGTCGGCAGTATATCACGCGCCGAAAGGCTTTAACTTAGTTCACACCAAAGGGAGAAGATGGGAGTTTGTATTCAAGATAGGATACCCTCTTCCAAGGGGATCCTCAGCTATATAAACTACTCTACTGAGTCATACTACGGAGCCGCACCTATGACTTAAATTGCGGCCCATCAATTCAACCGGGCCGAAGTCGATAAATGATCAAGTCAACATATCTTCAAAACAGCAACTGTATTCGGAGCACACAGGATGGTTAAAAGTCGTAATCGTAAAAGGTTCGTAATCATAAAGTCATGAGGATAACGGGCAGCATAGTAAATGGAAATGGAAAGGGGGAGGAGAGTGAGTCGCGTGCCAGCTGCTAAGTATCCATAACAATAGTTCCGTTTGTTCCTAGGTATATTAACAGAGTTCTTGCATAGTTCTGAGACTTCCGCTTGTTCCTAGTTACACTTCACTCGGCGACCTGCGCTTCATACTGTTCTGAATGAATTCGGAGTCGCATCCGATCTGCCTCTTCCTGTCGAAGGAGGACAGATGCGCAATTGTATGCGGAGGCAATTATTGTGTAAGCCCAGAGAGCATTAGGGGGCCAGTTAAATTCATTCGGAGCTGAAAGGGGAGGAAACTGCGCAGGATGGACCATCCGTGCTCGAGGTAAAACATGAGTTGACCACGTAGCATGGCTACCGCTTCGGCAAGGCTATTTTGTCGGCTTCGGCAGCCGTGATTGCTTGCCACTCTTTCTCGTCATGTCTGAACCGAGCGAGTCTGAGAGAACCGAGGAGAACCACCACCTGGAATTATATTTCCAACACGGATCAGCCATCTTCCAGGTGGGTGTTTAGCTTCAGTTTCTCTCTGTAGTATGCTTGAGGAGTGGTGCTGATCAGCCCATAACATGCTCCATCGGATACCTGCGCGTGGAGCACCCTGTACTTCAACGAATCCAACACTGGCATCCACCAACACGTCTTGCTTGCTCGACAGCTCGGCCGGGCATCCAGATTTGGCCAATGCTTGAGTCAAGGGCTGCCACCTACACATGGAAGACCCGATAGCGCGTGGTGCGTACCCGTCTAAACTGGGAAGGGCCGAATGGAATCTGCGGGAGGTCCGTTCGACTCGGGCTCGGGTCATACGAAACATCTGTCGTGGTTTTTATGGCACCGATGCGCTAACCCATGTGGTATGGACGGAGCTACCGGTGAGGCTGCCTGAAATTTCTTTCCGTGTCTCAGGGTCTCACCTAATGCTACGAACCGAACAAAGGACGGCTACTCCTTGTCTCACCCCGCTGAACTTCAATAGATTGAAAAAGTCTGAGATTCGAGAAGAGTCGATTCGATGAGCCCCGTCGCAACACATACCGCTCTATTGTGCGAGCATCTTGACAAACAGTACTCTAGGATCGACGGCTAGTGTAAAGAGAAAATACATCAAATGTAGCTGAGCTCGGCCCTTTCATTACACCTTAACTTACCTCATGAACAGAATAAGCTGGACCATTTAAAAAACGGGTTCCAGAGTGACGCATGGCAGGGCCCGAGTCGAACGAGGACCTTCGGGGTACACCGAGAAGATGATTTCCAGTTCAGTCCAATGCGCGCCGTGCGCCTTCCTGCCTTTCTTAGAAGCATCGATCCCTCAATCCATTCGATGAAGTTGTGCTATACAGAGTGGGCGACCAACGCTAAGCCGTACTTTTGGATTCCTGCCCCGCAAATCAGGCATTGACTCGCGTGCCTCTCACACGACAAATTTAGAGGTTTCGGGGCACCCTGAAACATTCCCAAAATGATTAGTTTTGGGACCAGAATAGGTGGCACCAAAAATGTACCTGAAATGCAAAGTTCTTGCACACCTGAAGCTAAAGCCGAAACTACCCGATTGGGGTGTGTTTTCGGCGCGTCTGAATTTTTCGATTTCGGATGTGGTTAAGGGCTACCTGAAGCTGCTCCTGAAACTATTGGTTTCAGGAGCAGCTTCAGCCTGCCCTAAACCTATTGTTTCGGCAAGCCCGGTGCCGGCTCCCGAAACAATAACTTTCGGCACCCAATTCGGCGGTACAAAAACTAGGTCTAGAGCGGTCTCGGCCGGCCTGGAATCAGTTTCGGCACGCCGGAAACCTGTACCCGAAACTTATTGTTCTCGGCGGCAGCTCCGGGGCTGCCAAAACAATAAGTTTTGGGCACACTGAAAGTGCTCCTGAAACTATTAGTTTCAAGAGCAGCTTCAGGTGGGCCAAAACTGCATCCGAAACTAAACAAATCAGAGGTGCCGCAAACATACCCGAATCGGCCAGTTTCGGCTGCAGCTTCGGGTGCGCGGAAATTTAACATTTCAGGTGTGTTTTCAGGACTCCTGTAATTAGTCCTTGAACTGATGATTTCGGGAACGTTTCGGGGCCCCCCGAAACCACCCAATTTGCCGTGTGTCTGTTCTGGGCCAGATATACTATCTCCCGCCGGGAACCTGGGCACCTTAGAGTTTTGCGTTGCTACAGAGATGGAAGATGAATTTATTTTGGCTGTGTGGGTTCTAGGATGAAGTCAGACATCTTGCGAATTGATTGAGCCCGGGGGCCAGAATTTTGATGATGTTTTGATGCTTCGGTGAATATTTCCCGGCGGCAAGTTCGAAACGGGCCAAAACGGAGAAGCTGGGCAGCCGTGGGAATATTTACATCAATCACATTGCCAGCCATTTCGACGCTTCCTCACGCCTCCCCAGGCATCGGCAACACTCGTATATGCCCCCAAACGACCCTAAGCATAAATTTCAGCGCTCAATGAACTAATTACTTGCTTTGACCTTCTTGTCTATGAGATATTTACGCTTCGGTAAGTGTATCGGGTCCGCCACGTCACGATACTCCAGGTAGATATCTGTCGATTCACAGTCGTTAACGTTGGACAGTGGCTCCCAGGTAGCGTCTCCATCGGTCCACAAGACTTGAAACTCGAGGTCCCCCTGCACCCACCGGTGGCCGTTAATGGACACAATTGCAATTTCTTCCGAGTCGGCGCTGTCTCGGTCGGATTCACCATGTTCGCTCGGACTCGCACTCCTGCTGGGACTGGCATGGCCAGATGATGAACCAGAGCTTTCTCCTTCACCATCCGATGTGCTGGAGGAGGAGTCTTCGTCTGACTCAGCAGCGCCGTGACGCGTACCACGCCCATGCCCGCGCCCACGTGCACGCCACGTCCTCGAGCGGTTGGTTCCTCGTTCTCGTGAACAGCCTGTCCATGCCCACGTCCGCGGCCGCGTCCGCGCCCATGCCCACGGCCTGCACCCCGTGTCCCACCTGCGCCCCCACGCGCACCTCCACGACCGCGAGACGCAGTAAAGACGGATTTGGTCCGAGTCAGCTCCTTCTTTATTTCGCGAAACCGTGGGCCCATCTCGTTGTGCAACACCTTCGTGGCTTTAACATGCTCATCGTGCAGAAGGGCGTCTAGCATCTCCGGACCGGTCAATAAACGAGCATGGCCGGTCGTGTACGAACACTTTGTTTTCGTCTTCTTGGTGAACACCTGCTTTCGAAGCCGCTCATTCCCGCGATCCATCAAGACCATCTGCGCGTGGTTCTTCGGCAGCTCGATTCCAGCTATCTCAGCAATGTGTCGAAGGCGTGCATTCTCCTCTGCGAGAGCTTCGCGAGACGACGGGCCTTTCAGTGGTGACGGAAGAGCGAGGCGGTAGAGTGCATCCACCGCTCTGTTAGAGCTTCAGGGAGTGGGTGTGGTTGGGCGTGGCGGGGTAGTTGGAACCAGCGCCGTGGTAGAAGACTATCCGGTGGTTGCCGAGAATGACCGAGATGACGCGCCGCTGGTGGAAGGAAGAGATGGGCAAGATGGTATAGCTGTAGACGAGCACATCGATGTAATTGTTGCGGAGGAATGCGAACCAGTTGTCGAATTGGCTGTCGGGACAAGAATCGTTGGCAATCGTGCCGGTATTGGCTGTGCTGGCTGTGTCGTATAATTCTTTGCCGGCTCGTACGCTTCGACGGGGATGGCAGCTTCATTGAGGGGCCAGATTCCGGTCCTGCGACATGCAGCCTTGATTGTGTCTGCCTTGAATGCCACATTTCGCGCTTCCGAGTAACGAGATCGGAGATTGTACTTGTCGACTTCGATATATTCTGCATTCAACTGTGTAAAGTAAATCAGAATCGACCACTTCCGGCGCTCATGGTCGTGAACACCTTCGAAACCACTTTTTTCCATTTCACTGCCAATGGACCAAAGACCCCGACATCACAGGGTTGGGGAGCGTGCGTGGTGTGGGATGGAGGGCATAATATAATGATGCGATGCTGCTCTGCGAAACGGGAGAAGCGGAAAGTGCAATGGCTATTGTGCCCGTCGAGAATAAGCATACGGTAGTCCGTGGCATTTGCGAGTCGTGCAGCTGTTTCGGGGGCGAAGTCCTTCTCCAGCCACAGCGAGCCCAAGTCCTGGTCAGTCCATCCGTTTGGCGAGATAGAGATGCTGTAGATTGATTAGCGTACATCCAGATTTGAAAGAGAATCTTACCTTGCATTGCACGGATTATTCTGGCCCCATCGCAAGTCACGGCGGGCGCCCTGGAAAACAACGGATGGGTGGAGTGCCGTCCCATCAGCGCAGATGTACTCGATGGTCGTGACGAGGTCCCGGTTCCCGGACTCAAGTTTCTGGATGTTCTTCTGGTCTCGATCAACAAGCACACGGCTTTTTCCTGCGATGCCGAGTTGGACCCCTTTCTCGTCCATATTGTAGATAATTTTCCAGTTTATGTCGTATTTCTCAATCGTTTCGATTAATAGAGTGAAATACTCGTGAAAGATCGTGGGGTTAAGAGCTTGAACACAGCAGACCTCCAGTGAGTGAGTCCATTTTATATCAGCAGCATGGTGCCTGATGGTCTCCAGCGAGAGAGGAATACCGCACTTCCCCATTATCTTGAAGATAACATGAGCCTAATTAGTGATGAAAATGCGAGGTGCTTACCTTTATCCATTCCACGAGTATTGCCTCCTCTGCTGTGCTCAACTTTCGTTGATGTTCGTGAGCCTCGCTACGTGATTTGACACCAAGAAGTGGGCTGTCGAGGGTGCTGCTTTTGACGCGGTATGCGATTGCTGCTTGTCGAGCTGATCTGACATTTCCGCTACGAACAGCAGCCATGGCGAGCTTGTAGCGCTCCTCATATCAATGTCTTCGAGGTCGATGTCAGCGGCATCATTCCCTTCAGTGACTACGGTATCGTCCTGAGGAGCGCGAGTGCCGTGGGCTAAGTCAGACGACATGGGATTGCCAACAAAGAGCAGATGGACGAAGGGAAGCCCGTCGAAAAGTCGGGGTGAATGTTCTACTAAGAGCGACTGCAGTGGTGTGTATATGGATTGATACCATATCGATGGAGGACTTGGAATGGATTTGGGGGATAAGAGGGCCTAAGATGGACATTGGGGAATGAAAAACATGTGTATTGACCCGGAATAACAAGAAACATGAGGACGAATGGAGCTGCGATGGCCAATCCTTGCGCGCACAAATATCCCAAAACCTGTCGGATTGCAAAGGGCTGCGCAAGGGCGGAGAGCCACGGAGAGTCACTTTGGGCTACTAACTTGTCCACAGAACCCAGATGAACATACCTGATCACTTGTCGCGCCGCTCTATCTCACTGTCGAGAATCCGACATTTGGGAAGTCGATAGCACCAAAATCGGTGATTTGCTGTAAGCGACACCAGTGCGGCACAGATTAAATCGATAAAATCATACCTTGCTTCTCAAGGTAAGCCTTTAGCCTTGTTAGACACCCTCCGAAAGTTTTGGGGTGATAGCGCTGCAAGGCGGTCGGGCGCGAAGCCAGCAAATGTGCATCGCACGGCTTCAATTTCCTATGGAAACCAAAGATGGCTTGTGAATGGCAGGCAGGGGGAAGCGGTAGACGAATTCTTGAGGTGATCAGATGGAAGCCCGCCGTTCACAGTTTCGAACGAGCACTCGACATCGTGGATGGAGGCAGATTTGACGAAGCTGTGGGATTTTGTGTGCGGATACCGGATCAAAATTGAGGAAATCACGTGATCGGTGCGAACGCCGAGGATGGCGATCGCGTACCACGCTATCGCAACATGCAAAGTCGCCGAAATTTGGTGCACACCAACGTCTGAGGTTCCTTTGCATACTGAAATATTCAAATTCTACATTAATTCAAATTGGTGCTGATTATAATGCAAGTGCCCAGCTTCCTAGTCTGCCCAGCTAGCCGGCGGCTGATAGTATACCACGAACGAAATTTTGCCCGGGCACGGTGGCTTCCACGACGACCAGTGGAAACGAGTTGGAGTTCGGAGGAGAACTCGGGGAGCGCAGAGGGGCGGAGGTCATATCCGGTACTCACCGCGGGGCAGACGGTAGACATAGCGCACCACAAGTGTTGAGG
The DNA here is from genome assembly GCA_029378255.1 of Mycena rosella. Classification (NCBI taxonomy): domain Eukaryota; kingdom Fungi; phylum Basidiomycota; class Agaricomycetes; order Agaricales; family Mycenaceae; genus Mycena; species Mycena rosella. Next base: position 36,959 of record JARKIE010000372.1, on the reverse strand, counting down.
CGCCAGGAAAACCAACATGATGAGGATGCCATATGTACGTGGAAGGGTGACTCGGGGCGGTCCTTTCAAATCAAATCAAATTATTGCGCCGCACGGTATTCTAAAGCAGCAAAGCTGCATACAGAGTACGGGGGCCACGCGAGTCGCTCTTTCAAGCCTGAACTTCCACCAAGCTAGTCATAACCTTCTTTCCGCCCCTCTCCTCGATCTTCACAATGCGGACCGAGGTCTGCTCCTTCGCACCCCCGCCCGCCGTGACCGTGAATCTGGAGACTTGCGCGACGACGCCCCCGGAACCCGACGGCACCACCGCGAGATCCTCAATGCTGTTCAATTTCACTTTGCCGCTGGCGTGGAAGTTCTCGATGATCGTAAAGATCTCCGCCCGAGACGCGGTTTTGCCGTTGATGCTGTTGTGTTGCGCGTCAGTTCAGTTAACTGCGACGCCGCGTTCGACGCACTCAAAGACGGCATCGGCAGCGATCTCGTTCTCGAACGCCGCGATTCCCGCAGCCTTGTCGCCGCCGAAGAAGAGGCGCTCGAAGAGCCCGTTGACGAAGTCGGTGAGAGACATGATGGCTTGGATGGTGTTAGAGGAGTAAGAGGATGATATTTGAGGAAGCAGAGGATGATAATTATCCAGTGAGAGTCGAGGTCTTCTTATACGAGCCTGGGACGTAAAGGTAATGATAAAACCAACATACACTGGTAATACCGGCCTTCACATCGTTCCAACCGCCACGGCCGTAGTGCCGGCGTAAAAGACTGTTACGTCAAAAAAGGGGCTTTTCGACGTATTTTGACCTTGATATGGTGCTTGAAGGGAACAAGGATGGGGAAAGGATAGGTAAGCACCGCGGGAAGGGTGAAGTTATTGCTTAGCTACAATCCAGTTTCAGGCGGAATCGGGCGGACAGATTGGTGTCACGGGCGGCTTACATCGATACCGCCCCCCTCGGAGACCACGGGACAGATTACTGTAGATCGATGTGTTGTATGAGATTGCGTGCTGCCTCATCGTGGTTAGGTAAAAAAGAAATCCAGGAACCCTATATGCCCCGACCCCGAATCGAACAGGCTCTCCGAGGCTTTCCGCGTACTTCAGATTCTCTAAACGGGAACGCAGAAGGCACTATCGTGTCTTTCATTCTCTGTATCCCCTCTCTTGGAAGATGTGCGACAGGCAACAGGCAACCACTCACCGGCCCAGCCATAATTCCACTGAAATCGATAGCTGGCGCGAGCACCACCCTGGAGATTCAAGAGCCTTTGGAGTCGACAATATCGGGCTTTGGGGAACAGGTGGAGATTTGAGATATAAATAGAGGGAGGGAATGCTCGTGTCCGCTGAGGATCTCGTCCAAACCCGGAGTTTTCGCCGCAGCGTCCTCCGGAAAAAATGATGGGTCGCCTGCGCAGATATTCAGGGGGAGGGGTGCATCTAATTGAGCAGGATATTAAAAGAGGTCTTTCCGCGGCCGGAGGTCAAGAAATACGGGAGCGAGCGGGAGCGCTAGCCTGGCGCATACGAGCAATATTAAATGGAGGGTGCCGGGCGTAGTGAGTGCTCTAGAGGTCGGGGATTCCATGAGGTGACTTCTTAGCTTCCTGGGTTGCGTTCCCAGACGATTTTTCCGATACACGAAGTACGAAAAGGGCGAAAAACGGATGGTGGCAAGATGATGGAAGAAGCAGGAGGATACACCCAGCCATCACTGATCCGGAACTAGTGATGTTTTGGCTTTGGCTTGGCCTGAAGGCCACGGCTTTGGCCCGGCCTGGAGTGGCTTTGGCCCAGTGAAATCCCAGGCCGGGCCAAACCATTTGGCTTTGGCTTGGCTTGGCTTAGCTTTGGCCTGGGCCCCGGCTTGCCAGTGAATTTTCCAACCATTTAAAACAAATCTAAAAAGTGTTCAAAAAGTGTTCCAATGAAGCACCGTAACAGAAAGACACGTTCCTAGGTGTTTCTGAATGCAAAAAGACTCGAGAACGGCAAATCAAAGCTTGAAAAAATTACAACCGATTTCGGCAACCGGAAGTTTAGAAGTTTGGGTCCAGATATGGTGATTCCGTAGGGTGTGGAGCATAATCATGGCCACTAGTATTGCAACTGATATTTTTTGGGCACTCTCGAGTCAGTCAATTTTGCTCGTACAGCCAATGTAAAGGGTACTTTAGAAGCCGCGGCTTTTTGGCTTGGCTTTGGCCTGGGCAATCATGAAGCCGGGCCAAAAGCCAACCCAGGCCAAAATTTTGGCTTGGCTTTGGCTATGGTACCAAAGCCAAAAAGCCGCGGCTTTTTGGCCTGAGGCCAAAGCCAAAACATCACTATCCGGAACACACCGCTGCACTCCGATGAGTTCCGATTAGCTCTCCCAATCTGGCATGCCGCACGGTCTCCCGCCCTCCCCAAGAACAGTCCATGCCTTTGCGTTTCCTCCGTCCTCACCACGACGACGGTAATCTGGATCGGGTACATGCGGAAATCATGTACTTTATTGTTCAATTCGACAGGGGGCGGGACCTTGGTGTGACCGGCTAGGGCTGCCCACCGTCCCGTAAACGGGAACGGCCGTCAATTTCGAACTTCGAGACGGGTCAAAAAAACGGCCGTCATTGGCATTTGTTGGACCAGGAGACGGGACGGTACGGTAAAAAGACGACCGTCAACCGTCAATTAACGGGACGGAGCCGAAGTGCGCAAGATTTGGACACAAAATTCGTGATCTAACCCTCATACTCTCCCCGATCCATGTGGTCTCTGGAGAGCCATGACCCGAAAATCCAGTTGGACAATTCGACGACCCAACGACAACCGCAGAATTTTGGCGTGACACCCAAAGTTCAACATCTGCAAAATTAGGTTTTCGTATGGCTGTGGAAAGTTTGGGTGGTCTCTCCGCGCCGCGGGTACGGTGTCTGCCTGGGTCATGCGCGTGCCATCAGGTTGTCCTTCGGGGTATTTGTGTCTCATTTTCAAAAGCGAAAAGGGATGGTCAAAAAGGGAAGCGGGTAAATCCTGCAATCAACAGTGGGTTAAACTGTCAAAATCGCAGATCCAGTGACAGGCACGTTGGATGGTGGAACACCACCTTGTAATAATCAACGTCTGACAGCTGGTATGAAGAAGAAGAACAAAGCTATCCTCGGAAAAGGGCGATGGCAGGACCTTGAGTCGGAGTTCGCCGCCCGCCGTGCGCCCCCCTTCCTTCTTTCCACCGCTGGATCCTCCAATGCATTGGAGAATGGGAACGCTGTTTAAGGAGACTGAAAAAGAACTGGATGAGGAATGTAATATAAAAGCCAGTACTGATTTCACGCGACGGACGGGCGAACCGAAGAAGCGGGTGGTGGGATGGTACGATCAGTGAAGCCCAAATGTGAGGAAAAGAAGTGGGTCTCTGCATTTCGAATGTGATCATGGCTACGGTGGCTAAGTTGAGTTGATTTAATGTGGGTCTGACCTCAGTAGAGTTCAGCGGGATGGGCACAGTGAGGATAAGTAGCTCATCCATCCTCTTGCTTTACTCCGGTGTCCAATTCTGCCAGTGACGTCTCCTGGGCGAACTTATAAGTCGAAGTCCGCACCACACAACCGCCGAAAGATGGTCAACAGCCATGACGAAGTTTTAGTGCGTTGGTGAAGGCTTGGTTTACAAGTCTCGTCTGTGTGAATTATACAAACTCCGTATCGACCGATGCATTCTCTTTGAGGAGCTTGGGAACCCAACCACGGCAGATTGCGAGCCGTGGGACCCGGCACGTCTTCGTCACTGATCAACACAAAAAAACAGTCAGTGTCACTTGTCTCGTATATGATTCGGAGGCTCTGGTGTTATGTTCTGAGTTGTATTTGAATAGGATTTGTATTCAAATACTCAGCGGGACCCCGACCTATAGGTCTGGGGGCCCATTAAAAGAAATGTTAATCGTAGAGTGGTTAAGTCTATGATTTTGTGGTCCTCCCTCTTTGAAGTGCTTCCCGAGTTCGAACCGCCCACCAGCGTTATTTTTTCGCCTTTGCCATGTATCTTCTCTTTGTGATTTCGTTCCTCCGCCCTTCCTCAAAGCATACTCACTGCGATCAGCCGTAATCCGCACCCTATGCAGCCTGTATGCTATATTCTTCGGCTCGGAATCTACTGAATCCTTCCCGAACTCTTGCTCAAGTTATTTTCTAACTGCTGTCACCATTCCTTTCTCGTTTGTATTGCCCTGCATCACACATTAGGCGTCGCACAGATATAGCAGGGTGGGATGTCTTTGCTGCTGCTGTATTATGCCGCTCCTGCTTGCGGCTGCCCCGGGCGCGTCTGGTCACAGTCGAGCTCTGCGGTATGCACATGGCCCTCTGTCTCGCCATTTTTTCACTCTAAATTTCTCAGTATCCTTCAATGCGATCTATCTGTGCTCGATGCATTCCCGCTTGGGTTTCATGCGGAGGATATTAGTCTCTTATAAACAGACGCTACAACAATTTCCGCTCGTACTTCGCGTGTTGTAGTCTGTCGATTACCGGATCAGTTTGATTGGAGGCCGACCTTGTTATGCAATCTCAAAATTCTCGGGACTCGTTTGCGCGTCTGGAGCGTGTTTTTTGGTAGATTAGTCGTGGATTATCCTACAGGATGCCAAAATAAGTCCCTTTTGCATCCACTTTTCTCGCATGGACCTTAGAATCGCGATGCCGAAATTTGATGGGCCGGCCGCGCGAGCCGGCGGATATTTCGTTCCTTGCGAAAATGAAAGCATCTTGGAGTTGTATTACAAGCTATATGGCCTCCTAGGATTTGTGTTGTAGGCTTCTGGGAGCCTCGGACAAAATGATGAAAGTTCAAACTCCGAACCTTACGTAACAAGGTCGACCACCAATGCATCAGCACGCGGTTAACCACAGACTAGGAGGATATGGAGTACGGCCCGGACAGTCCGGAACAAGCTCTGTGCGTAGTGTGCTGTTAATGAGATATACGTTGCGGCGATACGTCCTGTGAGTGAAGCGTGAGCTATGGTCTTCCCTTCCTTCCTTCCCCTCCTCTCCGATCTCTCTCTCTTTTCCCGCCCCCTTATTCACTACGCCGCCCACAAGAATAATGGACGCTGCGAGGCGCATGCGCGTGCACCCCTTCCACGTCATCCGCATCAACAAGATGCTGTCCTGCGTGGGCGCCGATCATCTGCATGCGCGTCAACATCGGGCAAGAGGTGGGCGACGGAAGATCCCGGCAAATCGACCTCTTTTCAAACTCCGCCGGAGCGCGGTCCGCACGTTTTGGGCTTGGCCAGCGCGCAACTCGACTTCCGTTTTGCTGTCGCAGTATTTACCGAATCCCCAAACTTACAAGGAAAGCCCCCCATTTTTAACCCTTCCGAATCGATCTGGGTCAATGAAAGATTATTTTCAGAGGCATGGACAACATATGAGTTTAATCGCTCCGTCCGAAGAAGCGGTGTTTGGTCGTGGACATTGACAAACAACGCACGGCTTTCGACACGCTGTCACTCCCTATATCGGGCGATGTCTAAGCAGGGATCACGGTCCGTTTACCGGCGGACCGACTTCCGGGGGGGAGGGGGGGTATTTTCAAATTCCCTCAGGTTGATCCACCGGCATCTTCCGTCGCCCACCTTATAAGGCTAAGACTTGAGCTGTCGGTAGCTGATATAATATGGATCCACCGAAAGCACGGTGTGCTCGCGCAGCGGATGGACTGACACCGCCACGGTCTAGACCTCCCCTTTTACCTGGCGCAATTTTTTTTTCAGAATTTCCCCCCCTATTGGCCCAAAGTCCGACACCATTCGAATCACCAGACAGAGCCCCGTCAAATGGAAGTGTCCCCATCACAATATCTCATGGATTGAACGACTTTGAAGCCTTTCTTTCCCCGAAGGATCGTCAGCCACGTATGTTGTTTTGTTGCACTTGTTTGCCCCGGCTCTTAGCCCTCTGCCTGGTCACGTGGTAAGGGTAGAATGCTCGCTGTGCTCGCAATTAAAAAGGTCTACAATCACCGGCCTTGATATATCATGGGCCCTGTCGACCGCTGATATATCCACCCCCCAGACTGTGGACTCCATAGGGGGAAGGCAGGACCACGTCAGCTCCAATGGCTCGAACTCCTGTGAGTTCGGAGGTCTCACGGAACGTTCGCCAAAGTATGTGGAATGGGCCGCACCTGGTGACCGGAGAAATTGAGGAGAAATTTTGATTGATGTCATTGACGCGCTCACGTGATATTATCTCATTCTGGATATTCCTGCGCGGTTCGCGCTCTTTTCAAATCCATTTCCCCCAAGTCGTCAAACCGTATCCCCCCTGGCGACCCGATATCCTTGATCCCACTAACATTGCCCAACATACTTGCCGTTGCAAACACCTAATCGAATCAACTTGGACTCGACCAAAAAAGGACCCACAGACGCCGCCATCCTTCACCAATCTACTTCCCGGTGTGCCTCCCTCTCCACTTCGAATTTATTTGTTGTAAGTCTAAGAGATCATCCTCGGCGCAGGCACGGCCAAGCGGGCACTTCTCGATATCCCACGGTGCTGAAGCGCACGTGCCGTTCTTATTTATCTTGCATTCCGGCCGTGGAACCCAACGCTCTCTCCTGCTATCTCCTGGCTCGCTGACATACACTCCCCATTGTCGGAACTTACTATTTTCACACATACACTAAGTGGACAAAATAAATGTCCGATGGGTGTTTGGGGTCATTTTTAGGCCGAATGACTCCAAATAAAATCCTAGCATGAACTTGGGGGTAATGGCCGCGGCAAACTCGCACTTATGTCCTTTTTATTTATTTATTCTTTCTATCGTGTTATACGACACGATCAGACCGAAACTCATCGGGATATTTATCGTAAATGATGCTCTATGGTCCGTTGACTTATTTCTGAACGTCTCGTTCACATCCGACTCCGCGCGATGAATGCCCAATGTTCGCTCCTCGCTTGTCTCAAGTGTGGGAAGCGGCATTGCGAGTTCTATGGAGAACAAGCGGCGGGCGGTCTGGAGGGAGTTGCCGGGTTGATGAGGCTCGAATCATTAGGCTTGGTGAAGAGCCAGTCCGAATCCCATTGGTGTACTCTAGCTAGTGGTCAGCGGTAATTATCGAGCTCCATCTGTGCCATCAGGCTTGTATCAATTCGTACTGGGCCTTTATTACACTCCTTCCACCCCACCTTTCGCAATCGCTCGCGTAGGATTATATGCTGTCAACAATTACAAGAGTTATTACTACATCTCTACGTGTCAATACTTCCAATAAATATTCTTGCTAGGATACACGAGCATGAGTTCATAAATGAATTTCTAGGATCTCGTGAGGCACGATTGTTAATCTTAGAATGGGGTTTATGTACGATGGCAGTGCTGTAGCCCCTGACTCTTTTTCCTTCTTCCGGCTACATCCTGCTGTTCGTACAAGCCCTAGTCCCTCAGCTCACGTCCTCTCCTTAAAGCTTCCCCACCCGTATAGCATTCCAGCGGCAATCAGCCTCTTGCAAGCACACGGCAGAGGGGGGATATGGTTTGGATGTGAATTAACCGGTGACTCGGAGTTGAACAAAGGCCTACCGCTTCTCACGATGGACGGGTCGGGACACCAATGGTGAGGTGGGGAGTTGCGTGGTGGGGTGTCGAAACCACACCTGACCTGAACCATTATATGTTGCTGCTGAAACCAATTTTTATTCAATGTGCGGTGAGCATAAAGTGGTATACCTATTGCGTGGAGAGTGGATTAATCAATCTTGACCGGCAAACCTGAGCCCCTAAATCAATGCACACAGGATATATACTATTAAGTTTGATCTGGGTGGGTGGTTGATCGCGGAAACGTGAATGCCTTACATGAGCCTCCGGCCCCCCGTGCTTGCAGGACATGTCAAAATCATAAATTTTAGGATGTGGGTGATCCATAGAGCCCGCATAAATATTTGTAAAGATAAAGCTGCTCTGGTGGCAGGAAGGCACTTATTTGCTATGTAATTTGATCTTGTGCCTATGAGGTAACATAGCATATGAGTGATAGTGAGCGGCTACTGAAATGCAGATTTGGCTGCTGTATTATGAAGGCCCGCTGCTCGGCACAGCAGACTGGGGTGGGATGCAAAAGAGCCGATTGAAACTAGGAGATGCCTATAGTCTGCTGCAGCCAGTTGATTTGATTTGACTTCTGGGTTACCGTAGCTAACTACGAGAGTTATGTGGAGGTAACTACGAGTAAGTAGTGGGGACGGTATATATATGTAGTGGAAGAAGGCAGTGGCTGTTAAGATGAGAACCAAGAAATCTCAAAGCCCCGCCACTCCTCGCCGACCTGCGGTCGTTCGTCGCGGCGGACGGGCTAGGATGTGAAAGCACCGAAGCATCCATTTACGAATTCTCGGTGCTTGGATTCAATTTTACGAGCTCAGTGAGGGCAACAGCTGATGGCGAAAGGATGCGAAATTAAGTGTAGTGCATCGCAGCAGAAAAGTGGCAATGAAATACAAGCTAAAAAAATTGTACCAACATCATGGATTACACCGTGTCAGTGGTACCCCAGCAAAATTCCAAGCTGATTGAGGAAAAGCAAAAGGATGAAGAGAGCAGTGACATAGATATTTCAGACGGCCCAGGAACAGTGAAGAGAGAATCAGGGGAATCTTCTATCTGCCTGCGGGCATGAATTGAATAGACTGCCAGTACTGTATACTGCACAGGTAGTTTCCATGTCGTAGTCAGAGTCGTAGTTGAGAATGCAGTGTTCCCGGAGGCGAGTTCATTGGTTGTCTGTAACGGGTTGATCCGATGGCATGTCTTCAGAAGCCGAGTCAGAAACAAAGACAGCAGAGAATTTCCGGCCTGGTGTTAAGAATTTAAGATCGGTTCAAACCAACCATGATGCAACTAGATTTCCCGAAAGCAGCTGAACAGGGAACGTCGAATGCAAGTTGAACGGAGACCTTCCGGGAACCCAAGTGATGGGATCAAGATCAAACGGCAAACTCCATCGGCATTGCGCCAGGGGCAGACAGTGGACGAGCGTCCTCCGTGGATTCGCATATTCGCGCAGTACCACTGAAGATCCGACTTGATGCCCCGAGGGACTTCGTATGGAAAGCGTGCGCAGGGACGGGGCAAGACAGAGGTGGCGAGGAACGTGCTGTTAATGTATGGGTTGAGGCGAATCAACACTTAGGTTGGCTGTCGCACCATAATTTTGATAAAGGTTGACCGTTGCACCATAGCGGATCTGGAAATTTAATTACAGGTTGACTGTTACACCATACCGGGTCTGGAAATTTAACTAGAGTTAACCATTACACCAAGTCGATGGAGCATGAGCGGATGTGAGCGCAGAGGTGGGCGCAACATCAGATTTTAATGCCATTACAAAGACAGACTACCTGATGAAAAAAAGAGTATGGGTCGACGCGCTGAAGGAGGTTGAAAAAAAAGCCGAATTTTTTTAATTGCCTAAAGAGCGGTTCGAACCCCTCCCGATGAGGCGACAGATTACTGAAGCAAAACACAGCCACTATTAAGCCACAAGATTTGAAGAGAATTCAGAACACTGCCACTATGCGTGCTTCAACACTGCCACTAATACTGATAGCACAGCCATTAAATCTGTTACATGCTTAAAACGGGGGACATTTTTCAACTAGCTGGCGAAAACCTCATTTCGATTGACCAAAAGCGATTACATAAGTACTTGTAACCTTTGTGAATTTCATGAGGATCTGCATCCTTGAAGCCATACGCTTCTGGTTGGAATTCCGCGGAATAAGGCATTTCACTGGTTTCTGAAAAGACGAATCTGTGAAATCATGTTGTATATAATAGCTTATGCTGGGAGACACCGATCATAAGATCGAGTGGGAATTACGGCGCGCCAGGCATATTAGAAGGCACCCCTTGTTACCGTAGACCACTATGAATGCAACAGGCCAGAGAGGAACCATGAATTGTGCTCGAATTGCGAAAAGGTGTGTGCCTTGTACTGTACTATTTCGACCAAGTGTTCATAAATGTTGCAATTTTCGGTTGCCGAGATGGCCGATAAATTTTCTTTTGATTTGTCGCGATTTTTAAAAACCTTTGTAAAAATCGGATGTTACGTGTTACGTGAACACTTAGTCGAAATAGTACAGTATCCTCAGTATCAGTCAGTATCCTCTTGGTTACGGCCATCACTTCTTACAAGGCGGTGCAAGGCGGTGTAAGCGAAAAGGCTTGTGTATTCCTGTAAGGCCAAAAATAAATTTCCGATAATAGCCATGCGCATGATCTACTTCGTCTGACCGCTCATATGTCCTCTGGCTCTTTCATGCTAAATCCGTGCTTGCGATGATCCCCGACCCTGTGAATCACACCGGACGTATATAACCTGTCTCTGTAGAATCATCCACAGCGCAGTGCTGCGACCGCAAAACTGAGCCAGAGACAGCGCAAGAAAGTACTCCCCTGGGCGTATTGGGTGTCGCATGCTCCGACATTCGCATTGCGGCAGAGCAGGCAAATAATCGGCTGACCCACGGGTGAGAAACTATACGGAAATAGTAAGACTGTTATTAACGGGGTTTGTCTTGAAGATAGGTGGCCGTCTAGCTATATTCAGTCATTTACGCCAATCCGCTTCCGTGGCCCTCTACAGTAGGTCCGTTGAAAGTAAACATATCCCGATTCGACGCCGCGTAGCCCATCTGTTGAGTACCAGCTTCGGGTTTCAGATTAAAGGATCCAAGAAGCCATTGATTGACGTCCGGAATATCTTACCTCCGTCTCCGATAGCAGAATGAACACATGCACCGGCATGGCATCGGGGGCGCAGCTTGGGAACTGTGTGATACGGGTTTTAGAGGTACGTACCGCCACGCCGCCCGGCAGAATTTAAAGAGTCTTTAGATGCATGAGAGTCCCCTCTAACTCCGAACTTCCTGTGTCCCCCCCGCGATGGCGAATGTTGACAATACGCAAGTTCTTTTCATCCAAAGATAAATTGTCCCTCTCAGCATGCAGAACTTTCAGGTTTGGTCTTATGTACGATGCGGTTGTCATTATTGCTGCGTACGTCGCCAAAGTATTTATTGAAGACATCCAGCTGATGGTTTGCTTGCCACAGACTCTACGGAGGTATCTATGGTGGTGTTTCAAAACTCCATTTCAGAAAGCCGACCAGCATATAAATCCAGCGGGAATCGTGCAAGGATGGATATATTACCAGAAGTATGGGCGCAGAGACCCACTGATGCACAGGATTCTGGTATGCTCCGGAGCTGCTTAGAAGAGTTTTCCCTCACATTCATCCTAGGTCGCACTCGTTCTAATATTCCACACTTGCCACCAAGTGCTCCTGACAGGTATGCAAGTCGGCAGCGCGAAAATTCGAACTGATCCCTGAATCCTCAGAATCCAGCAAGTTGTTTTTTCTTGGCGGGGAATCCGGGTCGTGATTCAGGAGTCGTCAATCCACACAGCCTATGTATACCTCGTGACAGGTCATTTAGATCCACTTGCGTTCCGCCGTTTAGTCAAGTCGGTGTTCTGTCCCGTCTCCCTCCACTGTGGCAGCTCATTTTTATCATTTTTATCAGGACTTTTACTCTCACAATCTACCCAAATGAGATGATGCAGCTCATAGTGCGCAAGTATGTCATTATTCACGGTCTTTAACCATCCTTCTCCTCATCCATGCACACTGCAAAGCTTCTCTGCATACCGCATATTTCGACGTGGGCCCCTCCATTCTAGTCCCAACGCTTTATCTAAAATCCTCTGTCAAGTTTCGATGGGCAACTGGATTCTCGCCGGACTTGTGGTGAGTTTGGTTTTTGGAGTCTGACTGTGGCTGACAATGTTTGCCAGACACTTCTGAGCTTGGCAGTTTTTGGTAGGCACGACATACAGCATGCATCCAGACTCACATTCTCCGCGGGCAGGATCCTCTTTCTGTGCGTGATATCCAAACAAAATACATTCAGCACACACTTAAAAATCTATTCCGCAGATTATGCTGCCGTAGCGTAAATTCACCCGCAAAACTGGAGACTGAATCAATTGACCCCCGTCTTAGTCTCAGTTATCAAGATATTACCGAGTTAGAGCATCTCAAGGTATCACTGTAACTTGTGTGGGCACAAAATATTAACCTTGGATCTCTTGGAACAGAATATTGCATTGGCAATTGCCGTCCTTGGGGCGGTGATCGATAGTTGCATTTCCAGCACGTATCCTTCTACCTTGGCAAACAGATCCCTGATGGGCTTCAGTTATCATAATCCACCTCTTAATTTACCACAGGGGAGATAATAACAATAGAAGGACCACCGATCTGCTGAATTATCTGGTAGGATGAACTTCTTATTGTGTGCCATAGATCTGATTTCCACAAGATCATCTTTACCTTATCTTCTGGTGTGTTCTTCTACACCATGAACATTTGTCAAACTGACAAAGTCTCTTAGGTATACCGACCAGCTTCGCTTCAATAGTCAGCGCTACATCAGTGAGTGAGCGAAGTGATTCTCGTTAGTACCATCCTGAAACCCGGGCGCAGTTGGCTGTGTCGCCTGACACCTTCGTGTACTTATTCTGGTTCACACTGCGTAGGTGAATCTTAACGGTCATTAAAAGATGCTCACTGTTGTGTTGCAGTTGGAGGCTGTAAGTAGTCTCTACAAGAATTCTCGAACTCGTGTGATATCTTTACCAGTATACACAAACTCGATGCTGGTGACTTTGAATTCTCGAGAGTACATCCGATCGAGGGGCTGCGACGAACCCATCCAGATGCAGAGTGCACTTCGCTTCCGCTCTGGCACCGAAGTCATTGCTCGGACACCGCCGGTGAGCCCCGCGAATTCATATTTTGTCTGGTTCAAACTCTGTATGGTAGGGCCTTCCGAATCACAACCCTATTACCATCCGCATCGATAAACAGACTGAAAGTGATCTCCAACTTGTAGGAGGCTACCCGGTGTTTCATTCGCTCGCTCACTATCCCCCTAGGTTCGCCGCTCTACTGAGAACTTGGCATCTGCAGAAGTGTGATTGGTGCCCAATCCTTGCTCGATGTTTCCCTGGAGTGAATTTGGCGGACACCTGCGGCCACAAGTGGTGGAATACATAGTTCTATTTGTTCCATTGGATCGGTCTACGCTATGGACGTGTACATGGCTCCGCGGAGGCACCAACTAATTCTTATAAAATGTGATTTAAACCCTGGCGCATTAGGAGACGCAAGTGAACAGCCTTGTGCAGTTTCCCGGGTTGCATGCTCCGTGGCTTGTGGTGAGGGTCAGCCGAATTTTTCAGCGAGACAACACTCGTTCGGAGACTTAAAACTCCAAGTATGTTTACATGAGATGTGTGAACGGGATAAGTAGATAGATTATGGCACATATACTGCGCAAAAATTACTCGATTACATCTGTCAGCTGCAAACTAGGATTTGGCTTACAACTTTGTACCAAATCGTGAAACCACTGACATCTTTCCTGAGTGCATACATCTCTCACGGAGGTTTTCAACCGAATGTCAGATGTCAGACAACATATGCAGCTCGATATCATCTGATTTGGACTTGGCCTTGAGAAATTTCATCCAGAATGATGGGACTGATGCCAACAGTGATGCTATTCCTGATCCCCAAATCCAAATATGGGAATTACTGAATATATCGAGGCGTAGGGGATGGAACCCCTACCATTCTGCTTCAGAATATCCCGAAGGGGTCACTTAAACTGTGAGGTCCACTTCACAGGAATATTCTGACTCCACGAAGGGTAGAAGTACAAATTGCGCCATATAACCTAGAATTTACCTTTGTTCATGAACTTACCCTCTATATCTTGTGCCAAGGTTTCCAGAGGCGGGATCTATCATTATAATTAGCCATCCGAAGAGTCCCCGGAAGCCCAAAGAAACAGATAGCTCAATTCTTGTGTTTCGCCGAACATATGCCGTTGCCGACAGTGATGCGATCAATGCTATCAATCTAATCTGGGCCCAGATGTGATCCATTTCGAGTTGCAACCCTCCTGAGCCTGTAAGCTACCTGTGTTGTGAGAAAATAATTGGGGATGTAAACCAGAAGTAAGGACCCAGTTGTAAGTTGTGTGCAGGAACCCTTAAAAAGTGTTGAATTTTTGCACAGTATATCGCCCATAATAGATCCATGGAGCCGGGCTACCGGGAAAAAAGAGGGCGTCAAGTCCATTTCAATACTATGCACACCCTGAGATCTATATATGGCCTTACACAAAATCCGCATGTGAATTCTAACCGTGAAAGAAATGGAGGGTCATTGTACCGTATCACCAACGGGGCAAACCGCGGCCCCGAGCGACTGTGTGCGCTTGCGCTTCGTCGGGTTATCAGACACCTGAGGGACAGGCCCTTCGGAAATGGCAGCACACCGGGCGTGGTGCTCAGATTCCCTTGGCCGCCAGCGACTCTGGGTCGATGGGAAGGGGAGAGATGCGGAGGTGCCGGGGCCACGGAACAATGCTGTATGCCTTAGGGGCGAGCACCTAACTATCAGGAGGGCACTGGAGGCAAGGAGGGACATGGCGCACCTTGTGCGGCCTCTCCTCGCCGTCGTCTTTGCTCAGCGCAGGGAAGCAAGAAGAGCCGGAAAAAGGGGCGAGTACAGTAATTAACCGGGTAGCGAAACAATCAGAGTACGCGCGCGAATCCGAGATCAGTACACCAGCAATCCTCTTCATTCTCTTACCGAATCTGCAGTAAACCTTCCGCGCTACACAATCGTCGAAAGGATCATATATTTAAGTGGTGTTCTCGTCGAGAACGGGGAGGTTTATCCACGGGGCCAAATTTGGCCAAATAACGTGGTAGCTAAACACTTCAAAACAGTACGGAATGGCTCAACACTCCACGACCTCACAACGTGAACAGTCAGAAACCTTGTATTCGCTCTCGAGAGGATCGAAAACTTCCTCCCAGCACTCCCTGGAATTTCTCTGGCCCCACTAATAGGAGTCGAGAAAATGGGGCAAATAATGTGTCAGATAAAACTGTGCTGCATCGGCGCAATATGAGCGTTCTGACTAATTCCTTTTGCGAGCAAGACTTTATGAATGATGGGAGTGGCCTCCCAGAAATTTGGGTCCATCCGCACAGTCGAAGGTAGGGAACGGAGCGGTGTTTCGCTTCTACGTTGTGCTTCGCTTCGGGGTTAACTACTATATGCCCAAAATAACGAGTAAACGATGAATCCCCCAACGCCCATTGGAAAATGCGCGTCCCCCGAAAGATAGGAGTCGACATTATGTCCTGCCGAATTAGCATGTGACATTCGGCGGATCCGGCCGACACGCCAGCCGACGTCTTTCTTCGTCCTTCCCATTGCTCTCCATCATCATGTTCCTATCCTTGCCTCAAGAAGCTCGACGCCTTGCTTTATCAGCCTATGTGCGGTGTAATAGCTCACTGTTTACCGCCGTTGGTCCTAACAAAGACTCGGACTTTGGATTGACTTGGGCGTCGGGACCTCCGAAAGCTTCCGATTCAATTCGAGGGTCTGTAATTCAGCAAACACAACGACAACAGAGAGGCTGAAGCACGATCGAAGCCTGTGTTCCACCTTATGCCCGGGCCTTGCTCTGGGCTCAATCCGGGCTGCCCGATCCTCTCTGCTGTGGCCCTCACGGATTCCTAATGCGGCAAACAAACAAGGCGTCCTTTCAAGTCAAACCATCCTGCAACGTGCAGAACCCCTTTATGGACCTTCAGATAAAGCAAATGTTCCCTCTGTTGTCCGTTCCTTTGCAAATCCTAAGCACTGTGGCCGACGCTTTCTTTTGTGCTATGATCGGCCGCGCGCGCTTTGACGACCTCCCTGGTCTTTGACGATGGCCCCCTTTGACAAAGGAAATATATAAACGGGTCGCAGGGAACCTAGGATATCATTCTCCTACTTCGCGTCGACTGTCAGTTCTCTCACCACGCACCTCTCATCCCAAGAATCACCCCCAATGCCCCATTACCCCAACCCCGCACACGCACACGGCCCCCGCAGCGGCCAAACCTATTCTATCATCCAGGGCCCTACCCCGCAGTCCTCCAACTTCATTTCACCTACTCGGCGCCGCGTGCCACTCGTTCCGTACAGCCCAACTCAGGGCTGGAAGGTCGTTACAGGACGAACGCAGCCGCTGCATTCTACGGTCTCATTCGATTATCCCGGGCAGGCGCGTCAGGGAGTATCGATGCGCGAGTTGCGGCTCAAGAGCAATTCCACCCCCATTCACGGCGCGGGCGACCCCGTGCTCGCACATACTGGGCTGCAGCGGATTGTTTTCCGCATTTTGGTAAGCAATATAGTCTGTATTTGAAAGAAGTGCAACTGACTTGGTTCTCCAGTGGCCTGGCTACGGACACGTCGAGTGGTGCCGCGCCATCCCTGTTGTCGCTCCCAATGGCGCGCCAATTACACGTGTCGCGCTGGGTGTCCAGATCGCGTCCAACCTTGCTCGCTTCTTCGAGGTTCGATGCCCCTTCTTCCGCTTCAGTTCCTTGCTCTCATACTCACTCATTGAACAGAAATCCCAGTACGAAGTACCGACGTCGCCAGACTGGATGATCAGCCCGTCTTGCGTGCGCTTCGAGCATCTGTTACTCATCTCCCTTCAGAACACGTTCGAGGATGTGTGGCAGGTGGATATCGCGCTGGACTTGTGCTGATTTGAATATTGTTCCATTCCTCTACTACCCCTCCACATTGCATTTATCACTAGAATCGACTCCACACACGCACGCATCACACATAACCGCACTAGAACTTGACTACATTCTCCATAATTCAACATCCTAGAATTTATTTCGGCATTCATAGCAATGGACCTGCCCAACCGATTTTCCGTCCAATTCTGGCGCAGTGACGTGAGGCTGTGAAATTTCAAGGACCATGTCTTTCAGTTCACCTCCATCTTTGCAACGGGCGCCGCCTCCATTTTAACCCACACTCCGCCCTAGAATGATGTTCTCAGCTCGTTGTCGGGGCGGACACGAGTGCAAACGCGCCTCAATAAACATGTGTTTTGACCCTGAGCCGCTCGCCCCTCTTCCAGCCCAGCTCGTCATCGTGCGCCCAAGAAGCAGGCCCGCGGCTCGCCAGAGGCTGTGCCTCTGGCGCTAGCGAGATCCCGGAAAAGCTTTGGAGGAGGCGGACGAGGAAGAAAGACGTCTCATGTTAGGCGAACTGTTGGCCAAGGCAAATGCGGGGACCTGCCGCCAATATAAACTGCTGAGCGACGGGGAGATACTTTGAACATTACCGGCGTTGGAAGGAAGGAAGATGAACAGATTCGGGGTCACTGTTTCTTCGAATTACGAGGACGGCTTGTAGAGGAACCACAATGGACAGACGGTATTTATGCAGTCGCTCATCGATGAATCGCTCCGGATCCCATTGAGCGGCTAGATATACAGCCTGAGTATGGGCAGAGCGACATATGAAACCCATACCATCCGGTCCCCAAAGATCCGTCCGCCGATGCACATTGAGCACGCTGAAAGGCACTCTGTGGTACACCCGTGAGACGACAGAAAAATGTGCGAAACTCGGTGCAAGGACTTGGAATGGGCAAGTAGAACGGTTGGCCGCGCGTGGTTGATGACAGAATTACGGGTGGCGTTGTATTCCTGGGTAACGGTTTAAGTGGCCACACTAAATCAAAGGACTTCGGACACACCGCATGTTGAATGGACTGGATCCAGATTGGATGAAAATGGTTCTTATCGCAGATATTCACTCACAGCGGAGGATACATGCGCAGCGTTTCTGGCCCGCGATCAGTATCAAACGTGTTTGGGATCGCAAACCGCGGTGAGATACGTACCATTAAGCACGGCGCGCAGGTATTTCATCTCGCGGAAGGCTTCCGGCGAAGGTACGCGCGCCGGTCCCACATTCGCCAGGCTCTCGGGCGCAGTTTTGCGAAGACCTCAGGGGGGCCACTGGGCATGTAGATGGCGAACGTGAGCAGGCTCGCCGTCTACGAGGATCATCCTTAGCAGATATCTGGCGACCTGCAAGAGGGTATACGCACGGTGTCCCGGCCAGCAACGCTGATGTTGAGAATTTTGTCACGTAGGATCGTGCGGTCTATGCAGCAAAGCCGTAGGTGAATATATATCGGCCGCCGACGCGGAAGCCGGGCGTACCTTCGGTGTAATTCAACAAATGATCAACGAGCGTCTCGCCCTCCTGGACCTCGCGATCCTGGGCAGTATCCTCTTTGATATGCAAATGCCTCTCACCACCGTTTCCCCGCCTTCTGGCGACCGCCTGCCCCCAAAACGGGTCCAGGAATGCCCGGATGACGCTCATTGGACCTTTGATCTTATCGTGCCAAAACTCGAATCACGGCCAGGACGGGCCGGAAGGGAAGCGTTCGAACGCGATGAGCTGGGCAAGGTTGAGGGCCGCCGCGAACTGGGTGGACGGCGAGTCCGGTGCCGATCTCGATGGCCGGGTTGCATAGAGCGGGTACGGGAGACCGGCAGGTAGTGTTGCATTGTGTCCGAAGAGGAATTCGCTCGAGGCGTCCATGGTGAAGCGCGAGACTATGTCCTGCGATTAACTGAGATCGGTAGGAAAACAACACGTAGGGGTGAGGGGTGCACCTGAAAGTCAATGGGATATCCCTCCTGAAGCCGGTCTTTTATGTGCGCGATGCCCTCCATCGAATGCCGCAGAATGGTTCGTTTGCAGGTCAAAGCGCGAGAGCACATACGACCACACCCTCGGTGTCGTGTCGAGGCGGAGGGTACAGGTGTATTCGACGCGGTGTTACAGGACGCGGGGGGTGCAGATCCGGGACTGGATGAATCGTCGTCCGACACGATGGAAGAGGAGTCCTCGGAGGAAGTGGAAGACGGACAGGAGCCGGGGGCGTCCGTGGTGCGGGAGAACAGATGTGGGAGAACGGATGAGAACGGATGAGGACACGGACCAGAGCTGGCAAGACCAGCAACGGAGCGAAGACTTTGCGGGGCATGTACGCGCCGGTGCGGGCAACGGAGAAGACCACAGGTGCACCGGGAAGAGAGGCGAACCCGTTGTGGAACCGAGGTGGCGCCGCGATTAATTGGGGTGTTGCATTGGAAGAGGCAGGGAACATGCCATCACAGGGCACAGACGCGGAATCCGACACGAAACCGCACACGCATTGGACGTTGAATCCGTAGGACAGCCGAAGTGGTGTTGAGACGCATGTCGGTATTCACATACTGTACGCGCAGGCAATGGGCATGAAGACAGCTGCGTAGTACAAGATGCACCCACCCCGCGGCGGTTGTGGCGGCAGAGGATCTGATCCGCCCCAGAGCAAGCGCGGACGGGCCCGGGAGAGCAAAATCGATATAACGCGGTTCGTCAACCCAGGACTTAGCACTAACAGCCCTCCCCCGCCCCCGCATACGTCCAGCTCACGGACGTCTCATCGGGTGCATCGGGTGCAGAGCCGCGAGTAGTGTCTCGTCGTCATACGCACACTTTAAATTGACGCAGCGATGCTGTCGTGTTGCTCGGGTGCCGCGCCAAGCGAGACGCAGGCATGCTAGTTCGCATGCTGGCCGTGTGGAGTCGTTAAGCGGGGTGTGTTGGGCGGAGGGTACAAGGGGCCTTGGAGGGAGCGACGGAGGACGTGGAACAAGTGGAAGGGAGCTGACGAAAGCGGCCCGATTACCGATTGCCGATGATCCGCATCAGCTGCCACCTTCCCTTGTCCTCGAACCGCCACCGCAAATCAACCGCGACCTAGCTCTCTAAGCGCCTTCTGTGCTGTCCCCGCGACGTCCATCCCTGCAAGCTCGCAGGACCCAAATTCTCTGGAATGTGCGACAGTGGCCTCTGAAGCTCACATACTCGACGTCATCTGATCCACTGCTCGAGCCGACGAAGAAAAGCTGCGGACTGAGATTCAATGAACCCTCTTCGAGCGTGGCGTCGTTCTCTCATCACGTAGCCCCTAGGGAAAAGACTCTCTCCGAGACTCCGAGTCCGAATCCACCCGAGGCGCCCGGCTCACCCCCACGCCGCCGGCCTGCCGTCCCCACCAAGTCCCCGCTTCTGCTCCCAAACCCGCATTATGCCGCACCTTGTATCCCCTCGGAATTCCTCGTAGCGCATCTATTTCCTCGCACAAATACTCCGCGTTCACGCCGCCGGCCTTCCGCACCCGCTTCTGCTCCCAAATTCGCATTGTGCCGCTCCTTGTATCCCTTCGAAATCCAATGCCTTGCACATACATATACTTCTCCGTGCCGCGGTCCGAGCTCACTGTCAACTCGAACATCTCAAAACATCCCTTCAGCTTGACCACGAAACACATTCCTCTAGCGAGGTACCATCCGCGCTGTCGCCGACAACCTCGGTATATCCACCGGTTGTTCCGAGATGCTCACACTTTACTGTTTGGAGTCCTCCGTTAACTGTGCTTGGACCGCATCGATCCCAGCGGGTGTCGCGTGCCGACTGCCTGCTTGAATGCCCGTACACAAGATCCTCCTCAACCCGAATATACCACTCAGGCTGTCTCATGACGGCGCTCTACTTCTTCAGGGCTCTTCGCGTAATATCTGTGCTCTCACCAGCAGTCGTTCCGCGGCTCGGGGTCATCCGGCTGCGCAGAATTTGACAAATCAAACTGCGCAATCCAACCAACCGCTCCTTGCTTCCTTCCTCGGCATCTGGCCCGCGCACTGATTCCCGTGCTGCTTCAACCCCCGTACGGTGAAGCTACTCCCACAGCTACGCCCCGCATTCGAACTTGTTGCGCCAATTGGCTTGCCTGCGTCCTTCCCTACAACATCGACGCGCCTCCAAAGCGCCGCCTTCTCTTGGTCCACATCGATAATCACTCAATCACTCTGTTTGTGTGGTAGCCCACCCGGAGACTACTCAATAGGAACCCATCGAGTCTCCGCACCGGGTCCCGTCTTTGGATCACCCACGCGCAATATCAGGATGCTCGGCCTCGATTCAGCCAGACGAAATCGAGTATGATACAGAAGGTCCTGGTTGGTCGGGCTTGTGTTAATTTGATGGCAGAATCTTAAAATCAAATAAGGACCCCGGGCTGAGTCATGTCGAGTCCCTGGTGCTCTTTTAAAAACCCATCGCATTCATTGCTGTATGCAGTAACAGGATGACCGTGAGTAGACCCAGTGGCACGCGGTGTGCGTCTGCTGCCCATGGGGGGAATTGTCGAGTCTTATGCAGAAGGTCCTGGTTCGACTCCAGGCTGCGTCATTCATAGGCGCCGCTCTTCTTTTTCCTCTGAACTATGCACAGGTTGGAAAACAGCACCACACTGCAACTGTTTTTTAACGCACCACAAAATTGCAACGTTAACGTGCGGATTTTTGAGCCGGCTGTGATCGCTGCCTGTGATGCCATCACTCCGGGGCTTTCGGCAAACAGCAGACCAATTGAGGCCGCAATTTTAGTTTGAACGGGACGGGTCATCGCATTCCCGCGTGCCCTCTAATTCAGCCCAAAGCTAGGCTAATTTCTGTTTGTTAATTGGTTTCGGACCTCGGCACCTAGGTCTAATCGGTGTTACTATCAATCCCATCAGGAATCCAAGTAAGCCCGTTGATCCGATCTCCTCTGACTTCCTCCACGTCCTAGAACTTCCGCCTACATAGAGCTTCGTTTTTCCCCAGAGATCTTGACCAAATTTGTCCGGAAGAATCCGACTCGCTAGTCTGACACTCTGTACGCTCGCTCCCCACCAAATATCCCGTCCTTTTGCGTTTGGAGCTCAGTTGCATCTGAATCTGAGGTTCAGCGCCCTTTGCTTGCTTTCTACCCGCACTCTGCCGGTCCATGTCTTCGAGAATTTTGTCTGTGCGATCAAGATCTAGCGAAAATCCCACTGCTATACGAGTCACGATGGCATGGAGTCCAAAGTAGCTCTGCAGAGAGCTATCTCGGGTCCGGCAGCTCCAAACCCCGTCCATGGGACGGGCACGCACCCAAAGTGTTCCTTCACTTGTTTTCCACAGCCACCAGAAGCTCCAATTAAGATCGATCAACCCTGGAAGATGACCTAGCTCTGGTTTCATTGTCAGCTACCCAGCCTACCCGGGATACTATTCCTTCGAAGCTTCATCGGGTTCCCTTCTCCCTCTGGCTCCACGTACGCGGGATCAAGCATTCGTGCTCACAAGAGAGGGAGAAAATACCGTGGTGCTCAGCACAATACGGGAATATTATTGAACAGCATCGAACACACTCGGCATGTTTAGGCTCACGTGAGTCTGTGGTTCTTCTAGTTCTCAGGAGTCCACCGGGACGCCGAGTCGCTCCCGACGGAATACCGAATATCGCAGGCGCGTTTCACCTCTCACGCAACGCCATGAAAGATCTCACTGTGCTCATAGTCGGCGCAGGTATTGGCGGGCTGCAGACCGCGCTGGCCCTGGCCGCGGATGGCCACAAAGTGACTGTGCTGGAGTCGGTGAAGGAGTTCCTCGAGGCAAGTACCCCTCCCGCGGTAGCGATATTGAATGCATGAAATTAATTCGCCCAGGTGGGCGCTGGTATCCGGGTCCCACCCAACTCATCCCGCCTCAGCCTTTCGTGGGGCGTAGACCTGGACTCGGTGAAGAAGGAAGTCTCCCTCGGGAACCGGTTCGTCGATTGGCACGGTACGCGGCTCCTCGATTGCCCCTTCGACGACGTGCGCACACGCTATGGTGCACCGTACTACTTTATACACCGCGCGGATCTCATCGCAGCGCTCGTCTCTGCCGTCAACGCGCACCCGAACATCACTTTGCGCATGGACACCCTGGTGGCAGCATACGATTTCGAGGCGCCTGCAGTCACGACAGCGTCCGGGGAGCGCCTCCCCGCGGATCTCGTCGTAGGTGCAGACGGAATCAAGTCGGTCGTGCGCAGCGCCGTGAATGGAGAGCCCGTCGAACCTGTGGACACGGGCGACGTCGCATACCGCATCCTCGTGCCCGCAGCCCCGCTGCTTGCGGATCCGGAGATGCGCCACCTCGTTGAAAATCCCTGGGCGGTGCACTGGATGGGGCCCGAGGGCCACGCTGTCGGGTACCCCTTGCGCGGCGGTCAGCTCTACAACGTGATCATCGACGTTACGCACGGGACCGACCTCGGCGCGCCCATCGGCCTCGACGAGTGGCGCAGCGAGGCGGACAACGCGCATCTCGTCGCGCGCTTCGCGGACTGGTGTCCCGAGGTCCGCAAGCTGTGCGCGCTCACGGGGACGTACCTCAAGTGGAAGCTCGCGGACTTTGCGCAGCTCGGGCGCTGGGTGCACCCCGCGGGGCGTGTCGCGCTGCTTGGTGATTCTTGTCACCCCATGATGCCTTATTTAGCACAGGGCGCTGCGCAGGCCACGGAGGACGCGGCAACGCTAGCGGCGGCGCTGCGTGCTCACGATACCATGCGCGCGGCGCTCGCGGCGTATGAGGCGCACCGCAAGCCGCGTGCAGGGTACGTGGCACGCAACACGCGTGTGCTACAGGAGTGGCTGCACCTCTACGACGGCCCGGAGAAAGAGCGCAGGTGAGATCTCCAGGTCTAAATTTTCTTGTTATTTATGGGGTAGGGACGAGCTCATGCGCCACAACACCTCGGACAACCCCGTCTTCTGGGCCCATTCGGTGCGGAGGGACTGGCTCTTCGGGCACGATGCGACGGCGCTGACACTCGATGCCATTCCCGCGTTGCCGCCTATGCCGCATCCCGAGGCGTCGGTGTACAAGGGTAGACAGAACCTGTGACTTCTGGGAACTCATCACCGGCCCGGCTGGACAAATTGGATCCGGGGAGCAGTCAGGGCCGCATTAAATCTCTGCTTCTGTTCCTTTAGATGGCCCCCAGGGTTTGGGTATGTGTTTGTAAATCGTTGATGGCACCGCTGGGAAATTCGAGTCTCTCGGAGAAAGGCGGTACAACACCTGAATGCTCGTTCCTCGCAGCTTCTAGGAAATTTGAGGGTTTGCTAGACCAGAAAGGTGGGAATGGGTCGCTTGGGCGCGTAAAAATTGAATGCGACATATAATTCATAACATAAGTAGGTCCATAATTTCGTACATAATTTCGTACAATAACAAGATGAGCATAAGTATTCGACACTCAATCCGCTCACGATCTTGTAAATAGGTGTCGGCGGGATGCTGAGGGAGCGCCCGCCCGCAAATCATGTTTGTTGAGGCCGACACTGTGCCTTCTTTGTCACCATCCCAGCGTATCCTGAAGCAAGGGACCACGGCAGAAAAACGGAATTCGGGCCGACATGCCATTGACAAGGGAAGATCTAGAAAGAGAACAAAGACGCGTCCGCCGTGCGCCCGCTGGTGCGCGCGCTCTGATATGCTGATTGCGAACGCGCCATGGTGCCCGATTTCGATTTTTGTCCACTTTCCACAGGTGTCGCGCCCGCCAGCGCACGCTGATATTTCATTGGGCCCCACTAGAAGATGGGATTTTACCGTGGTTTTTCCGCCACTAAAATCCCATCTTTGAGTCGGGAAAAATCTTATGTAAAAGTTGGTAACCTTGCTTTAGTAAGGTCCCCCTCGGTGAGAATTCATTAGCCGAAAGCTGCATGGAACAAATACACCTAAACACTAGGTTGACTTCACTCCCGACAACTTGGCCGAACCTGCAGGGAACAAACAAACCTAAATACTAGCTTGACTTCACTCCCGACAACTTAACCGAAACCTGCACGGAACAAATACAACCAAACTCAACTTCCGTCTTCCGAACACCCACCGATAAGGCCGGTATTATTTGTCGTGATATTCCAGCAAGGTTTTAGGCGGCAAGGCCGGCCACTCGTTTTTAATTACTGTGGTAATTATCCCCACTAAACTTGGGGGTGAAGGCCGCACCACGACCCGGCAAACTCGCACTTATAGTACCCTCTTTTTTTTTTTTCTTTCTCGGTACATCTTTCCCCTCGCCCTGCCGTCAGTCTCCGTTCCCCATGTCTCGTACCCTCGCTTATTTTTTCTCATCCCTCCCACAGAACGCCTGGCTGCTGTCGCCCGCCCTCGCTCATCGTCAACGAACGACCGCCGCGCGCGCCCATCACGCTGGTTGGTACAGCTCGGTCTTTCGCGATGCTATTCTGACTTATTCTCAGCGAGCGTGCGACATCGAGGTATAGTCTACGGCTTCGACGGGGCAGCGGCTGGGTGTATGAGGGTAGATGTACGGCGGGAGGTAGTAGAGGGAATGTATAGATTTGGATTGGAGCCGAAGAGCAGCGGGGACCGTGGGGAAGCATCCTAGGTACTCCCTGGAAGCACTCGAAAGCGCTTCCTGGAAGTACCTGAGTATTTTTTCTGCCCACAGCGTGCCTCGAACCTGCCCACGCTGCCCTGAAGCTGCATTGAAGTGAGGTTCTTCAGCAAGCGGAGTGAGGGACACCAGGGGCGGGTATTGTTGAAATGGAGACCGCGACGCGCTGCTCGCACCAGTTGCCTTATCAACCCCCAGGCTATCCGTGATCATATATCTACCGTGTTTGTACTTCGTATCAGTAGTCTTCCTGTACCTCCCGCGCTCGTGTTCTCGCACTACGAATACAGTTCCCAGCGACTCACCTCCTGTGACCCCAGTTCAACAGGTATTTCGGACATGCGACACTGAGATAGGTTCCAGGAAATGATGGCTGTTCGCCGTGGGAGCCGAAGTCCCGCACACCCAGGCAAACATTCACACATTTTGCCAAGACATCAGAGTGTGCCTTGAATATGCCCACACCGCCCTGAAGTTGCGGTTCTCCAGCAAACGGAGTGAGGGAAACCAGGGCGGGTACATGTGAGCTTGAAGTAAAGAGAGACCCCGGTTGATTATAAAAGACAACTCCTCACAACAGTGTTGTACACTGCTCGCCAAGCATATCAACAAAGCAACGATGAAGTTCGCCTTTACTCTCGCTACCCTGGCCGCGGTGGTCACATTTGTTAGCGCCGATGTTGCCGTCCGTGTTTCCCTCCCACCACGCATCGCGAGTCCTCACAGATTGCACTCTAGATCGATCTCGGCACCGCTGCCGACTTCACCGTTGTGGCCGTCGGCGGAATCACCAACACCGGCGCCTCCGGACCCATCATCGGCAACGTCGCTACGACCGGCCATAATGTCAGCGGTTTCCCTGCCGATGCGATCACCGGTGATGTCGAGGAGCGCACCCCGGTCGCAGATCAGGCGCACGAGGATGCCGAAGCCGTCTGGAACATGCTGAGAGCGCTCGAAGGCACGCCCGTGGTCTCCACCCACGATGGATCCATCGTCGTCACGAAGGGCATGGGCGACGCCGACGGCAACGGCACCACCAACTTTACGGGCGCTGTTTTCACCCCCGGTATCTACAACGTTTTCAGTATTCTTCACGTTGTCACCAACATTACACTCGACGGCGAGGGCCAGTAAGTACAACCATGAAAAGTCATTTCTGCTGTTCTAATGCTGGCTTCTCCCAGGTACATCTTCACTACGGGCTCTCACTTCGACTTGGACGAGAACGCCTCGATTATTCTTGCCAATGGCGCCCAGGCCAGCAACGTCTTCTTCGCCACCGGTGACTCCACCAATCTCCTGGCCGGCGCCAGCGTTGCGGGCACCATTCTCAGCAACTCGGCCATCAGACTCGCTGCAGGCGCCAGTGTACTCGGAAACATCTACTCCCAGGGCTTGATGACCTTCACCGAAGCTAGCGTTACCCCGGTAGTGAATCCCACTTGATAGTGGTTGGGCGCTTGAATGCTGAGGGTTGATTGGTGCGATAATCTTCAGTAGTCTTGCTTGGTTTTGGTTATATTGGTTATATATGCCTTTGCGTTTTGCTGGTTTCTGCTCGCAGCAGCAAGATACTTACGCGGTCTTGAACCTCTTCTGCGCTGGTTACACGCCACACAACGGTTGCAAAGCTGGAACGATGCCGCACTGCGCTCGTCCGCGAGTCTGTTATGATATTCGAAATGTCGTTGAGCATCCACCTCGCACCGCGCTTCTCACCGAAACGGCTGGCATCGACTCGGAACGCGCACATTTCACCTGTGCGGGGGTCACATACTCTCGAGCGTTAATTAACTCACAGGGCCGCCGTACGCCCTCGGGGCTCAGCAAAATTCGCGGGCTAACTTCCAGAGAGCGGAGAATCCGCGGGTCTCGGAATACGAGCTGGTGGACGGTCGGGTCGGAGATTGATATCACCGCTTCTCCCGAAACAACCACTAGTCTCCGCCTCGCACCCGCCGCATGGCATGAGCCCGGGCAGCTACACCGAGGGGCCGAGGGCTCTACGCCGCCCGCCTACAAGGGGAGGCGCCGCGCAGATGACGCAGACCCGACCGACCTGCTGCGCGGCAGCTCCCATCCTCGAATCCGACCCTCCGCCCTCCGTCGCCCACGCCGCCTCCGGAGCATGTTCTGCGGCGTCTTCCTCGTCACCTCGCCCTCACCGCTTTCGCGCTCGTCACTGCCGCCTCGTTGCGGAAGCGCGAGAGCAGGCACGTTTAAGAAGGTGCGCCCCTCTCCACCCGTTTCCTTTTCACCGTAGCCGTCACCTAGCGAAAAACTCAGACCAGCACAAGCACTCCCGCCAACCGATACACCGCACTTCCGAAGCCAACGCGCAGCCTTCGTGGACCAAGGTTAGTTTTCCCCTTGCTTCCGGACTGGGCGCATCGCGCTGAGGACACCTTACCCTTCCCATTAATCCCCCTGGCGCCCTTACCCGCACTTTCCTCTTCGCTAAAGCTCTTCACAGTTACACCGCCTCCATTTGTCTCTCCAATGCGAAGCGACGTCTCGCAAGCGTGCGCGTTCTCGATCTCCGTATCCCGCCGGGTCCGCCGAAGCGCTTCGGCTCCGGTATCGCCACCAACACAGCACGCCATGATACCGTCGATATACCCGGACGCGCGCAGCATACGCATGCCGCCATTAGATGCTCTGCCGCGGTGGTCAAGTGGCCCAGCCCACTTGACCACCGCGTCCTCACGACGCACCGCGCCACGCCCCTACGATCACGCCCCCGCCTGCAGACGTAACCTGCGCAGCATCCGCGCACCTTCCCCCGCGCTTTCTCAGCGGCCCTACTGCGCAGTCCTACAATGCGCGACATCTGACATCATACCCATCGCCGCTATTCTGCGTAGTTGCCTGAATACCCAAAGAGGGAGCCTGGAAAGAGACTTACGTTGAGTTAGGTGCGGGAACTAAGACGCGCCCGACGAAAAGGAGCCATCATAGAAAGCAGCACCGGACTGTCGCGACGGCGTGCACAATACGTGCAGCTCAATGCAAGTTCCATCCGGTGAGTTCCGTGCCGTCATCGTCGGGGCCGGGGTCGGCGCGCCGGGCGCACTTGATTGAGTCGTCCCCCAGCGAGGGAGTTGGAAGCAACGACGAGCGCTTGACGAGCGCGAGGTGGAGGCAAAGTCGGGGAAATCCGGAACGGGAAGAGCGAGCTACGCGGCCCGGTTGCCGATCCGCATCAACGCGTCATGATGATGTGTCCAATTCTCTTGTCCCGAACCACCCGCGACACGTCGAGTGGAACCCCAAGTGCGCTGCGAATGGCCACGGACCCACCTTCTAAGCGCCTAGATCTCTCTGTGCTGTTTCCCGAGACATCTCTCGCCTTCCAGCTCCCTAATTCGTGACAGTGGCATCTGCCCAGTGGAGTTCGCTCCGGCCGGTTTCGTGCCTGGAGTCTCTGGGTCCGCCGGTCCGTGTCTGGCTCATCTCCTGGCTCATCTCCTGGTTCTCTTTCTGCGTATCATAATTTTGCCCTCGTTCGTCCCTTTTTACATACCCGACATCATCTGAAGTTTTCACGGCGTCGGCCTATTCCCGCTCCTCCCAACAATTCCTCTCTGTCTGAACTGCCGATTGGATGAAACACGCGGCCTTGCTTGGAACCGTCCTCCAAGAACCAAGCGACTCCGCAGTAATGCCTGCGCTCCGCGCTCGCGCGCATCCCCTCAGAAGATTCCTCGTGGCCCAGCTCTTGGCTTTCAGGATCTCTCGCGCTTGCTCTGCCTCTGCTGTCCTCTTAAATTATGAACGCTCCAGCTTCCGTCCCTGCGTGCGAATCCCAAGCTGTGCAGCGAAATTCTCCACGTTCTGGACGCTCTGAAACTGCGAGTACGCACCCACCCTAACGCCTGAAATGTATCTAACACTCAGCTTCCACGGCGTCGGCCTGTTCACGCTCTCAAAAATTCCCCTCTGTCAGAACTGCGGATTGGATGGAACACACCACCTCGCTTCGCACCGTCCTCCAAGAACCCAGCGACTCCGAACTGATTCCTGCGGCGGCTCTCGCTCCCCACTCGCGCATGACGCATCCCCTATTCCTCGGCTCCGCTATTCTCTCGGGTTTCAGGATATATCGCGCTTGCTCTGCCTCTATTTTTCTCTTTTCTTATGAACACTCCAGCTTCCGTCCCTGCATGCATATTTCAGGCTATGCGGCGATCCTCCACGTTCCGGGGGATTCATTTCTACGGTTTCTGGCACTCGACTACCCTCGCGGTGTCGGACTTTGATTGCTACTGATCTCCTTTGGTTCGCCGCTGGCTCTCTCTCTACGCGATATCTCTCTCTGAATACAACCCCCTCCCCGGCCTCTACCTTCGCCTACCAACGCACTCCTCCCGGCACTGCGCACTCCTGCAACAGCCCCTTGCTTCCTTCATGGGCATCGGGCCCGCGCGCCGACCGCCGTGATTGAGCTCGGATCGCCGTCCGGTAAACTCCGCCTGAAGCCAAGACTTGGCGTACGAACTTCCGCCCTGATGCCTCGTTATGTCCGCTACTATCCTGCCACTTATACAAGAACTCAATTATGGGGGAGTACACCCAGTAGCGCGGCGTGCATCTGCTCTGAATTATGCGCCGCAGTTTTCGGCCCGATGCAGAAAGTCCTGGTTCGACTCTACGCTGGGTCCATTCTGCTTTTTCGCTATTACATCCATCCACTAATTCATTTGCTCACTCATACACGGACAGAATGAAGACAATAAGACCCAGTAGCACGCGGTGTGCATATGCTGTCCGTATTAAGATATGTTCGAAGCTGGTGCAGAATGTCCTGGTTCGACTCCAGGCTGGGTCATTAGATGTTCTCCTCATCGTATTTTTCTCCCGTCTCACTCGTCCTTAAAGTATTCAGCGTCTGACGATGGATAACCTTGTGGATAACGCGCTTGTCTCTCGGCGTCCGCATCAGATTCTTTCTTGACATTGACATTGGCTAGTTGTTCAGCTTCTACAGGAACATAATCAACGGAGCGAGACCGAGTGGCACGTGGGGTGCGTCTGCCTTCATTCGCCCAGAGAATCGGGATTGTCGACATCGGATGCAGACGCTCCTGGCACGGCTCCTGCCTGGGTCATCCATTGTGACGAGTTACCCTTTTCACCTATCGCATGCGTCCGCTAATTTATTTGCGCACTCATACAGGAACAGAATCAAGGGAACGAGACCCAGTTGCACGGGTGTGTGTCTATTTTCGATTCGACTGACAACCCTTACGCCGATGCAGAAGATCCTGGTTCGATTCCAGGCCGGGTCATAGTCAGGATCATCAAGCATTTTCCCCCGTATTAGTTCTTTCCGACTCAGGAACAAACGGTGTATGTCGATCTTAAACGAGGGCCGCGCCTGCTCGAATTCCGCCCGCCTCTCGTAGTCGGAACCTCAAGGTCATAAAATTCGGGAAGTCCAAAGCCTGAAATCAATTGCCGCTCGGAATACAGGTGCACAGCGGACGTAGTGCACGGCGCACCGCTGCATTGCGCACCCTGAGCGAAGCGAGCATATTTACAGCAGGTTGAAGGGTTTCGACTCCCCGCGTCCGCATCTATTGT
Organism: Mycena rosella; assembly: GCA_029378255.1. NCBI lineage: Eukaryota > Fungi > Basidiomycota > Agaricomycetes > Agaricales > Mycenaceae > Mycena > Mycena rosella. Next base: position 6,059 of record JARKIE010000372.1, on the reverse strand, counting down.
CATCTGCGATTTTTTTTCCTGTAGCTGATCGTGTTTTCCATTGGATTCGATGCGTGGTACAAAAGGTCGGTTGATCTGTCTCTAACCCTGCTCGCTGCCTGCTCAAGCGTCGGAGGAAAGAAGCGGCGCCGCATGAGACGTTCGGAAGACCAGTCGTCCTGACTATCATTTCAGCTGAATCAGATTCTTTGTTTTTACAGAACATTTGCGAATATAAACACGACTATGCCAAAATGCTTCAACCACGCTTCTTCAGAGCAGCGGCATGCTGAGTCACAAGCGTGTACACACTAGTGCCCGGGAAAACCTGTAACACCGTCAGCATCGAGGCTCACGGAGCAACAAACGAAACTACACACCATGTCGCCGTCATTCGCATTTGTGACAGAGGTTGAACCGGCCTGCCAGATCAGATCTCCAGCCAGGCCATCGGTGATCACGTCGTTATACCACTCGCTGTACGCAGTGACCTGGTCAAGCTGCGACTCGAGCACACCTGAGGTAGGTAATGTCAGCGTCGCCATTGAGAAGTCTGCCAGCGGATTTCGCACCGAATTCCTCAAGAATCACCGGCTTGTTGAACGCCTTTTGTACGAGGACAGTGTGGTTCGCGATCCAGTCGTCACCAAAGCCGAGCGGGTCAGCCGTTTGCTATTTATGTGCGTCAGAAGCCGACAAGTATCGCACAGGTGCTGTTGGTACGTACTGCCCAGGAGAACTGCAGACCCGGGTCAATTTCTACACGACTGATAATTTTGTGTTTGACTCACCGGATACATGTGGAAGGTCCCAAAGTCGATCCTGCGGTGGTGTAAATGTCAATAGGATTACAGAAAAAGAGAGAATTCCAAGCGATGAACGTACGTGTCGATAGCGGTGAGAGCCACATTATCAACTCCCATGCCACCGGCGTACAGGAAGTTGGCGTTACCCGGCAAGTTGAAAAATCCTTCGTCGCCAACGGACACGAGATGGTTCGAGTCGATCGACTTGATGAATGCGGACATCTCGGTCGCCCAGCTGGTGATGGTCGCGGGTGTGCAATTTGCGGACGCGGACCTGAGGTGTCACTTTCAGCGGTTGCGTTCCACGTCGAGATGCTCTCCAATAACTCACGAGCTCGATCCCGCGCAGCGCGGCTCGTTCATAAGCTATTGGGGAATGTGAGCATATTTTTCACGGAAAGCGAACAGCCAAAACTCACCTCCCAAGCCAAGATGGTAGGTTCATTCACATAGCGCTTCACAAAAGTTTCAACATAGTTTTTGTAGGCCGCAACCACTTTTGCATTTGAATAGAAGAAATCATGCGGCTGACCGGCGCCTAACCAGGAGAAATATCAGTTTCGACGCCTCGCCGATCTTCAATAACGAACCAAGGATCTGGGTAACGTAGACATCTGAACCGCCGTAATCGCTCCAGTTGTTCGTGCTGAGATTTTCCTCTTTATTTCCATAAATACCACAGGAACAGCATAATGGACTTACAGTGTGACGATTAGTCTGATGCCGTTAGCTTTCGCGGCCGCGACGACGTTGTCAAAATTCTCCAGCCCGTTGGCACCTAGTGGGGTGTTGTCAGCCATGAGATAAACTCGGGAATCAAAGTTGGCACCGGTGTTGACGGTCGGGGTTGCACCGTTCCAAATTTGATAGTACGCGATACCGGGGTCACTGGTTACCTCATCGAAGGCCCTGTTCCCCCCCAAATTAGATCAAAAGCTGCAAATAAATTCCATCCTCCTTACCATGTGCGCGAAGTTGTGGCGCCCGCGGCAGCCATGTCCCCGAAGGCCGAAACCATCGCAGCCGGACTGAGGTTCATCAAGCCGACCCAGTAACTGTTTAGACTAAAAAGAGGAGGATCGGTAAGCATAGTCATCTGGACCGATGCGCAAAAACGGACCCGACAAGCGTGTAATCCGCGCCATTAAGCTCAAATTTCTGACCATTGGTCTTGACGAATCCCGTTACAACAGGAGGGGGGGTAGAAACTGTGCTTGTTGACTTAGTAGTGGTTGAAGACACCGTGCTTGTGGGAGGAGCAGTCACTGTCCCAGTGCCAGGTATGCACCTTGTCAAAAATAAGTTTAGGCGGAGAAGTTTCGGGAGTGGACTTACTGGCTATAGAAAGAGTTTTGGAAGGTGCTGAGTCTCTCGTGAGAGGCTTCCTTGCAGATTTGAGAATGCATAGACGTACCACACTGAACCAGCAGCACAAGTTGTCGGGCCTGTCCATTCTTGGCCACCGCCTACATTATGCGGTTAGAAGCAAAAACGCTAAGGCACTTGCAAGACAGGCCACGCACATTGTCCAAAGACCGGCGACTGGGCAAGCGCAGACGGAAGTGCGATTGCGAGGGCGACGAGAACAGCGTTGAGCTTGATCATTGTTGGCAACGGTGGAGCACTCGAGGGATTGTTTCAAAAGAGTTGAACACTTTTATGCTCGAGCCTAAGGTACAAAATCGTCTGGATCAACCCTCGGGTAATCTCGCGGATGTGGCAGACGCTGGATGGTAGGAACACATGTGACGCTGCGCAGCGCAGATTTCCTTGCTCACGAGATCCTGTGGAGCGTGCCTTTCGTGCGAAGATGCTGCCTGTGAGCTTGACGTGTAGTTGTAGCTGCCCAACGTCCGTGCGACTGACCTGCCGGCGGTCCAGATCCTTCGTGCGGCATCGGGAGTTGGGAGGAACATGTTGGGTTGAGAAAAATGAGCGTACGCGTGAGCCTCTAGATGGGAGCGGAAGCAATATATATTTTTATTGATTGCTCCCGACTCGACGGCCCGGCGTTTCCGGATCCCCTCGTGTTCAATTCTATCTTTGGAATCTTTTAGCTTAATACGCACCGTTACCAAGGTGGTCTGGTTCTACCCGCGTCAACGCCGAAAAAAGAATCAGGAAGTCACTGGGCATGGTCAGCCATGGGAAAATTCTGAAAAAAAACAGCCACGAGTTTATGCCAGTGCGACTGAGATTAATCGGAGAAATTCCGGAGTCTGCTCAAAGTCTGCTGTGATCATCTCTCGAGCAAGGGAAAGTGTCGACGTTCACGATGATCGGTTTGGAAGATTCACGGGCCGTCACTTTGTCCGGAACGTGGATGTGAAGAGAGCGGTATGCCTACGCGGATGGATGTACAATGATGAGGGGAGAGAAACACACATTAACATTCAGTGGGAAAGTGCGAGCTTGCGGGCTAGGCGCATAGGGGATATAAGAAGCGAAGCGCGCGATGGTAACCACACGTCAATTCAAAATCCGACACACATCACAACGTAGAGTAGCAAGCCGAACAGCGTTGAATTCTTGGTTGGATTACAATAATATTCTTCAATTCACAGTGCAGACCTCAGGCCATGTCAGGAATCGGTATAAACACGGCCCCGCTATGGCAGCCGCGCACAAATAGTCGGGATATCTCGCTCTCTCGTCTCTCAATGTTGGCCGGGGAATCGTCTCAGTAGTCGTACACCCGTATTCTTCCCCTCTCTCCTGCTTGCTCTGCCGCAACCCAAGTGCGGGCTCGCCGCATCCTTCCCGGCACAAATTTCATCGGGTCCATCGCCCGGGGGTACGGGAATGTCATGTCGCGACGCCCTGTCCACGCCTCTTGGCTTTTGCGCACCAGTCTACCTCGACCTCCACGCCTGCTCTTGTCCCTTCTGTGTACGGCAACCCTACTCTTTCCTTTCCTTCGTCCTTGTCTGGCTACATGACTCTTCACGTATTTTGTAATGCATCGGCTCGTCACGAGGCTCATTTGCCCAGAATTATTGTGGGTAGAGCCCAGTCTCCGCATCCCCGCTGACTTCATGCGGTGGACCCCGCGAGCATAACATATATCCTCCTGCACCCTCCCTCAGAAAAAAAGAGTCTTCGCTCTGGGAAGTGACCAAGCCTGGAGGCGAACCAGGACCATCCGCATGATAAATGCCAAGGCATGTAAATGGAGGCAGGTGCACACCGGCGCGCTACTGGGCCTCTGTACCTTTATTGTCTGCATGTAAAAGACCCTTCGGAGCTGAGAAATCAAAAGAAGCATGAAGCCACCAAGCATGACCGAGGCTGGATTCGAACCAGGAGCTTCTACATCACAACCGACCAATACGACCTTCAGCGAAGACAGACACACCCCGTATGCGACTGAGTCCACTGCCCTGAATTCTGTTACAGTCTAAGTGCGCAAATAAAAGCGATTGATGAACAGAACCTTCCGAATAAGAACAAAGGTCGGTGGAAAGACCCGCCAGATATAACCTTGAAGTCTGGAGGCGGACCAGGGCTTTGTGCGGCATATCAGTCCACGGAAATCGTCAATGATGACAGACGCACGGCGGCAACTGCATAAGTATTTGGGAGAGATCTTCGTGCAGACCGGAACACAATCCGTCGCAGATCCTTTTAGCGGGAAATTGCCTGGTGCATCCCGCCACGCTTCACAGATCACACCCGCCACGAAAATCTTGGGAGGAAATTAAAGCCCGCCATCATCTTTAATGTAAGGACCTGGTCCCAAGTCGAACGGGTCTCGTCTGCGGTAATTACATGGCTGAGGCATTATAATTCGCAGAGGCGTGCCGCACGTCGTAAATCCCTATTGTTAACGTTGAACCGCAGCGAAAGGATGGAATATACAACCCATGATAAAGCAAGAAAACATTGTGTACACCAGCACGACCTGAACCGAGCCGAGCGGGCTCGTTTGTGATAACGGCGGATTGGACGAGCGATAATTAGCAGAGGCGCGCCGCGCGCTAGCAGGCCTTTCCATCTGGAGGCGAGCTTCATTAAAGTGTCGGGCATTGAAGCCAGAGAAACGTACCTGCAGCCTGGAAGGGATAATCCGGCGCGCTTTTCCCAGCTTCAGTCAAACATCTTCGAAGGCCAGAGCAGATTTAGGCACCCGCACCTCGAGCATCTGACAGTGGAACTTGAATCAGTTCAACAAGCTATCTCAGCTATCACCTCGGAGACACCTACTTAGGATGGATAAGAAGACACCTGCGCACCAGACGTTCCGGACCATACACAGAAAGAGACCCGCACCGTTTAATTCGACAGACCGCTCCGCGCAAAAGGAAATTGCCAAGATATTTGTCTAGGACCCGATCCCGAGTCGAACGGGTGTCGTCTGCGGTAATTATATGAGGAGCGGGCGAAGAATAATTCGCAGAGGCATGCCGTAGGCCATCGGGTTGTGAATGTTTGTGCGAGACTCAATCAAGGCAGCCAAAAAGCAGCGCAGCAAGTACCCTTGAGCAAGAATGGTCATAGCATGTGCAGGAGCAGATCCAAGTCGGGCTGGAATTAGAGTGAGAAGGAAACACATCCGGGAGAGAAAAGGATGCCAGTGCACGATGTGGCACTGTGTTCAGGCCCCACTTAGCATGGCACCCTGACGAGGCGTACAGGCGAAAATCGCCGCTGAGGCGAGTCTAGACTAGTCCAGTTTTAAGCGCGGGGGTCCGATTAGGGTTCGCTCTTATTACGTAATCGATTTCTGAGGCCCTTGCCCCAGTCCTTGAGCCTCAAATATATCCGCGGCAGAATATTAGAGGTGTTTTCTGTGCACCCAAATTTTCTCAAATTTTTTGAGCACCGTGGGCCGAAGCTATTGATGAGTGAAGTTGATGGGTTTTTTGGCACGTTGATGTCCCATTGCATTGAAGTATGAGCTGTTGCGTGGATTCAAGCACCATTTAAAAAAATTCAAAGTGGCAGATCATCTCCAAAAGGCTCTAATGTCGAGTTCCACACCAAGAGAACAGAGAAAAGGGTGCCGCGCAGCCGCAGAGCGAAAACGACCAAAACGCAGCTAAGCGAAGATTATGTAATAAGGGCGAACCCTGATCGGACCCCCGCGCTTAATCACAGACTTCAATCAACCGAGGTACGAGGTTCATTTGATTGAAGTGTCTAGACGCCGAGTCACATATGTGACTAGGTGTGACTAGACACCTCGCCATGCCTTGCCATACCTAGACCAGAATGAAATGCTAACTCCTCTAGGAATATTCAATGGGAATAACTGCTCATACCAATGCTAAAATT